>CM071612.1:22968498-23468808 GCA_036365135.1 Miichthys miiuy
CCTGTCAGCCATGATTGATTACACACTGGGATGAGTTGGTAGTTACATTATGTCCTCCCGTTGCTGCTTCTGCTGCCTAAAGTACTCTCCTGTCCTGTACTGTCCCAACGAAGAGGTGGTCAGATTTAGGACGATTTTTACGCAAGTGGTTGAATTTCTCTCGACTACTTTGCTTTTTCAAAGGTGAAACAGGTCAGTCCTGCTGAATGTACACAGCTTGCAGCAAGTCTGTTAAATCCTCTTGTTAGAGTACATTGAGGCCTAGTTTAAGACACCCGATTAACAGACCGTAGAAGAAGAATATTCCTTTATAGGCTCTGTCTACCACACTGATGTGCAAGTCTCTCTTTCTTCCCTAACCTCCCGGTGTACTCATGTAACAATATGTTGGTGCTTATGCAGATTCTCAACATTTCTATTTGTGTTTGCATGAAAAGAAAACCAAGAGGCACTTGTAGTTTGTAATTAGGACAAGAACTTTTCAGCATTGTTTCACAGTCGAACGCAGAGAAAGCGTCTAATATGTTTTCTTCCGCTGCAAATCCGTCATTTCCACATCCAGCACGAGCAAGGCGGATGGACGGGGAGCGATTATTTGATGGTGACAAGTTCAATGTGCAGCGCTCAGCACCCTGAGAGAGGGTGACATTTCAGCTGTCCAAAAGGACACGCTGAGTGAGCCATGTATCAGCAAGGCGGCATTTACGCCTCATTGCAGCGGCTTGTCACTAATCGATGCAACAGCCTCATAACATAAATCTCCCTTGTTGTTGTTATGTAGGAGTGATTGTCATGGGATTTTTCACCCCTCCACCACCAACTCCAAACGATTAAACTGAAGAGGAACGCATCCGTCACTTTTTTTGTAACCTGGGAAGAGAAACCGCGCCTAAATTTGGACAAGGAGAACGTGTTGAGCCTGCTTATTGTCGAGTCGAGTGGCTGAATACAAACAGGAAGTCATCGTAAAAACCATTTTACACTTGTTAAATATTGAGTCCTCCATTACGGTTTCCTGTTCTAGCCTGTGTGTACAGTTTTAGTAGTGTTGATCTACAATTATAATAAAGTTTATTTGTTCCAAAAAAGTATAGTGAGTGCTGAAGAGACAATAACTAATTGGAGTCAACCAATAAAAATGCCAGGTGTGAAATAAGATCATTGTTACAGAACAATAAAACAGAGAAATGTAATGATAGAATATGAGCCGAATCCTCGATAAAGAAGGTTTTACGAGGAGTAGGATGTTCCAGATCTTGCCAGTTTTAATAACCGCAGAAGGGCCAAATGAGTGCCTACATTAAACTTCATCATGCTTATCATCGTGTTTATTATCCAAGTAAATGGCCACCAACTTTACTTTCGGGTTTATATTGTGTAACTTTTCATAGATTGAAGAATGCTATGCATTATTAGAAAGTTAATTTAAAGGTCCAGTGTGTAAGATTTATTCCATTTACAGAGTGTGTTTTTGTTACCTTAGAATGAGAAACCTCTGACACTGTGGGTCCTCTTCCACAGTCAGCCATGTTGAACCTCCATGTTTGTACAGTAGCCCAGAGCAGACAAAATAAACACTGGCTCCAGACAGTGTGTGTTTTTGCACGTTTCATGGTTACTGTAGTTTCTCCTACATGTGAGGAAGGAGAGACTGTAACAAGAGAGTTGCAGTACACAACTTCACACAAAATCCTCCTTTACTACGTTACTGTAATAATGAAGGGCTAGTCGATTTCACAAAATTACAATTTGATGTTTTAAAACTTAACATTTCATTTCCTTGACTGACTGACTCTTCTCGTCTGATGTGGCAGCATGTGAAATCCTCAGCTCTATGCTGCATGATACTTAGTATGACGTCACACTGAAGGTGTTTGCTCTGCTTCTCCACAGATTGTGTACGCCGCTGTGGACTGTACAAAAGGACAGAACCACGAGCTCTGTAAGCAGGAAGGGGTGGAGGGCTACCCCACATTTAACTATTACAACTACGGCAAGTTTGTGGAAAAATACAACGGAGATCGCGGGGTAAGTGCTACTACATATCCCACCTGCACTCTCGCTCACTTACAGTCTCTGAAGCTGGTAACACACTCAACACATTACACAATCTGCATGTATGTTCAGATATTGACTAGCATACGTAAAGCTCCTTGTTGAAACCAATGGATTCCCCAAAGTCCAATTAAAAGACCAATTTGGCCATAAAAAATAATTCGAGGATCTTGGAGAGTCTGTTAGTTAGTCAGTAGACCTTATCCTGGAGTGTGTGTGTGTGTGTGTGTGTGGGTTCAGAACTGAAATGTTTTGCCTCCTGAATAAACCTCAAGAGTGCGTCCAGCTCGAGCCGTCTTAATTATATCACACATTGTAAATCTGGACAGTCCTTTTAAAGTCTTTCCTCAGTTGATAAGGACTTCTTTGCAGATGAGGAAGATCTTCATTGGAAACCTTTCATGCAGCAGTAATATCTTTCATGTACGATGTTGTAGCATCATACGAGATTCTACACAGAGGATCAGGAGGACTTCTGATTCAGTATGTCGGCTATGCTTTGTTTCCTGATGTAGAAACCTGAATAAGCACTTCTCACAGTTCTGAAGAATTACTACAACATCATATCCAGATTTCTCTTCGAGTTAGTCATTAAGACAGAATGTGATGACAAACACAGGAATGCTGCTCTACACGCCAAAATGAAAACAGACAGCCAGGAACCAGAACAAGTTCCTCTTCAAGTGCAGAGAGAACTTAGTCGGTACAGGAGTGATGGAGTGGGTGGATGCGGAGGAGTCAAACATGCGGATGAAGCAACTTGAGCATTGTTAGAATCAAAAACACAGAACTTGGATTTCACTCTCTGTAAACCCATAAAGTTTTTTTTTCCCCTTGTTTCCGGAGTAATTCCTACTTTAATGTGTTGTTCCAAGAAGGTGGATTGTCAGGGATTTAAAGTCCGTGTCACCTTACGTTATCTGTGCAGTGGGGCCGGATTCAGAACTTTACATACGCCTGCAACACCTCAAGGCCCAACTTCAAGATCTTCTCTGCACTGTTATCCTCTGCTTCAAGGCCTAAAGCTGCTACCATTGTTCCTGCGGAGGGCTTTTAGACTCACGTTTGTTACACGCTGGAGTCATCTTTGATATATTCCAACACGTTGAAGCACACTGTATGGTTTGTGACACACGTTTTAACCTATTTTTCTTAGCACACCGTAGTGAACATCTCACTACATATATATTTATGTTCTTCAACACTATGTAGTACACTCTATAGTCTTTAGTCACACTTTCTACAACAGGATGTCGGCTGTACTTCTTCACAGCTGACTATTTTTCCACCAGTGGACAGATCACTGCAAGTGGACAGAAACATTGTACTGAATAACTGAATTATTTATGGTGAAAAGGATGGAGGAAAACCAAGGCGAAGTATTAGACAGTTGGCATCAGAGAATTCTGCAGGCAGATCTTGATATTTGGGACGAGGCTAAGCAGACTGACCTTGAACTTATCACAGTGTTTGAGTCTGTTTACTTCTCTTATCTCCATGGCGTCAGGCTACGGTTAGATAATGTTTACCGGCGGCCCTCTGATCTCTGTTAGATTAGAAAAAGACGTTTTAGAACTGATGAATTGCTTCAAGTTGTGAAATGATGACTAAAGCTCTGCTGTGCTGTGCTCTGCTGTGTCGCTCTCCACAGGAGGCGGGCTTCATCGGCTTCATGCGCAGCCTGAGGGGACGCGATCAGGAGAAGGTGGTCAAGAGGAAGGAGGAGCTCTGAGGCCGGGTGCAGGGAGGGGGGCGTTGCACTGCACAGTTTGTCATTGCACTGTGACCCTTGACCCTGGCAAGGGCCCTATCAGCACTGACATGGGAGACTTGATGACCTCAGCGAAAGGCTATTTTTTATACCATGGTGATCACATTTGTAATAATACCAACAGTACCTACAGTTAGACCGACCACCTGAGACTTCTTTTTCATGGATATACTGATGATGGGCAGAAAACACTCAGATGTTTTTCTTTTGTTTTTGTTTTTGCCCAAACACTGTGACTGCATATGTGAAAAGCTACACCCTATACTGTATCTATGCAATACTGACCCCCGCTTAGCCCTGTGGGGGTCTGCGTGACTGACCTGAGGTGGGTGGTGGGCATCATTCATTAAAGGTGGAGGCTGCACTGTCAATCACTTCACAGGGGTCCAAATCCAGTCCTATCAACCCCGCTCTGTCTTTAGAAGAGACCCATCGTGATTGCTGTTGGTTCCAATATTTTTGTACAGAACCGTCCAGAATGTTCTCCTGACAGATCTGCTACTGTAGGTAATGAGGTACTGTAGCAATGTGAAGTAGGTAAAACCGTGGCCAAAGGGTGGATTTTCTGTATGGTTCCGGGCTCTCGTGATTAGTTTTGCTTTTAGAAAGAATAAAAAATAGTTTGCTTCAAACCGTGGCCTTAATGATGTAAAAATAAGAGCTGGAATTGTAAAAGTATAAAATAATAAGTGGAAGAGAATCAGAGGCCTGGTGCCCTTGCAATTCCCTCAAGTCGTGGACCAGAGCGAGTCAAAGGAGAACAAAAACAATACGTAATGCCAAATATTCTCGTGCATTGCCCTTGATATTTTCAAGCTTCATACATTTCCAAATATAAATATTGTTTCACGTCTCGCACCTCCTCTGTTCCTGAAGAGGATCTCATCAATGTTTTAACGAGGGTAGGGCTCATTTACATACGCATTGGAGATGCTCAAGTATGGCGACTAAATCTTGCATGTTGATGATAAAAAATGTCCAAAATGTTCATCCCTCTGCGTGCCAAAGTAATCATGGATTCCGACCAGTATCCCACAATCCCACATGACGTGATTCAGACCTCCGGTTTACACTCTGGGCATTCAGGGTTTTTGTTTGAGCGTACCCCGTCTGTTTTAAACCCACGAGCCTCTGCCGCTCTCTGCTGAACTGATCGACACCGAGGAGCCAAAAACCACAGCACTCCGGACAGTTCGCTCTCGATCTGCGTCCGTCTGCCCCGGAATCGCTCGGCTTCCGTTAGCACTCTCCCGTGCCCTGCATCAAATTCCCAGGGATGACTTCACAGTCTGTCCGAGGAGTAATTAAGTATTAAGCGAGCGAAGGCTCCAACCCCCTTCCTCCCTCCTACACCATCGATTCAGAGCCATCGTCATTACTTCTGTGGCAGTTGTTTTTTTTTTTGTTTTTTTAAACGCATGTGTGTTTTCAGCTCCCACGCTTCAGCCACTATAAATATTTAAAAGGCTTATCTGTAGCTGAACTTGTGTTTTATTATTCAAGACTTTGGTTTCTTTCATTATGAATAAGGTTCTCAGGGATAGCGAAACACAATTAAAGGGAACTAGTTTGTTTGTAATTTTGCATTCCAGCTGAATAATTTTGAGCCCTTAGGTCACCAAATCAAATATTGTTTACATTTGTATCCCGATGGAAAAAAACAACAGTTGAATTGTCCGTTTCCTGTGCTGTCATGACAACATGTATTAAATAAGACGTACTGTCAGTAGATGTTACTGAAGCATTTCTCGTCAGACATCGTTGTGATTCTTCATTCCAGGTGAAACTGTCTCAAATGTTCTGGCTGGCACCAAACCCTCCTTTTGTGTTCAGTGTGATTATGAACATTTCATGGTATGTACAGAGTGCTTCACACAGTTCTGTGTCGACACATCACTCGCTGTAATTAGGTGTTGATTCTCCTCGAGGGGAAGCAGTGACCTTTCTTTCCCGTGTCCACTTGTTGTTTCTTTTGGGGTTTTTAATCATCATCACATGTTTGCTGAATAGCAGCAAAGACCACGTCTGTCTTATCCCAAAGGTGTCCATGTTGTGTGGGAAGTTTAGTCACACTTTAAGCCAAGAAGTCACTGTTGCCTTTGTTGATTTTTCTGTGCCCAGCCATACGTACAGTTTTGCCCCATGCAGTAAGGACCTTGCGAGTTTAAAAAAAAGAATAAAGTCAACATTTCCAAAACATTTTTTCATTTGTTTGTATAAAATGTGCACATCTCTGCTTTGTTTGTATTTCTTCACATTTTTTTTTTTTTTTTTTTACTGAATCATTTTTCTGGGGTGATCCACAGTAAAATAGTCTCCATAGCGGTTGGAGATCCTCTAACTTGTCATCCGGTGTCACAATGAGGTTAACATTTCTATTTGCCCATGACTTGTTTATGACCAAATACAACCAGATCTAATGATTCCCATCAGTCTCTGCTTTATTATTTACTTTTTAAATTAGCTTTAGACTAGAATGTGAAAAACAAACATTACAGGGACACATGGTACCAAAAATATGCACTCACATGTTGGAAGATTTAAAAGAGAAAGGAGTGTTACAGTAAAAAAGTCACTGTCGTCCATATGAAACCCATTTTGACCTGATTAGTGAATCTGTCCTGTTGTAGATGACATGACAAATGAATTATATCTGTTGTAGGGGAGTCAGGAAGCAACCCCTGCTTGGTGATGTTTTTCCTCCAGCAGACAACAGGATACCAAACAAGTACACATGGAGCTGTCATGGATAGAAGCCAAGCCTTTTAAACTGGAAAAGTATTCCCGTGTTAAACATGCTCTGCAGCACTTCCTGTGTCTCTGACAAGAACTGTCTTATTGCTGTTGCTCCCACACAGCCTCCAACACGTTGGATCTCCAATCATGAAGTGTGATTTTTGCTTCGGGGTAATAAAAAAAATCAAATCAAACATTTCCTTCCAAATCTCCGTGTACGTGTGTTGGTGCACTTCCATTGAAAATAACAATAGCTGTGCCATTCCTCTTCAATCTTAAAATTACCTTTATTTCCCCATTTATTTCTAATATATTCTGTATGTGTTTCTTCCTCAAAGCTTTCATACAGTCAGAATACTCTGACCGGCCACTTCATTAGGTACAGCCGTACAATCCAGTGTGAACCTATACAACAACTCTGCCATCAGTCCTACTGTTCTGAAGCTTCTCATGTTTCAGTATTTGTTGACACTGTCAGAGGTGTTCATTTAACTACGTGTTCACTGGTGACTAGACTGTGCTATATTGACTTTTATTATATTGGTATTACTGAATATAATGCAGTCCTGTTCAACAGCAGCATCCACTAAGACCTCAACTTAGAGTAGAAGGTTATGACTCCTTTGGCTATCCAGTTTTTTATTGTAGAGTTGATAAAGGTCTAAAATCAGGGTCGTAAGCACACCGTCTAATTATTCTTAGTTAATCTTGCATTTTATCTTCCACCCTGACTGAGTTCAGGAACATAAAGGTGAAACTGTATCCATGGTTTTTGTCAGTTTACTGCTAACAAGGCAGACTAACACACTAAACTAGAATGTTGAAAATGATAAACCTCACTCATGAGAGCGGAGTGTGTCTGCTGGGTTAAGGAGGCGTTTTTAGGGCAGCACACTCAGGTGTAGCTCGTGCAGCTGCATTCAGCATGTGCAAGATGAGAGAGCAACAGGAACACCTAGTGCCCTGGAGGAGGGGTCATCACACGCACTAAGCATATTCTTGACAGTATGAGCATGTTAGCATGCTGACCTCAACATTTAGAGCAAAGCACTGCTGTGTCAGTACAAAGCAGCTCATTCATCTTAGAGGGAAATGGACTGGAAGCACTTAACAGTCATGTGACTACGTATAAACAACTGTAGTAAAGTAGTAATTAACCAACACTAAACACAACAAGAGGAAGGTGAAAAGGAATAATAACATAAGAGAGAAAACCAAACTCCACACTGCAGACACATACAGTAGCACAGGAACAATATCCAAACATGAATAAGGTCATTTTAAAAACACGTCAGCATCACCGAGCTGCACCGCTGGCAGAATCAAATAAATAGGAGCTGACCTCGCTGTGTCGCCGGGCTGATGGACAGTCCTGGTGAAAGCAGTTTTTGAGCCTGTTTATTCTGACACATTTCTCAGTCCTGCATGTCAGAAGGGAAACAAATGTAGCATGAGCAGCTCTCAGCAGATCTGACACTGACGGCTTTATTATGAGAAATGGCTGCAAAATGGCGCTGGACCTAAAAGTGACCTCGCTCACGGTGACGTCAGTGGAAATCTTGCGTTTTGACAAGCGTGCTAAATATTATAAATCATTACTTTTAGGATCAAGGTTCTGGGAAACGTGCAGAGTTTGTGCCCACATCGAGGCTCGCTCTGAGCAGAGGAGTGACTTTTAGACTGCAGTTTCTTTCAATGTTTTGCAGTCTGCAGGTCATGCATGTCTGTTTAGATAAAGTGCTGTTGTTGGGATAGTGTTGATCCATAGCAGGCTGATGAATGCCTGTGAGCACAGGCAGAAATACCCTCTCAATCCCAATTTCACTTAAGAGGGTTTGCAGAGGGGTGGAGCACTTTTTCAGCATTGCTCCATTGCTCCTTTGTAGGTGCTCTTGGAGGGGAGGGACAAACATTTTAACCTGAAAATGAGCATAAGAAATGGAGGGCACAGGGTTGTTAACACAAAGTCAAGGTCTGCTCGTACTCAAGTACCCTTAACAGGAGACATTCTCCCTTTATGAATAATTGTGTTTTGGGATTTTATCTCTCTGGGTCTGCCTTCATCAGCCTGCCCTCTAACTCACCCCTCTTTCTTTGTGTTACCATTATGTCCCTTTCCTGTCCTCAAAGCCCACATGACCCCTTTATTTTCATATATGTCATTCAGAAGGAACTTCCTGCCGTCGATTTTTCTATTCTGAAAATGCTTTTGTTCCATGGCCCTCTTTTTTTTTTTTTGGTATCCAATATGCTGACGCCGGGACAGATTGGTTCAAACACCAAGAAGTCAGTGAAATAAACAGACCTTTGTGTATCTGCTTGGGAGAGATAAAGATTTTCTTTAGCTCACAAGGCAGCAATCAAAATGATTTGCATCCTTTGCTGAGAGATCCATATGTTCACTCTCTGTGTTATTCAACGAAGCTGTCAGTCATCACCGAGAAGAGCAGCATCCTTTTTTATGATACGGTTGATGTAAATTAGTTCAGAGAGAGCCTTGATTGACTGGTGTTACATTCCACTGTGATTGCACCTTAAATGATCTCAGGTTACTAATAAACTTGATGGATGCATTAATTGAAACCATGAATGATGGTGAAACCATGAAATTGAACAGCCATTTAAATGAATAGCTTCCATGTTTAACAACCTAAAAGAAGTTGTTTATGTGCATTGATGCAGGAGTGATTTACAGAAATCAATAGGTCATGTTAACATCTGATTGTTGTTTCTGGTGGAAACAGCCTCTGATGTAAAGATCAAATGCTTTCAGTCAGCTATGTTAATTTACACGATCTATTATACGAGATTTTTATTTAAATTAACTTCTGTTTGTGATGCTTAGAGATATTTTATTGCTGATTTAAAAGAAAAAAGTTACATACCTGCAGCACAACACCAAAGCAGAACTATTTCAAAGCGCTCCAGTGTTTCATTAATTATATTAAATTCTCAGGAGACTAGTTAAAAAGAATGATTAAATGTGGTGCAGCAGAGGCTGAGATAAACCTGCCACAATGCATTAAGGGATAACACATTGTTTAAGCCCTTCTGCCGCGTAAATGCTCGTATCATTCAAACCCCAAGCATAATAATACCACTGTATATAGACAGCTGTACATGTGTGTTTGTTCTGATTACATCACTTATGATCAAAAACTAGCGAGTTGAAAACTTTGCTAACAGCCAAACATCAAGCAAGGTCAGCAACAGCAGACATAGCAGCCAGCTAATGTTACTGACTAGTCCAACAGCAGTCAGCTGTCTTTCAGGCTTTTATTTCACCAAGCTCTCACCAACAACTAAAAGTCAGTCCCAGATTTACTCTTGTCTGGCAGCTTCTTGTTTGATCACTCTGTCCTTTTCTCTTCTAAGCTTCATCTGTCAATGTCCTCTATGGTCTCTTCACCTCTTTGCACATAGAGGCTGCTGAGCTCTGTTATAATGCCCACTTGCCCAGCTCCAGTTCTGGCATGACACCAGCTCTATTCCCCGTCAGCATTCCCAACGCCCCAGACCTGAAAACTCCTCTCACAGGGAAACCCAGAAAACATTATCTCCCTAAAATATAATTCAGTTTGACCAAAATCAGTGTAATAGCTGATGGCGTGTGAGGTAGTGCCGTACGTGTACGTGTTACGTACTTCTTGCAGGTTACATAGTACAGACATACAGCGCAGATTGTGAATAACTGACACACCATTCACCTGATTACAAGCCAGTGTAGCATCAAAATTATTTGACGCCCCAGCATTTAACCCCTGCCTTTGTGCAAGCCAGTCTGATTCTTCTGTACCAAACTGGGAAAACCATTTCTTTATCTAGTTGGCTTTATGCACATCAAGATTGAAAGAGGGAAGTACCTTCTTCAAACTGTCAAAAACTGGAAGCAGTCTATTGTCTGAAATATGATTGAAGGCATTATGATGCTGCTTCATTGGAACCTCAAGAGGCCACACCCAACCAATAAAAAACAGGACCACACCAAAATACCCTACGAGCCACCATGAGCAGAGAAGATATTATCCAACTTCTTTTAAGGCATTCAGTAATTTACTCCAAACATATTAAATACACTGATCAGCCATAATATGACCATCTGCCAAATATTGTGTAGATCCCCCTTCTGCGGCCAAAACAGTCCTGACCTATCGAGGCATGGACTCCACTAGACCTCTGAAGGTGTGCTGTGGTATCTGCCACCAAGACGTTAGCAGCAGATTCTTTAAGTCCTGTAAATTTTAAGGTGGGGGGTCCATGGATCAGACCTGTTTGTCCAGCACATCCCATTAGATTGATATCTGGGGAATTTGGAAGCCATGTCAACACCTTGAACTCATTCCTGAACCATTTTTGCTTTGTTGCAGGGCACATTATTCTTCTGAAAGAGGACACTGCCATCAGGGAACACTGTTTTCATAGAAGGGTGGACATGGTCTGCAACAATGCTTAGGTAGGTGTTACATAGCAAAGTAACATCCACATGAATGGCAGGACCCAAGGTTTCCCAGCAGAACATTTCCCAAACCATCACACAGCCTCTACCGGCTCGCCTTCTTCCCATAGTGCATCCTGGTGCCATGTGCTCCCCAGGTAAATGATGTACACACACCCAGCAATTAATGAAATGTGGTCTGCAGCTACACAGCATTAACTTTTTCTGTAATTTGACCTATAGTAGCTCACAGACCACACAAGCCAGCTTTCGCTCCCCATGTTCATCAATGAGCCATGACCGCTTTTCTTTCCTTGGACCACTTTTGATAGTTACTGACCGCTGCAGACTGGGAACACAACACAAGGGCTGCAGTTTTGGAGATGCTCCAACCCCGTCCAGCCGTCACAACAGACCTTTTTCACAGCAGCCATTTTGACATGAAATAGTCGGGTCAACACAGGTGTTACCAATGATACTAATTAAGGTTCATTTCCATTCATTGTAGCAGAGACTTTCCAGTGAGCCAACATGCAGCACAGCAGCGCCCTGACTCTGTCTGACCTGACTGGAACCTGAATTAGTATCATTGGTAACACCTCTATTTGGCTCTTGTCAAAGTCACTCAAATTCTTATACTTGTCCATTACATCAACTTTGAGGACTAAATGTTCACTTGCTGTCCCATATAATATATCCCACCCGCCGACAGGTGCCCATAACAAGATCAGTGTTATTCACTTCACCTGTCAGTGCTCATAATGTTGTGGCTGATCGGTCTATATCAGATGAAGGTGCACTGACTGACAATTTTAGTTTGTTCTACATTTTGATCCAATTTCGTCAGCTACTGGACAGATTGTCTTAAAATTAGATATGAATATTCCTGGTCTCCAGAGGATGTTTCTGTGTGATTTTCACACTTTCCTCATGATATAAAATCTTCTTTTTAGCACCCTGATAAATGATTCAGTTTGTTGTTTGGTCCATGTTTGTGTTTACTGTTAGGCATGATGGACCTTGCAAGGACAACTACCAAGGCTTCAGACTATTAATTTTGTTATCACACCAATTCTCAACCAGGACAGGTACTCACTTAAAAAAAACACATTCCACATTTCACATCACATTTCATGAATTTCCTGTAAAAATGTCAAACTCAACCAAGAGAATGCTCTGCGGGTATATTTTTAGACGTGTCTACTTCTCAAGGATTCCTGAGCTCAAAGTTGAGATATATAATGATGACATCCTAGGAAAGATAGAATTGGCACTGATGCATTTGAATGCTGATGTGCGTGCACATCTGTTTCGACTGTGTCACCGTGAATGACGACACTGCCTTCCTCACACCTGACATTCTCTGCACTAAACATTTGCAGAGACCTGTGGCTATTCATCAAGCTGTCAGCAGCAGGAGACATCCATCATCCACTTTCACTCAGTGTGTCTGTCTTTTTCCCCCTCACGCACACACACACGGGCCGTGGGGGTACTAAGGAGGTCCCTTCAGGCTGACATATTGCCTGGGCTCCAGGGAGATTGCATGGCTACGTGTGAAGGATGAGGCCACTAACCATCTCTGTATTATTGTTTTTATTTCCTCTGGCCACTTCCATATTCTAACAGGAAATGTATAAAAAAAGGAAAAAAAATGCTGATGCCAGTGAATAGCCTATTTCAAGTTTGAGTGGAGCACTAAAGCTTGGCAGGCTCTGGGTACGCATTATTCATTTTTCATGTTATTTTAATTTTATCATAAAAAAAAAATCAGCAAGCTTGGGAGTAGGGCTCATTTGTTGCTGGCTTTCAGAGGAAAGTAGCAATTTGAGCAGGTATAGATTAGGATAAAAAAAAAAAGATAACCTAAATGCAGTGAAAATTTAGATTATAAAACAGAAGCTATCACAAGTGAAACGAGCTCATGAACAGTCTCAGTGAAAGTGAAATGAATGAACATCCTGCAGTAGCACACTATTTACTGTTTGGTATTTTGTTTCAGTAATATATAATGTATGTACAGTATAATGTTTATTTAGTTTTTCCACCCAATACTGTTACTCATATTTTTATGTTATGTTTTACTGTTCCCACCTTTTTTTGTAACTTCATGAGGAAAGTGCTATAAAGTAGTGTTCCACTGACTGAGGTGTTAAAACTGTTCCACAGCAGAAATAAACATGTTTACAGCCTGGTACAAACAGTTTTGGTCTCTATAGCTAATTTCCCGTTCATGACAACTGTGATGGGGTTGAATTATTATTAAACTGCCCCGTTCAAACGATATTAATGCTTAAAGTTATGCATAATTAACAGCGTGACTGCTTGATTGACAGGTAGGTGCCATTACAGCACCCAGGCGTCATTCAGCCCGCCTCAGGTCAGCTGATATCCTTGTCTTTGCTCATTTTTAGATTAGCCAAGAGGCAGAAAAAGCAGTACATCCAAAATGGCAGCGGCCAGTGTTGCATATTTTCAGCTTCACACACAAAACTACGGGTGACATCACTCAGGCTCAGTCCATTCTTTATACTGTCAAACAGGTGTTTCAAATGACAGAATCAGTATCATTGGTAACACCTGAGTTGACCTACTAGTTCATGCCAAAATGACTGCTGTGAAAAAGGTCTGTTGCAATGACTGCAACGACCGTGATTGAATGCTGCAGAAGAAATCTTTGACCTTGAGATAAGAATTCTGTTGCATGTTGGATAAATGATTGAAATAAACCATTCCTAATAAACTTGATAATGATTTCTTAGTATTAAAGTTTGTGGCACCTAGTGGTGAATTTTTTTTTTTTAATTTTAGAAACTTTATTGATCACGTTGAACGTGAAATTACTTCTCCGCATTTAACCCATCCAGACTGGCACCTGTTGGAACACACATGCACATGCACAGGGTCACACACTCAAATTGACAGATGCCAGATTCACTGGAGCGGTGGGCATCAACTCACAGCAGGGAGCAGGTGTTTGGGGGGGGGGCTCAAGGGCACCTCGGCGGTGGCAATCTTTTTTGAGAGATTGGGGATCGAACCGCCAACCTTGGACGACCCACTCAGAGAGCCCGTCCCGGTCGCCCGTGTTGTTGAAGTTGTGAAATGCAAGTCTCTTGTTTTAGTCTCTCCTTCCTCTCATGCAGGAGAAACTACAGTAACCATGAAACATGCAAAAAACATGAAACACACTGTCTGGAGCCAGTGTTTATTTTGTCTGTTCTGGGCTACTGTAGAAACAGAGGACGCACAGCGTCAGAAGTTTCTCATTCTAAGGTAACAAAAAAAACAACAACTCTAATTTTCTGGTCATCACACACTTGTGAAAACAGTTATGCACATCATGTTCCATTTTATTTATTTATTTTTTTAAGATATTTTTTCTTTTCAAGCTTTATTTTTGATAGAGACAGCTGAAGAGAGACAGGAATGTAGGAAGAGAGAGAGAGATGGGGACTGACATGCAGCAAAGGGCCATAGGTCGGATTCGAACTCAGGCTGCTGCTGAGCCTTTGTACATGGGGCGGATGCTCTACCACCTGAGCTAATCAGTAACATTCAAGAAAAATAAATTAGTAAAGGACCAAAAGGGAAAAAAAGAAATTAAAAACGAAATTAATAGTAATAGAAGACAAAATGATAATAACACTGAAATACATATCAGCTAACAGATCTGTCCCCAGGTGTGCGTGAATACATACATTATTATTATTTATATTCATCATAATTAATTGTGTGATCAGTCTCAACATTCAAAAACAGATTGGGGCAGAAATCATTACAACACTATTAATTATTTATTAATAAGGGATTCGAGACATTAGGTCAAGTGAGTACAAACATAAAATATATAACAAATAAAAATAAATGAGAAACGGACTAATTAAAGCATCGTCAGTTGTAGCATCCATTTAAGATAGCAATACATTTTTATTTAATTCCGTTTTATTCGGACCTAAAAGATGTGTTTAATTCCAGCTCAATATTGATTTTAATATTTTACCATTTTCTGTGATGCTGATGGGAGGTTTTCTTTACCCACAATGCACAGCAGCGAAACAGCCACGTAAACGTAGAGAGTCATCAGCGCTGGCTAGGATTAGGTCCTAGCTCCTAGCTGCCTCTGCAGCCTCATAGCTACATATCACAGACGTCCACACGATGCTGCACTCCTTTATCAGGTATTAAACACCCAGTTAAGCATCTCACTCGGTCAGACGTGTGTGTTTTGTTCGGGTTTACCTGTAGCTTTGCCCTGAGTTGTGGCTATCACCTCTCTAGCCTGCTAACGTTGCCTAGTGAACAAGCTAATGCTTTTAGCTGCTAACGGTAGCTAGCTGGCTAACCTGGTCTGTTGTAGCTATTTGTAGTTTTCCTGTAAGAGAAGCCGGGAACTTATATTGTAAGAAAATGTTTGAAAACGGGCCAAACGCTCGTTTGAGTTTCATGTCAACAGATTAAACCTGCTACATCCTGAGCTAGCCCTTAGCTCCTGGCCATCTGTTTCTACCGTTTAGCTACCTAGCTAGCATAAACGACATGTCCTCCGTCACCTCGCTGCCATAATGTGCATGTTTTATTTTATCATAGCAGTCAGTCATGTTAAACTCTGAGTTTGAAGCTGCTGAATGGTCGCCACGACTGCAGTGAAAGCATGTTACGATAGGAAGTGTTCGTCTTCCTAAAACGCCCCTTCGAAGAGGTGCGTGGAGCTGTCCGTGGTCCTAACACAACCGACCACAGCCACCGACAGGCTCTGCTCATCACTCAGAACAGCCTAAATATGTTCAACGTGCCACCAATATTTTAATTTAGTGAGCCCCAGCGACCCAAGCTCGTGTATGCATAATGTTAGTCTACTGGCCACGAAGACACACACTTGATTTGAAATCTCAGAAACACTTCTAAACACTTTATTTTGATGAACTAATAATAATTCGTCTAATAATTCACAGCTTTCAAAGGTTTCATTACTTGTAGTGAATGCTCCTTACTGTTTGTAAGTGCTGTGTCAACACCATAGAAATATACCTGTGTGTATATTTCTATGAAGACATACCTGCGGCTTGGGCTTTAAAAATGATACCTGGTTGTGGGCGGTTCGACTGACACTGCACAGCCAGGTCTCACGGGACGTGTCAACAGACCTTTTTTTCACGGCAGCAGTCTCGTTCACGTGAACTAGTAGGGTCAATTCAGGTGTTACCAATGATATTAATTAAGGTCCATTCAGGTCAAACGGGGTGCTGCTGTGCATGTTGTTGTTAAAGCTTAATTAGTCTCATTGGTAACACCTGTGTTGACCGTACTGTCTCACGTGAACGTGACTGCTGCCGTGAAAAAAAAGGTCTGTTGACATAGAAACTGATAAGACCGCGAAGCACACAGAAGGAACGTGCTGTAAAAACACATTCTAAGCCGTATTAGCAGAGAGCAGTGTGAGTAAGAGACACCACGGGAACCTTCTGAACTGTGAACATTATAAATACACAATATTTATAATAATGGGGTGTAAATGAAACACATTTATTGCTGAGATGCTAAGATAAAACTGTTGAATATTTCATGTTGGTTAACCTAATAAGGGAATGAATGTATGGGTACCCGAGCATTTTCGAGTAAGCAATAAAGTAAAGTTTAGCAGTTATTGCGGCTTCGCAATAATTTTCATTACCCATGCAGCGAAATAGACGGCGCACGAGCGCCATCCATCTCATTTCCCTCTGCTTTTTCTTCATTAAACTAGAAGTTCTAAAAGTTCGAGGATTCAGACTTTGGGAAGCAAAATCGGAGTTATGTTTCATTCATGCAGGGTGCCATGACTGCTGTAAACAAGGACCGAAACTTAATGTTAACTCATATTGTGTGGAGTTGCAGAATATTTTCTCAGCTGAGGCTGCAACTAATAATTACTTTCATTATCAATGAATCTTTTTCAGGTCATTGATGAGGCTTTATTCTGTAAAATGCAAATTTCCCAGATCACAAGGTGACAGCTTCATATTGCTTGTTTTGCCTGACAGTCCGACTTCTAAATGTATTCATTTAATGAAGATATAAAACAGACAAAAGCATTTCAGAAACTAAAATTAGCAAATATTTTAATCAAGAAATGACTTCACACCATGACCAGTTTTGGATTATTTTAACATATCTTTTCTTTATCTTTTATTTTAATAAGACACAACATTATGTTATTGCTCCACTCTCAACAACCTTTCTTCACTTTCTTCCATGTGTTTGCAGGGCTTCAGTGAGATTGCTGTCAAAGCTTTAAGATGTCGATGGTGTTGTTTGCCTCTGTGGTCCGGGTCGGAGATGGCCTGCCTCTCTCTGCATCCACCGACTACGAGCAGGACAGAGAGCTTCAGGAAACCAAGAGACACCTCAAAGGTCTGTCCAAGAAACTCAGCCAGTTCCCCGACCGCTGCACACTTAGGACCGGACCATATAATGTCAAGTAAGTCATACGTGGTTTTCAGTTTATATTCCCAATGTTTGTTGACTTAAAGTGACACTTTACTTCCAGATCATCCATAATAAATCAAGTGTATCCCGCTCTGACACCCTGTTAAGTCTGTCACTACTTACTAGATAGAAACGGCATGTGTATAATTAAGAATCCATTCACTAAACATATTTGCAATTCATACCATTTAATAGAGTTGAGAGATCTGAATATTTTCCGCACTTCATCCATTGACACCCATGGGTGATTACACAGTCTACTGCTGACAGTTTGTCTGCTCTCCTCTTGACCTCTGTCACACAACCTTGATGGAAAAATGCTTTTTAATCTGACTGATTTGACAGCTGGGCCTTCATATGAGGTGTCAAAATGCTTCTAAAAGCTCCTCTGCTGCTCTGGGAGACGCTTTGAAACTGTTTGTTAAGGGCTAATTAGTCTTATTAAGACAGAGAACACAAGCTCAATAGAAACTTTGAATTGGCCATTAATGAGCCAACTACACCTTTCAACGACGAGAATCTCTCTTTGATAAAAGCCTCTTTAATCAGTGTGAGCCGGAAGCATCTGAAGAAGAGATGGTTGGGAGAAAGTGAAGGTCAGGCAGTGTTTAAAGCCACGGGTTAATCTGTTCTGTGACACTGTGGGTCCTTTAGAGGCTCTCTTTATGTCTGTTATATTTCTGTCTCATGGGAGCTGGAGGAGATTCCTTCAGTTAGTACCTCTGTAACCTTAATAGCAGACTTCATTTGGACAGTTCTAAGAGTTTAGAGTAATCTGTGTTTGATGGGATTAAGCGGCTGTGCAGTAACCTTAATACAGACTACTTCACATTGATAGATTCAAACATATTACATGCTGTAAGTCATACTGATGCATCAGCAGTTATACTCGAGGAGTAGCTTTGTTTTATCGTTTACTCAGTGGTGAATTTACAGGCACAGACTTCTAACAGACCCTCTAAAAGGTCGTGTGACACCCATCTGGAGTTTCTTTCCACAGTTTCCCATCAAGTTGAGAAACCATTTCAACATTCTTATAATCAATATTCGAGCCTGCGTCAGTGAGCTGCCCGGTATCACTCATAGGTGTCAGGTCTTCAGATCAAAACTCGATGGCTGTTTCTCCCTGCAGGCTTCAAACTAAAGGAGACTTTGAAGCTGTGGCTCCTAAATTTTAAAATTCATTCCCTTTGGACCTCGTGAATCTTCTGTCTTTTATTGTGAAACACTTTGTGATGTCAGCTCTTGAAATTTGCTGTATGATTGAATTTTTTGTGTTATTCAAGTGCCTCCCTTTAATATTTGTGTATTACTGGTCATAACAACTGTAAAACACTCAGGAAATAACTTTTTATTCCACTGATTAACCGGTTTTATCTATGCCGGTGCTCGCTCACTCTCATTCACTGTCTATGTCTCTCGACCAATGCTTGCTCTCTCTCTTTTTCTCTCAAACCACCGGACACAAACCAAAGATTTAGAAGCTGGTACATGTACTAAACAAAGTCAGAACACAGCAGGTAGAGTATCAGAGTTTAGGAGGTGTCAGTTTCAGAGACATTTCAGGCTAACTGTGGAGAGTTGACCGGTCTCATCGTCTGACTGCCGGCTGTACAGTAGAGTGACATCGGCTGCTTTTCGTTCGTTGTGTTGGATCCGGCTCAACTTCTCCGCCGCAGGTCATTGCATTTTTTGGCAAACACCGCTGCGACCCGCACTGTTGCAGCCAAAACACACTACCCCAGCTGAAATGGATGGGAAAAGCCTTGTTTTGACAGCAGCGCCGGATCCCGTCTGAATGCGTCTTAGTCAGTCATTGGATTGATTTGTGAGGCGCTGCAGCTACACAGTGACACACATATTTTATTTGCTTAATGATAATGATTACCACATCACTCTGTACTGTTTGTTGGGAGTCATGTTCCACACCAGTTTAGATGTTGATGTGATAACCGGATTTTCCCTCCATTGTGCTCTCAGCTCTTCAGATAATGTAGAACTCTTTGTATCAGGGGAATTGAATTTGTGCTCTGTGTATCAATTAACACTGCAGGGCTGAAAGATTGTGTCTGCCGAGGTGCATATGAATGTGGTATTGTGTTTAATTAGGTGTGAACGTGCAAATCTTCGGCACAAATGTGCTGAAATAGTGTTTGTACTGCGTTTGGAGCAGCAGCCTGCAGAATGAGAAACGCTGTTTCCTCTAATCTGCACTGTATTTAGCTCGGTGTCCTAATTACATTTTCCCCAGGTTTTCTGTCAGGAGTGATGATTGCAGTGTGTGCACAGCAGTAATGATTGTGTGTGTGTGTGTTTCAGTTTCACAAGCTCACTGGGTGTTGGATACCTGATGGTTTGCACCGCGAACTACCCCAACGTGTTGGCCTTCTGCTTCCTGGACGAGCTACAGAAGGAGTTTATTGTCACCTATGACACCAAACGAATCAACAGCGCTGTGCGGCCGTACTCCTTT
Organism: Miichthys miiuy; assembly: GCA_036365135.1. Classification (NCBI taxonomy): domain Eukaryota; kingdom Metazoa; phylum Chordata; class Actinopteri; family Sciaenidae; genus Miichthys; species Miichthys miiuy. The sequence goes on from CM071612.1 coordinate 22,988,437, forward strand.
ATTGAATTTGGTGAGTGAGTATTGCAGCATGTTCCAACTATCACATGTTAAACCTGATGATGTCAGCTCAGAGTCAAAGTGCAAGGATGTGTTTGTTCATCAACAACACGGGGAAAAGATCCATTGCAAAATAAGAAGACGCACCAATTTCTTGTAATATTCCCTCTTCTTGTATGTATTAAAAAAAACTGAATGGAAGAATGTGCATTCTCCCGGTCTCCACAAGTGTTACTCTGGGTGTGAAATGTAAGAAATACTACTGTAGTAAAAGTAAAAAAGGTTTACAGCTAAATTCTACAGGGCACACATGTGACAGGCGTGTGCGCCCACGTCAGTCTATACAGGGCAGCTTGAGTTGGCTAAAAGGCAGATACAGACAAGGCATAGAGAAGCTGGTCGATCCTCAAAATAAAACATCAAGGCAAACAATTGAACTATGTAGCATATTTACACATTTAGAAGCACATACACCAGGAAAAATGACCAAATCTGAGCAAATCAACGAAGTCTGGCTTCTGAAACGCTCCTGGTGAGGTTTGAAGTTGTATGGAGGACCACCCGTTAGGGAAATCCAAAATATAAGTAACATCATTTCATCACACAGTGACAGTGCATATATCACAAATCATAACATCATTTCATCACACAGTGACAGTGCATATATCACAAATAAGTAACATCATTTCATCACACAGTGACAGTGCATATATCACAGCCGAACAGTGCGTTCTGAGTACTAGTCTTTGACTAATCTGTTTAATATTTTCATGATTAATGTAAGAATTGTTTAGTTTGCAAAAATCTGTCACAAGATCTCAAAAGCCAACAAGACATTGAAAATGTGATGATATGAATCTTACATTTGAAAAGCTAAAACCAGAGAATGCTAAACTTCACGACTTCATCAACATTCATCTTGTTTTTTAGTCTCAAAGAGTGAAATCTTTATTCCTGCTCCTTCATATAAATGAGCTGTTCATCTTGTTTTGCTCCCTGTGTTAATAACCACCTTGTTTTTGTTGTTGCGCTCGTCATCCGTCAGACACCTTCATCCAGAAGACCAAACAGCGCTACAACAGCCCGCGTTCCCTGTCCACCAAGATCAACCTGGCTGACATGCAGACTGAGATCAAGCTGCGACCGCCCTACCAGCTCTCCCCCGAGGACCTGCAGGCTATCAATGGGTTCTCAGTGCACACGCCCTCTAAATACAAGGGTATAGGTAGAACATGAGCTGCTGTCACACACACATTTACACGCCTCATACATACCTCGTCCTGCTATCAAAGAGGTTTGCTCTTGTAATAGATTACCTGCTTCATTTCTCTTGTGGGGATCAATACAGTGTAATCTCCTCTTATCTTACTCTCATTACTTGGCACTATTTACACTGGTAGCTGGAATATGTAACACAATGACATAGAAAGGTCACTGGTAATACTGTATCCTCTAAGACACCAGTAACAGATCAATACTGGGCACACCGTACCTGTCACTTTGTTTACATTGCTCGGGCTGTTTGGTTTACATCGGTTCACGTCAAACCCACACAATGGTGTTTAAAGATGCAGCGCTCTGCCAAAGCTCATTCGCATCTCTGCACTTTTTGTAGGTGAAAAAACTCTTTTTGAATTTATTGGTGTAATTTTGAATATAAAAGGTTCAGTGTGTAGGATTCAGTGGCATCTAGCAGTGTAGTTGCTGATTGCAAACCTGCTGCCTCATCCTCTCCTTGTAAGCATGAAGGAAAATGTGAATATCTAGAGTCAGTGTTTAGTTTGTCTGTTATGGGCTACTGTAGATATTAATATTATATTCTTTAAATAGAGACCCCTAAAACTTACATACTGGACCTTTAAAATGGCAATATCATCCAAAAACAGCAAGCAGCAAAAGCACTCTGAATTTCATATCAACATTTGTTGTTTTAATAATTACTTTTTATGGATAATTAGTCGTTTTCCACATTTTTTCCCCTTTCTCTCATGTATAACATTTTCTGAGCTACCCTCGCTGTGAGTGTGCATTGTTTATTTTCGTGTTGTTGCAGCAGGACACTTTTGGAAGCATGACAAGATAAAATCTGTGTGAAACTGTGCCACTTAAAACTGATTTGCAAACTGACTTCAGTTAACTCAGGGCATGGCGTGCGTTCTGCAGGTAGTCCAACAAAATGCAGTAAAGCGCGCAGTCAACCAAAAATGCAGTAATCGAAAGCCGCTAATCAGCGAAATAAGAAGTTATTTCCTGATTGTTTTGCAGCAGTTACATTCTACACAAATGTTAGCTCACTGCAAGGTCTCTGCTGCAATATATGGAACGCACCTGCGTTGACCCTACTGTTTCATGTCAGAGTGGCTGCTGTGAAAAAGGACTATCGTGTTCCATCAGCGAGGTTCTCCAACACCTGTCATTACACACAGCTGTAGCTATTTATACAACCCATACCACTAATTCATCATGTACCTGTAATTATCATGACTATTGAACATCAGTGATTAATCTGTGGAGCTCATTTTCAAACAGACTTTGCAGAGTGCTTCATCATTAGTGATGAAATGAAAAGATCATTAATAAAAGGAAAGGGGGCTGTAATGTAAATATAATTTAAATGTAGTTCATAACACAGAATAACAATCAGTGAAGTGCTGGCCTAAAGCATACACACACTCACTTCAGTGGCAACAGAAACAGTGAGCCTGAAGGATGCTGTATGTGTGGTGGTCGGATTTCCTGCTCAGTCAGACAGCTGCACTGTTGCTTCCTTCCCCTCAGTCGCTCCAGTAAACAACCCTTCCTGTAGGCACCGTCACACCTCAGCTGCCCCGAGCTAAGCGGTGCCACCCCGGGTCACTTGGAGCCGTTGCGTTCCCCCTGACATCCCCTTCAGGGCAGCGCTCCACGCTTTGTTCACTCTCTGTTGGTTGCCCTTGCCAGTCTGTGTTTTCTGAGAACATAAATCATTTTGTCCTGGGGGATGAAGTATGCTAATCTGATAATATGCTGCATCACTCCTTTTACTGTGCCAGAATGTTTTAAAAACAATGTATGCTCGCTTTCTGTTTGAGGATTTCTCCTTTTATCCTGCATCTAATAGTTTCATGAATAATTACATTTCATAAAATGTCTATGTTTTTTTATGTGCTTTGGAAAGCAGATTTTTCTCTTCTTAATGCTTTTGTAGTTCATTTGTCATGGCACATTGTGCTGAGTGTGTAACACCCTGTCCTCTCTCTGTTCCAGCTCCCACACAGATGCTGGAGCCGGTGACTCTCCCCGGCATCGTGTCCTGTGTGCTCAGTGTTCTCTGCGGAGGCCTGAACCTGCTGCGAGGGGTCCACGCTATAGAGAGCATACTACAGGTGAGGACGTGAGAGAGATGACATTCACACACACTCGGCTTCTCTTAAAGGGAAATTCTGCTTTCACAACACCTCGGCCTGTTGTCTGGGTAACAATAAGTTCATTCCTGAGGTCTGAGGACACAGTGACATCACACAAAAGACGTCACACAGGGCAAGAAACATAAGCAGTCACACGATCAGATCAGTTTTAAACTTGAACTGTAACAGGAATGCTGCAAACAAGTTACAGGTGATTCTTATTGAACGGAACACCAAGCTTCCTGCTGCCTGCTGCTCTGTCCTCTGATCCCTTGGGAAGAGTGGATTTGTGTGAAATTATCTGTATGTATATTTATTGGGGGTGTTTGATAGGGTTAATCAGGTGGTTAATGTGTTTATACTGTAAATGTTTTATTAGTGATTTGTGTAAATGTTTATGGCTTTTATTGTGTGTAAAGAGGTGAGGAAACCTATAAATGGTTTAATCTAATTATCCTCTTGACTAGAAATATAATAAATATGAAATATGTATAGAAGTAGTCAGTTGTAGCAATTTGGAGATTATTGTAGTTGGTTGGATTTGGACTGTGAGTGAATTAATGATAAAGTGAAGTGTATCGTAAACACTGTGATTGACACTGGAAGAAATCTTCTTTTCACTTTGTCTCCTGGCCGCTCAGGCAACTGACAGTCAGACTTACTTGAAAGAGAAAATGAATGCAAAGTCTGCAGTTATTATCCAAACTGTCTGTCGTAAACATTCATCACAGTTTACAGAGCCACATCCTGGATGACTGCAGCTGTGCAGTTATTACCTTGTTTTTGTCACATTATAATACAATAAAACATAACTGATGTAACTAATGGGGAAAAATTACCAAAATAAGATCCAAATTGCCATTAACCTGAATTTTCCTTTTAAAGTCTGTAGAATTAGTTTAACTTCAGTCCATTCTGTTCCTTGAAACTGTGAATGTCACGTCATATTTTATTCATGTTTATAAGAAAAAATGAAATCTAGAAACCGTTGATCTTCCAGTCACGCTGCTTTTACGATACTTTGTCTACTTGTGCTCAAAAGACTAACCCTTTTGTTGCTGTCTGCAGAACGACGACGAAGACTTTAATTATGTGATTGCCTTCTTCCTCGGCACAGCAGCCTGTCTGTATCAGGTAAGTGATATTCTGCGGTAAGAGCAGCCCATCACCGGCTGACTGGCTGACTAACAGCCCTGCACTTTACAGCTCAGCAGCTTGTCAGCTAGACTAACATTAGCAAAAGCTCAATTCCTTTCACCTCACTACCTTCTCTAAAACATTTTCATCAGCTCCTTTGTGCAGCTCCTGATACTAAATGGAGCACCACAAATTGGGAGACTGATGGGTGGAGAAAGTTATCAGACAGGATTTCTTACTGAGCAGACTTATTGTCCCATGAAGGACATGAATGATGAAAACATGTCACCGGTCAATGTCACTCACACACTGTGCAGAATTTAATCTCTTCTCTGCCCTTGTCCCTTTTAGTGCTACCTGTTTGCCTACTTCTCCGTGTGGAGGAACAGTAAGTCCTTCCTGGCGTTTGCACTCATCTGTCTGTCCAACATGTATCTTCATGAACTGAGGAACATGTGGCAGATCCTCTTCCACGTGGCGGTGGGGGGCTTCATGACCCTGCAGATCAGACTGAGGCAGCCGCTCGGAAAAGCGCCAGACTACAACGTCTGACAAAAACTCAAAACAAAACACAAAAGGACCATTGGACCTTCAGTTGGATGTCTCGCATGTGCCCTGGAAAAGCAGCACCAGTGGACTGTGACAGATCTCAGTGTGGACTGACACTCGGTCATGTATGGAACTTCCTGGATTGATTTTGGGAGTTGTCTGCTCCTCGACATCATTATTTGATTAAGATCATTCATTTGACTTCTTTTAAAAGCAGCCATAGTTAAAGTCAGAGTCCTGCATGTGTCCAGTTTTTCAAACCAACACTCGTCCTGCGCCTGTAAAGCTACTGTAAGTAACGAGCAACCAACAGCACAACAACACATGTAGAACCAAATACATCGGCTATACACTCTGTTGACAGTGCATTAGTTGTTACTTGGGTTCGCTCCAGTACTGGAGTTCCAACACCAAAAATACACATTTTCCCTCCTGTGAGTCATGTTTTTATTGTTTGTGTTTTTTTCATTTAAGAAATTAATTAAAACTTAAAACTCATAAACAACTAGTGAACACAAAGCAGCTCTACAAAAACTTTGCCAAAAATGAAACGCTGCCTAAAAAGAACAAAATTAAGATTTAAAACAGGAAATATCAAAACGCAGTGTAAGCAACCAAGACTAAAAATGTAACACACAGCTACGTCTGTCAGCAGACCTTCTTCACAGCAGCCATTTAGACGTGAAACAGTCAGGTCAACAGGGTGTTACAGTGATGCTGATTCAGGTTCAGGTCCATCCATCTATTATCTGTAACAGCTTCTCCTCATCAGGTAACGGTGAGGCTGGAGTCCATCCCAGCTGACTTTGGAGCAGAAGCAGGGTACACCCCGGACAAGTCGCCAGTAGGTTCTGTTCCATTCAGGTCAAACAGAGTCGTGGTGCATTTTATTAGCATTAGGAGCCTGTGTTGTCAAAATGGCTGCTGTGAAACGGGTCTGTTGACATGAACAAACTAATAAATTGATTCAGGGTGTGAATGTGGTAAGAATGTATCTTTGCACGAGAGCTCCACGTCAGAGCTGGAAAACTGGACAGTGGTGTGTTCTGATGAGTCACTGGAGCACGGGGTTACATAGAGAACAATTGATGCACGTACCCTTAAAAGTTTGACACTCAAGCTACTAATACATTTCTGGTTGTCCCCAAACATTACTGAGGTTTAACACCCAGCCTTGAGCTCGGCAAGGCTAACCCTAACCCTACCAAACCATGTGGGCTTGAAATGGGATAAACCTAGAGATAACTACAAACAATCATGTGCAACATAATTGTGAACTGTTTTGATAGGCAGAACTCAACATTCATTTCAGTTTCTTGTTCACATGAGAATTGTATTTTCTACCTGTTGAATGCCTGTTTTTGCACATGTGCCCGTGTGTACCTGACCCGGTGCAGGACTCTGGTTTAGGTCTTGGTTTAAAACTATGCAATGCTGCCTTGTGTGTGTGTGTGTGGCCCTGATTTCAGTTTTTGGTGTGTTCTGTATTCAGGAGCTAATGATTTGCAGATGTCATTTTGTAGACACTTCATTTTGCTATTTATTTCCTGATGTGGTCAGTGAAGATTTCTACAGATTTTATTAGTTTCATTTGTTTTACAATTGCTCCATGTGTTTTTTTTTTTTTTTTACGCAGGCTTGTGTCTAGCTGTCACAAAGTACCTCCTGCTTCTGTAGACACAAACAGCCTGTTACCATTCATACCCTACTTCCTCACCCACACAGCCTCAAGCATATGCCAGTGTCAAGTGACTGTGTTATTAAACAGGTCTGTGCTGGCAGTAGTAAAGATATGTAGCCGTGTTGTCGAGGCCAGAGGCAGCGCGCATCATCTGAGCAGCCTCTGGTGTGCTTTTCCTCCCACCGAGCCGCACAGTTCAGACATGGCTGCACCTGCCACTTATACAAAAAGCTCAGTCTCACCCTCTGCCTTTGTAATGGATATTAACACAGCGTTCACGCTTTACATAATTACAGTGAGGAGATGCCACATTCGTCATTATTAGGCAGAGTAAGATTTGTTCAGAGAATTATGGGAACTTTTCCTGTCTTCTTACACCATCCCAACAAATAACAGCAAACAGCAAAGAGAATTGAGTCATGCGTTTTTGTTCATTGTTCGTAAGTAGTTCAGCGGTTGTGCCAAGACTGTCATAACATCTTTTTTAAAACTCTCTCTTCTCGACTGGAAGAAGTTAAAAGTGGAAAAGGAGAAAGTAAAGCCATGCAGCTCCACTCCATGTCCATCTGGCATCTGCACTACAGATCTGTCAGGGGACCACTGCGATACTTCAGCCTCAGTATGATTCATCATCGCGCTTTCTCCCAATGTTCTCTGCTTTCCAGCAGTGGTACCACACCTACATGACCTAATCGTTCTTTTCACAACATGGTTAGGAATGGATTGGGTCTGAATTGAGCTTCGCTGGCTCGGATCGTTTCTGTTCACATTCTCCTCTTCCACAGTAGAACGTGTAGCGTGGGTGTGTTGTGGAACAGTGAGATTCGAGGCTTTTATACTGATTTATCCAAATATAGAAAATGAATGTGATCATGGAGGTCATTAAAACTTGGGAATGAACTGCTGAATGTGTTGTATGTGGTGTTGTACATGTTTTATTTGTGTAATATCAAACCTTTTAAAGCCCCTCAGTGTAAAATAATATGATTTTAAATTAAGATCTAGGAAAGAATGGGCATGGAAAATGTGCTGGAACACTGGATTTAAAGCTACATGTTTGAATTTTGTCCATTGTCTGTCCCACATAAAGGCACATTGATTCATCAGTGTGCTCTGGTCTTCTTCAAACATATCTACTCATCTCTGAACTCAGCTATGGAACATCGAACATTAAACAGTTCAGAGACATTACCATTACAATGAAATCCGTACTTCAACAACTATCCAGTGTGGTCTTTTTTTTTTTTTATCACAGAGTTCCCACCAGTTAATGAGACGCTCGATGAGATCTGATGCATGTTGCCGTAGTTCTGAAAAAGATTAGGAGATTTAAAGAATCCTGTGATACGAGGGAGATGAAGTCCTTCATAATTAAAAGAAAACATTTACCTAACCTCGGAGGCTGGAGCTTCCAGCATGTGGTAAATGAGCAGTGGGGTTTGGGATTAGTAAAAATTGTTGAGTGTTGCTTAATTCCTTCCCGAAAGTCGCATTTTTTCTTTCCTCTTTGGAGCAACAATAAGCAACAGATTGCCTCATGATTCAGAGGCAGCTGAAAGATTTTCCAGGCAGCAACCCCCACCACAAGCAATGGCACAAGAGGTATTATGAATGTGATGATATAATCGTATAATTGACGTTATTTATGGGCGCCTCATTACAAGGAACAGCAATTTCCTCTGGATGTAGATTAATGGAGCAGGGATATGTTTCTTCCTCAGCGGGGAGCACGTGGATTTTAATGACAGATGGGTATTGTAGGTGCAAATTGCTGACTACTTGAAAAACAATTTGATCTCATCACGCTTCGAGTGAATGTCAGTGGTAATAATGCTTTTGTGGCGAAGCTCACAGTCGGGTGCTGACAGGTCGGCTGTTCAAAAAGGTCAAAATCATTAAGTCTGGAGGTTTTGTTTGCTCCCAACATGTGCTCGAGTTCCCCTCAGAGAGGCCATGTGCAGTACAGTTGTCTTTCATTCCATTCCTGACCATTCAAAAGATGGATCTAAAGACGCTTCATTTAAAGTCCAGATAAGAGTCCAGCGCTGCTGCTTAAATGCATGCCATGACTTATTGAATTAACTAATAACCAAGAGCCTAATTCATTCTTATTCAATGTAATTGCCAGTGATTTGACTTCTGTAAATATAGATATTAAAGCAGTAATGGATGAAGTAACACTCAGGGTGCTAATCAGCAGATTAGCATTTTGCTTTCATCTCTTCAATAATATATAAACCGTAATTATAATGAAAAAGAAGACAAAGAGCCCCACGTGTCAACCAAGAGATGTAGCGCTGCTGCCATCTGTTGGTGAGCTGCATGAACAAAATAATCTCAAATGAATTTCAGCACAGTGTCAGCTCATGCTGCGGTTTAAAAAGATGTTTTATGAGAAGGCTTATAGGGGGGTTAGTGTATCTTACCTCCAATGTGCGCTAGTTCACCGGTTCTAAAACTGTGGTACCACCACTCATGGTACGTGACCTTCCTGTAGTGGTACTTGGGGGAATCTCTGAAATGTTTGTTTAATAAAATAATTTCACGATCAAACCTACGGAAGCCTATTGCTGCCATACCATAAAAAAAATAAATATCACGTTATAATGTGACAAATTTCATGTTTTAACGTGATACTGATATTTTTTTCTGGTATAGCAGCAATACGCTTCCCTACAAAACATTTACAACATTTAGAATGAAATTAAACTTGGGGAGTGTAAGTTTTGAATTGCGAAATATCTTGTTTCAATGTCAGCCTGATGCGTCATCACGTTCATTGACGTAGTGCGCACATGCATCTGTGATGTGAGACAGTAAACAGGTGAAATAAATGGTTTTCAAAAACTGCAGTTGTGGCTCCAAACAGGAAATATTAGGAATTAGGATCAGGAAAACCCCTTTAACACCAAATGAGCTCTGGTTCTTGAACAGGTTCTGTTCAGCACTCAACAGCAGTCAACAATAAATAACGTTCTTCTTACGAATAAACCTGTGTTTCGCCTATGTGTCATTATTGAGCACGTCATTCAGAAACCATTTCACAGGGGTGTTGTCAGGTCCGGACAGGAAAGGGTCTCCAACAAATGGTTGCCATAAAGTTAGAAGCAACACTGTCTAAAATATGAGGACGATTTACAGGAACAGACCTTTTTCACAGCAGCCATTTTGACATGAAATAGTAGGGTCAACACAGGTGTTACTAATGATACTAATTAAGGTTCCATCGATTGGTAACGTCTGTGTTGACCCTACTATTTCTTGTCAACTTGGCTGCTGGTGGTTTAGCTTTGGTACTATAGTATGCTGAGATGACAGAGTAAACAGGCATCAAGCAAAATCCATCAGTGAGCCGACAACACAAAATCATGTGGTACCTGTGAAACATCTCAGGAGTTTATTGGACTGTAAAAAAAAAAAAAAAAAACAATAAAAAAAATAAAGAGCAGTGTTTGGCATGACAACAAAAATAACCCAAGGTTTGTGTCTCCAATCAGAGTCCTCACGAGGATCCTGAGCTGTAGACATGAAAAGGAAGCGAGCTTCTTCTCCTGCTCTTTAAACCCGAGAATGAAAGCATCTACTCGGGCACCTCATCTCTGATCTGTGCCTTCTCTCTCTCCAATTTCTAATGGCACAGTCCTACACAATTATCAGTAGAAAAAGAGGCTCGCGTGGGCGTTGAATGGCACTGCATCCAGTGAGTCCAATGGGATGACACTTTTAATAGTGGCGTGTGAAGATAATGGTTGCAGCAGTACAGTACATTAACAAAACAGAAACCACCAGAGTTAGACCAGTGCAAGCTTATTGTCATTCTACAGGCTCAAAGCAAACATCTGGACGGAGTGCCAAAGTTCTCTTTTCTTTTATAAGCAGGAAACTAAACGCAGGTGTTCATATACTGTATATATTTCATACATCCCATGAAAAGACCAAAATCATCAATGAAAAGATCCTAACAGGTCAATGAGCCACACCATACACATGGACACTGTCACAGAGGCTGGAGTGAGCCGCTGGAATCATTGACTTTATCTTGTTTAATTAAAATATTAATACATTTATTATTATATATATTGAACTGTAACATCATTTAATAATGTGTCTGCTTATTCCATCCATCCATCCATCTCCTGACAACTAATTGCAGCTAGCCAATCAGAGGTCGAGCAGTTACTCTCTGGGTTTTAATTGGTGTGCCGGCACACTATTCCTTATATGTGTTCTTGCAACTTCTTCTTCTTCTTCCGTATGGATGTTTGGACTGCTCCTAGTTCCAGCACACGCGCAAAAAAACAACATCTAAACTCTTTCACAGCAGTAAAATCTTCTAAAACCTTTTCTCTTAAACTTGCTCTACATTTTTCACTCCACATGCATCATTCAATCATCTAAACATAGGAGAACCTGCCCTTGTTCCTCACGTATACTCATGGAATCAAACTTGGACTTCACATTTGGCCTCAACGCGACGGGACTTCCAATTAAAAGCTGAACCAGACCGAGCAGAAGTGTCTTAAGGAAAGCAGAAAGAACCAGCTTTTATATCTGCTTTGTGTTCGCCATTTTCTCCTGGCTCTGATGATGGCAGCCCTACTCGCAGCCTTGCACTATAAGCAGGAGTCTGAGTTGATTCTTCATTAAATTCAGTCCCCCCTCCCACTGCACCGGCACTCTGCTGACGCTTTGTGTTTCTGCCCCAGGGATGTCCAGGATGGGATTTGTGGACACTGGGGGCTCAATTATCTTTTAATGTTTAATTAGCTTTTTTTTCTGAGTTGAGGTTTTTATGCATAATCTAAATTCAAATGTAATTACCGTAATTAATTTCTAACAACTATTTAACATGTATGAATGTATTAATAGAGTCTATTTAAACACTGTAAAAATCTATAATGGAGTTGGCACAGGGAAGCCTCCATACAACATCCTGGTGCCATGAATACTCACTAGTGTAGCACACCAAATGAATATACATACAGCAGTACGTTGCTCTATTTGCTGCTAGTACAGTGTTTTACAGTGTTTGTAGTGAAGTATTGAGAGACTAATGCATTGTTGACATTGGTCTTTTCACAACATTTGTTAACAACCAAAAAATATCCAATAATGCTCGCCTTATCCTTTAAGTCTATCTCAAAGGTGCTGTATTCCTCAAAGTTCTCAGATGAAAACTCGACACTGTCCAGACATTTACTGATTACTGTAGTCTGTGACTCAGCCAAGACAAACAGAACCAGCTGTAATGTTTGGTAACAACATCACTACAAAAAAATAAAACACTTTAAATTGATGAATCCGCCAGGTTAGAGACAGTTTGTCTGATGTCATGCTGAGTAATTCTGTAGTATCGAAGAAAACCGCTCTGATAAGAAAAAAACAAAACAAAAAAACAGCAGATAAAAGGACACATTTCCACATTGGCTCGTCTGTCCCTGTCCACAGGATGAGCATCGTCGCCATCGTCAGTATAGAGTTCATATTAAAGGCCTCATCGGAGATCATTGGACATTCATTGGGTCGTACCATCTGATTGAGCAAGCAAGAGGAGTTTGTGGGGTGATGCAGGAAAAGGGGGGCTCACAGCAGAAAGCACTGGAGTGCAAAATCCATTCTCGTACTCTCGTCCGTCATTCAAAGAGCGCACTCGTTCCGTTTTAACACTTTCTTCTCAACGTGAGATTCAAAAAACGCTAGGGAAGGGAAAATCATCTGAAATGGCATCTAATCAGAAAGTGGTTGACTTCCTGCAGACTGAAAAACGCTCAATTCGATAAAAAGAGCGAGAAGAAATGGTACATCAGCTGCAGCGCTACGCTAAGACCAGGCAGTGAGGACTTCAGAAATCCCAACATGAGAGTGAAACAGTATGTACATCTGAATACACATTGGTGTTTATAGATAGCTCTCTAATATATTAATGTACAAAATATAGAATCTTAAAATATTTGATAGGGTTTGGTGTTCTGAAGTCAAAATACAAAATGTCGAAGATTAGAAAAAGCTCTTCATTGACATCCTCTTTGTGTTTCGTGTGTGTGTGTGTGTGTTTATATGCTGACGATACTGTAGTGTGAGTTTGTGAATTTATACGTCTGATGCAAAGCTTTCCGTAAACACTGTGGAGCATTTCCTCTCTCTTCATACAAAAAGACAATCCAACCTGTCTCCTTGGGGGACCTTCTTACGGGTAAGACACAACTTACTGCGACTCCTCCATCAATCTGTTAATTATTGACGTGATCAGATATCGATACAAGGACGGATAGTGCTGCTGCGGTGCTGGTTGAGTGTCCACACTTGAGAGATTTGTACCTCTATCACGAAAAAAAAAAAAAAGGACAAAAATGTGTTTTACATACATAAAATCGTATACATCCACATGTGTTTTACATGTACATATATACTTCAGCAGGAGAAAGGCAGAGACAAAGAGAGGAAGTGATGTAGTTCATGTCCTCCTGTAGGTTCGTCTGTAACCCTCCGGCAGACTGAAGGAAATTAAATTTCTTCAAGAACATTTTTCCTTTAGGACCAAGACTAATACAACTGGCAAAATCTGTCTTTATGCACTGATTGGACATCTTTGGTCTCAAAGGCAGATTGAGGCAAGTTAGACCTCTGCTAGACCTCATAGTCTCCTCCGCAGGCTGAGCTTTAGGATGAATTCCTCATCCTTTTTCATTGTGGCCTCAGCAGGTTTAAGAAAGAATCAGCGTGTTGAGAGGGGATGCTTCAGTCAGTCTCAGTCCACTGTAAGCTATCAGAGGTCCATGACACTGCTCGTTGCGTCAGAGGCAGAGTTAGGGCGCTAACCCCAGTGTGTCTATTTGTCACTTAGTTGGGGTTAACTGCTGGGTGGTCCACTGGTGAGGAAATAGGTCATCATCTCTCCTTTGCCCTTGACTGTGACCACACCTCTGTACTCTAGTGTGTAGTTATAGGAGCTTAGTACCTGGTGCAGGTCTGCGGTCACCTGAGGACAAAGGAAGGAAGCAACAGTGAGTGAACAGGTTTATGTTATTATATTATCTTTATTAATCAAAAGAATGGGTGATGGGTAAACAGGTTGTAAGATAAGTTTCTGGAAAAATCTGAAGGCATTAATGCAAAGTCCCAAGTGCCTTCTCTCTCTCTGCTTCCTACAGTGTTCAACACTACCAAACGTTAGCTTAGAATCTGAGTCTGCTAATGTCAACAAACAATGAGCACACATTACAAGACAGAGTCGTTGAAAGAAGTTCCAGGGCTGATCTGGCTGGAAAATTGTCTGGCTTGCCATTTGCAGGTTACTTTGTTGGTTGTCACTGGGTTCAAGTTTGGCTGGTTAACCGTAGCTTGCTTGTTTGCTAACAAAACACTATTTGAGTGGATATGTTATAGTCTGCCATGATACAAATGGTGTTTCAGTCTACAATAAATAATGTACCTATAGAAAGCAGCCGTGTAACTAATGGTTGCTTTATACTAGCCAAGAGCGATGCAGGGACCAACTAGCTAACTAATCAAATCTAAGATGGGTCTGGTTGGCTGGCTGTGCAGTGTGGGTCTAGTGTTGGTTGCTTCGTGGTGGTGAATACAAGTTAACTACTAACAAGTTAGTATTATGGAACGAATTGTCTCGCCCAAAAATTTTTTTAAATGATAGGAATGTTACATATATAAACATATTCTACATATGATTGTAATTTTTTCCAGCATTCAGTGTTCATTTCAGTGTACAGTCTTGTGTATACTATTATTATTATTATTGTTCAAATGTATAGTAGGAGCTCACGGAAATACATTTCACTAGTCACATGCTGCACTTTTCTCAAACTGACATGCACCTCAGGGCTGTGTAGTGTTTTTAGGTAAGCTTTATATTTTAAATAAACAACTAAACTAACATTTTACAGATGTAAAGTATTTTAGGAAACATGTTACAGGGTGTGATTTTTGTGGAGGGAACAATGGTCTTTATCTCCTAAAGTCTAACTTGTCTACCTCTAATTTGACTTGAACAATGCCATGTCAACATTATTATTTTCAGCTGAATTGTTTGGTTAAAATGTAAATTAGGTGCACGCAAACTCAATGTATGTTTAAAGAAATACACAGGCTGATGCCCAGGCTCATACAGAGTTTAAGTGTGAACAACAGGATGCCTGCAGGTCACTTAACATGCTAAGGTGTTATTAACAAGGGGTTTCAGAATGTTACATAGAGAATCTTTAATAATACAATGATATATTTGTAGTTATGTTTCATCTATCATTCTGCATGGTTTCCAAACATTGAATGTATAAAGCTGTATGAAACCCCCTTTCAATTCTTCTAATGTTTTTTCTCAGTTTGTCTGTATTTAGATATTGAATATTATCAACAAATAGATGATGTTTGTGGTTACATCCTAGTGTAACCCCCAAATTCCACCAGACACGGACGTGCCGCGTTGCATGTGCGTCGCGGTCACCGCAGTGATACACGACCGTTCTAGTCAGTCGTGTCCGGTGGGGTTTCGGGGTAATTGTGCTGTTGCTTTGTCATTATGGTGTTCAGATATGCTTCATATTTGCTCTTGCATAAATGGTTTTTCAGAAAGTGCAGTGGAGATGGATAAGATTAAATTAAAGGGTTCGATCTGTGTTCAAAGTAGCTTTGAGTCGTTAAGCTTTAATGATTTCACATCTGATAGAGCCAAAGCAATATGGCCATTTTTTAATTAACATTTTTCATTTACTTGAATAGATCTTTTCTAAATCCAGCCATCAGCCATGTCTGAAAGAAAGTTTTGCAGAGCCCATGCACTTAGATGAATTTCTAATTTCTGACCAAATTAGCTTGCAGGTAACCCCAAGACGGAAAAACAAAAACAAAACAGTTGTTCTGAGCTCTGCAAATACAGGTTTAATATGTCATATTAGTCTTAACTTCTTCCTAAACTAAGTGAATGTTCTGAAAATATGATTGAGATTGTTCCACTTGTTTTAATGTTTTTTGACTTGTTTCAGACCAGAAAGAAATAAAGAATAAGAAACTGTTATTTTAAAAATTACTAATAAAGTAATGATAATAATTATTTTTCAGTGTTCAAAACTATTAGAATTAATTTAAGAATAGGATATGTTAAAACTTTTGTTGTGATGGTTACAAAATTATTTATAATTACGATTTTGCTGTGTATGTCAAAAGCACGCAATTTTTGACCAAAAAAAAAAAATCATTTATATAATTTTTATTTTCATATATATATAAAAAAATTGCTAAAATATTCTTATTTACTTATTTTGAGTAAAGTTATTTCACTGTATAGCTCTACAGTGAAATGACATATTGAGAGAATATTTTGGCAGTGCAGTGTCACGCTCCACTTCACCTGGATCCTCTCCGGTACACCTGTGCTGTCCATACGACTCGCCACATTCACTGTGTTACCCCAGATGTCGTACTGAGGCTTCCTGGCCCCGATCACCCCAGCGACCACAGGGCCAATGTTAAGACCTAAGGAGGGAAATATAATTACTACTTAAAAAGTGGGACTGAAATAATTGATAGAAAAACTATTTCTTGTATATTTCTTCTTCTTTTTTTCTACAGAATGTTGAAATAACGAACATCTGTCAGGATCTTTTTGATTCGTAAACAGTGTTTAAATTTAATGTGAGATTTCTCTCACATAATACAAATACTGTAAGTAGCTGCACCTCACCTATTTTCATCTTGAAGTTGTTGAAGGAGTGCTCATTGATGTATTTCATTTGGTCCATGAGTCTCATGGCGTAGTCAGCCAGGGCACGGATGTGTGAGCGCCCGGCCTTGTCGTATGTGGAGTCATTGAGGCCGGAGGCCGCCATGTAGGTGGAGCCGATGGTCTTGATCTTCTCCAGCTGACGGAACTGTTCCTCACTGATGATCTAATAGTGGCAGGAGAGGCAAGGATTCATTTATAAAGTATATATATTAAGTAGATTTTAAGTTCAGGGTCATTGGACCAAATTCTAAGCTGATAAGATAACTGTATTTCTTAAGGTCCAGTTCTTCTATTCATTTTTTATTTCCTCAGTATTTTTATAGGAGCAGAGTTTTAAAAGTTTTTGGTCTGAAACCTGAATTTAATCAATATTTTTGATGTGACAAACGTACAAAGAATACCTCATACATTTAAAAAGCTATTTTGAATAAATTAATCATCCTTTTATTTGTGTTCATCATCATAATTAAAAAATGTCTAGATTTTAACAACTCATTAATTCCTGAAAATAAACTGTATTTTATAAAAACTTATTATGTAATAAGGTCACAAAACACTATTAAAAGGTGCAGTTTCTTTGTTGAAGCCAAGTTGTAACTGTTAGTGATAACACTGCAGGGTAAGCTGGGGAGTTCGCTTTCACGGAGTCCGCAACGTTGCACCACCCTGTTTATACACTAGCTTAGAACAGACAAACTAAACACTGGCTCTAGATAGGGCTTTTTGTATTTTTAAATATGCAGTGTGTGTGTGTGTGTGTGTGTGTGTGTGTGACTTCCAAAATTCAATGCCGTAGATGTAATGCTAATATCAGTTAGCATGCTAGTGTTAGCAGTGTAGCTCTCAGCAGTAACACCTAATTTTGTGGCGTTCATACTGTAAAATAACAGATCTAAATCATTTTGATGCTACACTGACTTGTAATCAGCTGGATGATTACAAGTACTGCTGTAAACTATAGCTATTAGCTATTAGCTAACGTTGGCTCATTTTATGAGCTGGACTGCCGGACTGTGAGCTCAGATTACCAGGGAAGAGTTTGTGTTGCAGGAAACTTTCCTTGGACTCTAGGGAGTAGAAGTCTCCCACCTGGTAACATTACAGCTTCATTCTCATCGTTTTCTACATACATATTGAAGCGATCAGCCTGAAATCTACCCACAGTCTTTCCCCTCCTATTCTTCATCTTTCATGTGTGTTTCTTCATGTGTGTTTTAATTTGGTAGCTTGCAAGTATTCACCCGTCCATTTTCTGTAACAGCTTATCCTCATCAGAGTCACGGTGGGCCTGAGCCTAGCCTGATCGTCAGTTCATCACAGGACTTCACTAAACGCGTGAAGGATTGCATTGTTGGATTTTGGTTAAAGCACATTATTTTTTTATGAGGTTTTTCAAATTGAATTTAAAGGGTGAGAAATTTTAACAGCCTCATATTAATAAATTATTAAGCAATTTGCTTGTTTACAAACTTGAACATTATTTTTTTGTTTAGAATAAAACTTAAACAAAATGGCTTTTTCAGCCTGTAGCTGATCATTTTTTAAAAGATATGTTTTACTCCAGCAAGAATAAGTAGTGAAGCATTATCTAAATTCAATGACTAGACCTCTCCTGAATTTATATTTGTGCTGTCATGATATACAGGTAAACATAACAGGCTGTTCTCCCCGCAAACATGAAGAAGTCTTCAGCTACACAGAGCAGCTTCTACCCTCAGACCACTAGGATCCTTAATGAGGACACTGACTAGGAGTATTCATTCCATATTACTATTGTTGTAATTATTATACTATTATTATTATTATTCAAATGTATAATAGGATCTCACGGAAATACATTTCACTAGTCACATGCTGCACTTTTCTCAAACTGACATGCACCTCAGGGCTGTGTAGTGTTTTTAGGTAAGCTTTATATTTTAAATAAACAACTAAACTAACATTTTACAGATGTAAAGTATTTTAGGAAACTTGTTACAGGGTGTGATTTTTGTGGAGGGAGCAATGGTCTTTATCTCCTAAAGTCTAACTTGTTTACCTCTAATTTGACTTGAACAATGTTTGAATTTATTCTTGCTGTGTTACAGAAAGTCAGTCAGTGCTTACTAACATATTGTATTCAATGAATATTACACATAAATGACTGAATTTCAACATTATTATTTTCAGCTGAATTGTTTGGTTAAAATGTAAATTAGGTGCACGCAAACTCAATGTATGTTTAAAGAAATACACAGTTTGTAAGTTTAATCGATTCTGATATAATTCACATATTCACATTTACATGTTTCTCTTAAATTCTTAATAAAAACAATAAATCATATGTTTACAATTTTATCTGACTGTTTTTATTGAGCACAGTTTACAGGAATGAGATTTTTACTTCTACTGATGGTGTGATGTGTTGAGCAGGATCACGGCAGCAGAGCAGCTCTCTGGTTCAAAGTCTGTGTGAGATCACGTGTTTTTCTACTTACATTAGAATATGGATATGTGGATTAGTTCTTTTGACGGTTAAAGATGGAAACCACTCTAACCTTCACTCTACAGAAGAATTTGCAGGTCCTCTGAAACAAATCCATCATCTTCTTGACACCATCCACATCATCGCGTCTAATGGAAGCTGCAGTTTTGTCATTTGAGGAAATGGAGGCTGCAACTCAATCAGTTGAGCCAGCAGCAGACGAAGCTCTGTCTTCATAAGTGCTACTGTCAGACACACTATCAGTAACTGTATCGCTGTTATTAGAAGTAGGACCAGCACCAGACTCTTCTCTAGTGGGACCAATAGTGTCTCATACTCCTTCACAAAAGTCAGTGTCTGCTAATGATCCCGTTGAAATCTCAACGCTAAATCTCACCTTCTGAGTATCCATCACTTGAACTCTCACAGAGCAAATCTGCTTCAATGAAACCAGTCTCCATCACAAGAGTCACTGGAGGCTGGCTCTATATCTGTATTATCTTCATCACTGGAGGTCATAATATCTGCATTGTTACCACTGGAACTGAGTGAATCTCCGCCAATGCAACTCTCAACGTCTTAAGATTTTTCACTGTCACTCTCAATGTCTTCTTCACCACTGGAACTCTCAGTTAATTGATCTATTTCACAGAGACTGGCAGAAGATGGCTCTGTCTTTACGTCAGTCTTGAGAGCTGCGGGGTCTGACTCTTTATACAGTAACTGGAATCGGAGACTCCATCGCGTGTCTCAGAGCTCTGAGCTCATCAGTGTCAGTGTTGGCAAGAGAATCATCTGATTCATCTAAATGATCTGAGGTGGGATCTATTGGGTGAACCACTGAAATAAAGGGGTGCTTTAAAGATTTTCTGGGAGTGACTCTCATTTCAGCATCCAAATCTAGACATGCCTTTGGGAGGCTCTGAATGCCATCCTATCTTCATACTCATTTCGCTCAGCATTTCACGACTGCACCTCTAAATTTTTGTCCATGTCGAAAAACTAAAACTCTGGGGTTGACACCTGTTGCCTTCTTGAATTCTTCTGGTGACTTCAATCTCCACCCTGGTCTGCTGGGGCCCTCCTCCTTACTGAAATACTGTTGTGTGTGCTCCAGCACTCAGCACGTGGTCTTCTAGCTGATCCAGCAGGTGCATCATAGCTGTCATCCAACTGTATGCACAGGTTGATACCAAAGTACATGAATGCCATGACGCATCCTAATCCCCACATATTAATAGCTTCAGACACAGGGAGGCCCAAGGTCTCCTCTGGGATGCATGGTCTTCCCAAAACTGCACTTTGCATGAAAGGGCCAGACTGAAGTCAACAAGCTTTACACTGAAGGGCCAAGACTTGTGGTTGACGAGCATTATGTTGTCAGGTTTTAAGTCTGTGTGATGTCACTACCCTTCAGGTAGTCACGGGTGATTTTCATTTATACTCCGTGAAATCCACTTTCTCTCCATCATCAGGTCTCACATGCTCATGTCCAGCATCTTTAAAGCCAGAAAGGTTGTGTTTAAAGTTTAGTAGTAGCCAGGACTCCCTTGAAAAAGAGGTTTTTAATCTCAATGGGACCTTTCCTGGTTAAATTAAGGTTTAAAAAAAAAAAAAAGTAGACGATGATGACTTTATTAAAGAAATGTCCTATTTCAGAACACTTTGTGCACCAAGTGACGTGGTGGAGGTCAATTGCCTGTAGGTCTCCGTTAGCATGCAGCCTGTTTTCAGTTGGTAGCCATGTTTGTTTGTGTCTTCTTGGCCAAGCTGTGCTTACCGAGTCTGTCTATTCAGTGTTTTTAGTAGGAGAGGGGTAAA
The DNA here is from genome assembly GCA_036365135.1 of Miichthys miiuy. Lineage (NCBI taxonomy): Eukaryota > Metazoa > Chordata > Actinopteri > Sciaenidae > Miichthys > Miichthys miiuy. The sequence continues at coordinate 23,009,208 of CM071612.1, forward strand.
AATCTAAATGGTTATTAATCTTTTTTTTTATTGCTGCATCGATTTTGGCTTCACTTGCATCAGTCACAAAAAGGCGGGAATAGTTCATCCAGAGCTGGCATGGGACATTAATAACTAGCCTTTAATATGTTAGCTCTGTGCTAACATAAAATGGGAATTACGATTAACATGCTAACAAAAGTTAGCATCATGATTGTGGTAATAAAATCTTAACAAATAAGCTAAATGTAACAGTATAAGTATTTTATTTACCACTTCCATAATATAAATTGTAACACTGAATCGCAGTCCGTATAATAAGTACTGCTTTGTACAGTTGATTGTTGAGGTGTGTGTATAGTTTAGTAGTAGTTCATGAGTGTAGTCATAAAATATTATGAATGCTCCCATAACACACTATAGATGTGGTCTTCATAGACAGTGTTACCCTTAAGTCTAATAAAGCACCACTCACATCAGTAGATCCCACAGTAGAAACCACAGATTTACATCCACCCTCACACACGCAGACACGGCTTCCAGCTGGATGTGTTCTCATCTCACCTCATCGAAGTCAGCAATGATCTCGTTGAGCAGCCGCAGACACTCCACTCCCTCGTTGTTGCCCTCCAGCTCTACATAGAACTCGGAGAAGTTGCTGATGGAGGCGAACATGACCGCCACGCACTCGCACGACTGGTAGTAGAGCTCATCGTTACGCCGTTCCCGCTGCAGGAAGTGGGCGGCCACGTCTTTGGGCAGGATGTTGTGGAGCAGACGGCGGTTGTAGGCCTGCAGCTCCTCCATCTCCTCCTTCTCTTCTGTGGCCTATGGGGGGGGGGGGTAAATACAGAAATTACACAGTTCCATACATAGTGGTACAGAGTACCCTTTCCTTCCAAGCACTTAATACACATGTCTGGGACATCAGGGGACCAACGATTTAGCTTAACCGCGGTAATATATGTTCTCATCAACCATTTGTATTGTAATAACTTCATTCTAATATTGATGGATTGTTTTGGGGCTTTAAAACATGCATTTTTCCCTTTAAGCGTCTTGTATGTTTTCTTGAATATCCAGTCTCCATGCCTGTAGCCTTTTATATTATTATTATTATATATATTATTATTATTATTATAGTATTGTAATTATAATTATTATATTATTATTAACAACTGGACATGAGAAAGTTACCCATTTAAGAATTGTCATAGAACTTATTGTTGCACTAATGCTTTCTTATCGCACTGTACCTTGATTGTTCCCTTCTCTGTAAGTCGCTTTGGATAAAAGCGTCTGCTAAGTGACTAAATATAAATGTAAATGTATTATATGCTTATGTTTAGATAATAAAAGTGTTTAAATTGCAGATACTTAAAGTTTACTTAAATTAAGAGAGAAAAGGGATACAACCCAATACTCTAGTATCCAGGGTAAAATAACTGAACTACTACAGGATGCATTGCCATGAAATTTGTTCTAGATATTCATGGTCCCCAGATGACAAACTTGAATGACTTTGGTGATCTCCTGACTTTTCATATAGCGTTGCTAGGCATTTATCCTGTGAAATATCATCAAAGAGGCATTGGTACAAAATGTAGTACAGACATTTAAGGTACCCAGAGGATATACTAAAAAGATGTACAGTCAATGAAGGTGCACAATTACTACTCTTTTTATGGTTACACTTCACACACACCTGCAGCTTCCAGAGGAAGTCCAGCCTGGCCGTGGACTCCACCTGCTGCGCGTGAAGGTAGAGGGCGAGAACGAAGACGGTGATGACCACCGGGGTCATGATTGTCAGAGGAACCTTGGAGTCCACCACACAGCTGGAGGTCAACACACACACACAGATGTTAGGTCTTCACTAGCACTAAACTACCAACTCATCAAACATACAGGTGTAACATAAAGATAGACTCTGTGGGTTTAAAGATGTACTGTGCAGCAACAGTGATAATGATGCTGCTAGCTCAGTCAGGTGACAGAGGTGAGGTCTGTGTGGTGATAGAAGTCGCAGTCAGTCTCACCTTGTTCCATTCATGTGCTCGCTGTGGGGGGGCAGAGAACAGCCAATCAGCAAGTTAGAACATCTGATTAAAGATTTAACAACACACATACGCGTCAGTAATGAAGTGACTCACCCAAGGTTGATGGCGTTGGCCATCACCAGCAGGTCCTGGTTGTCGAAGAGGCTGACTTTGGGCACCTCCAGGATGAGGAGGTAGAGCAGCTCGATGAAGAGCATGAGGAAGAGCTTCCCGATGCTGCTGATCTGCAGGAAGACGGAGCTGGCCAGCAGGCTGAGCAGCACGCAGCACGAGAAGTACTGAGGGAGAGGGCGTTAGGAGAGGAACATTTGTTTTTATGTTTGATCGTCAAGCTTTATATTCTGTAACACACCGTTCTGACTGAACGAGTCACATCCAGAGGTTTTATAAAAGACCCGATAAACCCACAATTTGGACCACTTAACTGTTGATTTATGCATTACTGTGCAAACTCAATGTTAACACTTAAACCTGCAATTACCCTCACTTAGCATCCATTTGTTCTGCCACTGCTCAGAGTGATATCCCTTAATCTTAATCATAGGGTGTGCAATTACGAGTGCTTCCCTAGAACAGGTTGAACACTTTTGTTCTTTTTATGGAAGTGATGTATTGTTCTGAAAGCAACAAGGTACTTGAGGTGTTACTTTGCAGCCGCGCCGTGTTGTTTCTCTCCTCACGTTCAGACAGAAAAAAAACCAAACAGTTTCGCCATGAATTAGACAGCTCGACTGGCAGAATATGCAGCATAATTTGTCACAATGACATGCCGGCTGATTTGATTAGACCTCTGGACGCAGCAGAAAGACAGCTATGATTAGATAAAGGGATGTACGTTAAAGTCTTCTTTGGTGACTGAGGCTGCTTCAATCTTGTGATCAACACAGTCACAAAGACATAATGCTGATTTTCCTAACTCCACAGCTTCAGAAAAAATGTGTTGCTCGTCTGAGCTGAACTTTTTCAAAAGCCTCAGTTTCCACCGACTGCAGTAAATCAGTTTGGCCTTATTTGCTCTTACCGCCATATGTTCACGGCACCTCTAAATGTGCTTGTTGTTGAAACAAACAAAGAATGAACTGTGTTGTTTTAGTGCCGATATTTGGAATCAGAAATCACACACACAGAGGACAGGGCACACCTAGGCGAGGTATACCTCAGGGAAGCTGCAGATCAGAGCGTCCTCTCCACAGGGCTTGTGTTCCGTGTCCAGGCTGTAGTTGAGGAGACGGGCGTGGCAGATGGTCACACTCTCCAGGCTGATGTTAAGCTTCACCATGATGCAGCTCCTCAGGTCGTGGCTGCTGCAGGTGAACTGAACAAGGTCGAGGAGGAGGAACGTCAGAGGAAGATCAGAAAAATCCAAACATGTCTTGTTTTTAAAATGTGCTCAGTGAGAACGTACTATATTGATGAAAGCAGAAAGAAAGACGATGATGATGGTGAAGACTCCCACCAGGGTGCTGTTCAGTCTGGACTGGACTATCCTTTTAGAAAGAGTCTGCAGGGGGACTGGGAAGAGCTGGAGCCCAAGGAGCGAGTGATGGATACAGAGAGTAAGACAGAAAAGCAAGAGTTCAGAATATTGATTTGATTTATTTCATCTAATTCTGCTAATTTACATCTGCAGCCACAAGATTAATCAATCTTTAAATACACAATGCAAATCTTCTTTTAACATTGACACTGACTGGAAAAGTCCTCTCATTCAGTAGACGTACAAGAGTAAAAGAGATTTTTTCCCCCACCAAAACAGAAGCATTACTCATCAGTGAAAACCATCAACAACATCTCCAAAAATCTCTCTCTGCCATGACCTGTTCTCATGACCTGTCAGCGGGCGGTGAGAGCAGGAAATGGATGCAGAGAAAAAAAAGCCTCTTTAGGGAGGTGAGCTCTGCCAGCTCTGGCATCACCAGCCTTCCTGCTCCTGTCTTAAAGTGAGGGCTGCACACACACACGCACACATTCACACACACACACACGCAAACACAACAAAAATGGGTGGAGGCCTTCCACATGTTCAGTGCTGTTTCTATAAAAGGGATGAATTTTCAAATCCTGTTAAAAATCTGAACTTTAATGTGTTACATGACGACCATCGACGGAGATGCAGTTTATTCAGTGACTGATTCATTGATTAACTTGCTGACTGGATTGATTTTTAATGTCACTGACGGATAAGGCACCAAATACACAGCTGAGGTAGTCAAACAAAACACTACGTCTTCTTTCCTAAAGTCTACTAATGAAGCAAAACATAAAAACCAAGAAGACAGAGGCAAAATTCACAGAAATAAATGAGATTTTACTCAATAAATTGTTCCTTTATTCATCCTATGAAGGACAATAAATAAAGTACTTTGGATGCTACTAAATCACATCACAAGCAAACAAACATTCTCATTGTGTCATCGTGTTATGCTCAACTTAGCCTTTGTCAATCCATATTTCTACACACTGGCCCCCCAAAAAGACGTGATGTTGCGATCCCACTGTGAACAAATATCGAGCAGAGCGACCGCAGACTGAGAGTGAGACAAAGTGATAATTCAAGGTACACTCTGACCTGCGAGTCAGACAGGTCGCACCAAAATAGAAAGCAAAGGTCTCCAACACCTATTGAACAAATATTCTCTGGATTCCCTGATGTGACAGCAGCTGCTGTGAAAAGTAGAGAAGGGAGGTTCAAGTTGAGTTTTGGATGAGTCAGTCAGTCAGAGCTTAGTGAACCCACCAATAGACCCAACACCCATGCAGCATGTGCACCAGAGACTGGCTGACTTCCTGTGTAGCTCTCTGCTAATCCTGCCACTCTTCTAACATTTCCAAATGTTATTGGTCCGCAGTGATCAAATTCTAATACTGCAACGGGTTTGTGGCTGCCCAGAAAAATATCCAGCTGCTACTTTTACCATGCAGGAAAATGCTTTTTGGACCCCTGTTGGACAAAGAAGTTGTAATTACACAGTTTGACCTCTACTACAAACAGCAGCCATGTTGACATGGAATAGTAGGGTCAACACCGGTGTTACCAGTGATACTAATTAAAGCTTATCAGCAGCTTCCTGACTCTTAATTAGCATCATTGGTGCTCTTCACACAAAGCAGAGAAAGTTAATGCAGTAATTAACCTGATTACAGTGTAAACACATTAACAGTTAACATAAGAGTTGCACAACAATGTGAGTGACACATGGCCTCGCCTCATCTTCACAGTTCGCGCTAGTCTAGTAGCAGGTAGGAAAGGCAAGTCAATGGAGAGGAGTACTTGTCTTGACTCCTGAGTCAGTGAAGAGTTGTTTTGAATGATTCGCACATCTCTACTGAAATAACATGCCTGACTGAGACAAACAGTCTCTATAATCTACAATTTGTGGCTTGGCAACGTGGATAAATGCTGACATCTGCACTTTGTATTAAAGAATGTAGTTCAAAACTCTGAGAGGCTTTTCTTTGAGGTCAAGAGCAGATTATGTTAAAGTTTCTACATCATCAAAAGCAAGTACAGCATCAAACCACAGCGATAAATGATTGAACAGATCCGAGACTGAAGTTTCACATCAAGAACCAGTCCTGTGCTTGACATGATCTTACATCTTATCACTCAAAAAAAAAAAAAGAGACGCACAAGGCGTTGACTTCATTTCATTTATCGCATGCAGCGACAACTCACCCCATAACAGCAGTAGACGGTTGAGACAAACATGACAGCCATCAGTATAATGAGACCGGTGATGAAGAAGCCCATCATCAGGCTGGAGCTGCAGACACAGACACAGTTAGGATCTCATTATGTACATATGATGTTTATTCCTGGCTTTGTTTTATGGCTTGCTGTTTGTTTGTTACTGTCTGTGTCATCGTTTCGCAGGTAATACTGCAGGAAGCAGCATCTGCTCCTCTTTATCGTCTTTGACCTTGTGTCGATGTAAATAATCTAAAAGGAGGCATTGTGTGTGGGCATGACAGAAAGTGGTAATAACAAGAGGGGGCTGCGGTAAACAGAGGAGAGGACGGTGTGAATACAGTGGAGAAGATTAAGGAAAACAGATTAAACAGTGAAGAGCGAGGAGGCGGCGAGGAGACAGGGGAAGGACGGACTCTGAGGGTGGCTGAGAGGTAAAGACGGGCATAAAGGACGAGAGGGGAGTGGAGCGATGAAAGGATCCAGGAGAAAGGTTAATAAAGGGAAGGGGTAAGGAAGATCAATACTGAGAGGCGGGCAGGGAGAATAGTGTGAACGAAGAGAGGAGGACTCGCCTCGAGACAAAATCTGACGGAGCTTTTTGAATCTGCCTGCTGCTCAGCTGTAATTACACTGATCCTGATTTGATATTCTCTTTTAGAACTCCTATTCAGCTTTTTTGTGTTATGAAAAGGACTTCTTTTTATATTTCACTTCACTAATTGTGGTTGTAAGGCTACAGACGGAAGAAGTGGCAACAGAAACTGCGAGGACTAGAAAGATTAAAGGTACACACTGAAGGTTTGCAACGCTTATATTAATATTAATATTAGTCTAACATAAGTTGTAGCACTTTTTAAGAAGAAGGATGTTTAACTCGCTCTAAAATATTGATCATGGATTCATCATGGATCACGTGTAAAATTAGCCTTTTACTAATGTATGATTCATGCATGAGGGCGGTCAATCTCACTTTAATAAAGATACTAGCATGCAGGATATTCTTGTCATCATCATCATCACAGCATGGCAGCGCAATATCTTAAAGATCAATCACTTAAATTCAAAGCTCTTATTATATCTAATGATATTTGATCTAATTATACATAGATAGAGATGATTGTGCTCGTGTGATGAGTAACTCAACTGTTGTTGATCCTTTTTAGGCAGTCCCGAAAGCCATTGCATGATTTGCACACTATTCACAGAACTTCTTATTTATTTATTTTTAAATAAAAGGTTGATATGTTTTGTTGGATATTTGATTTGATGGATATTGACACATTTTACTCCGGTGATGATGTGTAAAAAGGACATTATCTGTATCAACCCTAATAAATATGCTTAATTAACTGGTTAGAAGACAATATGAAGGACAGTGGATTGCCCGGTTGTAAATAAAATCCTGTGTGTCATATCTTTGGAGTTATGGCGGTCATTTTTCCATTTTCCATTTTGTGTGATTGCGTCCGAGTGATGAGATGTTCAGAGAAATCTCTTCATTTTTAGAGAAGAAAACAAACATGAATGTAAATTCATAAGCCAAACTGTCTATCAAGGTTCATGGATGAGCTTCCTGTTTCAACTTTGACTTTGACTGGACTTTCCTCTCCACTGAGGAATTATTAACAACATTACTGGTGCACACACCTCAACCTGCATGATTATCTGACTCACAGGAGCGGATGACACGGATGCTCGAGAATCAGTTAGTGACGAAGGAGAAAGTGTTGTGATCTTGAAGGGCAACAGGATTACTAAAGGGCGATCATTGGTGTATAAAGCAGCAGTAAATCTTTGTCGTAAAGTGTAAACTCTTTACAATGTGTTATGTATACTGCATGTTAAAACCATTTCCTGCCTTCAGACATGCAGCCTATTTAAGAGTCCCTCTCCCACAAATATTTTCTGTATTATATTTCATGTAAATCGTACCCATCCACTACAAAAGCACCCAGTCTCTGCTATTCATCATTCCACGTTTAAATGGAGCTGTAACAACTTCTCATTTTCTCACTCGAGATAATGCACATCACTTAGAATAGTGGATGCTAGCGTTAGCAGCAAAGGGGACACATGGGTGATTTCAGCATCTGTCTCTGTTAGGCCTGCTGTTGGCAAAGTGACAGTAATGACAGAGTATCTGTGAGGAGCCAAATTACTGTCACCCCTTTTTAATTAGAAAAACTGGAGCTGGTAATGGGGCCATATTTCAGCAGAGTCTCCTCTGGAGTATTTCAAAGTGTTGACTCACGGTGGAACGATGACGATCTGGATGAAGCAGATGAAGAGAAAGACGAGAGAGGCGCAGGCCACGTAAGCCCCGAACCTGGAGTCCACCTGTTTGGAGTACTGAAGGAGGGAGAAGACGAGAAGAAGAGAATGAAACAGTATTTTAACTTTCACTCCTTTCTGTCCCTCTGAAAGCAAACTACCTGCACGCTTACAAATTGCATCCCAGTTAGACACAAGTGACAAAAATTTGGACTGTACACTTGACATTGACATTGACTGCTGTCAGACTTTTTGACATTTCTTGTACATGTTTAGACTCTATTCTTCTTCATACTTTAAATAAACAAAGTGCAAAATGCTTCCTCCTTCTTCTCAAAACGTTTTTTTTTACCAAACAGTGGCCATAACACTCAGGACTAGACAGCAAAAACTCATCAAGCCTCAAGTTTTGAGGTGGTATATCCCAAAACAATAGACAAGACTAACCCTAATGGTCAGTAGACCTGAAAGACTTTACTAACAATCTGCTCTTAAAGACCAAAGCCTGACTGATGCAGGGTTTAATGAATGAGATTTCACATATTCTATAAACTATTTCAGCTGAACTATTTATTTGTGACCTTTGATGAGGATTTTTTTTTAAAGAATTTGGTTAACAAACATACTGATGTATCCGTATTTTTGATTTTGATTAGGCCAGTTTAGTAGCAGCAGAGCCCTGCTATGAACCAACATGCACCACAGCAGCACCGTGACTCTGTTTGACCTGAATGGAACTGAACCTTCAATAGTATCATTGGTAACACCTGGCTGCTGTGAAAAAGGTCTGTTGGCTGCAGATTCTGACGTGCTGCACTGTCACTGTCCAGTAAAACGTCATGTATCTGTAGTTGCTTTACTTTTGTGTTATCGGACAAACTACAAACGCTCTAAAACCCCAATGAACCATCTAAAAACAACCAAACAAATGAATACATTGTCACAGAACACTGACACATGACGGTCTTGTTACTGTACTTGGACTTGGCCCGTACTGTAGTCTTCTAAGCAGCTCTGCAGACAGTTCAAAAGTCAAAAGTTTTAAATTTGCTCCAAGTCTTCACTTGTTCAAATCTCTTCACGAGATTGAAACTTGAAAACATGACTCCCCAAAACTCTTTTTGTGACGACCCTAGCTCTAACCTTTCTTCTCGGCCTGTCGTTCACTGTCTGAAGAAGTTTACTTCCTCTCTCCTTTGGTAGTCGTCTTTAAAAACCCAGTTCTTCCCTTTTCCCTGTTAGACTTGGCTTTGACTGTCTTTCTCAAGGGACAGAAAACAGCGAGCAGGAGAGAGCTTTTTGCGCAGGGAAGATTGCTTGTCACGGCCAATTATTTGCTCCTATATTGGCAGTGTGTGTCACCATGAGAGTGTGTGTGTGTGCGTCTTAACCTTTTTCTCAAGGTCAGGCTCTCTGAAGGTGAGCAGGAACTTTTTGACATGTTCGGAGCGCAGCCGGTCGATACTACGCGCGTCGATGGCCCGGCCCAGGAACTCATCCACCTCGTCCTCTGGGTTTAGGTTCTCCTGCGTGTTTCTGAAAATGAAATGCCTGAAGAACACAAGACCAGGTGACATTTACATCTCAGGATGAGTAAAAAAGGCTCTTCAGATGCTACTGCAGCTTTCTCTACTCAGAGTCTTCTCAAAAAAAAGGAGCCTATTCCCTTTTCACAAGGTAGAAACCACTGCAGATCATCTTTAATTGTTCTAAGGTCACCCTAGCAACCCACCCTGAGGTGCAGTAACATTTAGCTAATCATATGCAAAGTGAAAAGAAGCAATTGACCTAAAAACACAGTCACGCCCAAAAGACTCTGATGAGCCGGTTTGTCTTGGACTAATCACAGAATCTGCCAAGTGTCACTTACATTGATTGAAATTCTAAGGCCTTATTGACGAGCACTAAGCAGCTGATGAGGATGTCATGTTACTGTGATCACGGTGATTACGCTGGTAATCTTCAAAATCTCAAAACCTTCATGTCCTCGATGGGAAGCCCCAGCAGGTGAACGAATGCGACAAGCACAGAGAAAATGTATGCAGTGTAACGAGAGCTTGATTTATGCTGGATGGCTGTTGATGTATTGCTAATTGTTCCCAGCGCAGAATTCCGTGTGTGCAGTTTGACACTAGAAAGCTTGTTTTTCGCATTCTACTGAAGGAAGAAAGTTTCTCTGTGCTCGTCAATCACGGTCCAACATTGTGGAAACTTAAAGCCTACAACGTCGTACGCTGAAACTTTACAGTGAAGAAGAAGAGAGCTTGTGTCCACCAACTTTTTGAAATCACACCTGCAATGACAGATTCTTTTGGCCACTTGGGGGCAGCGGAAACAAGTTGCAAGCTTGTAAGCAAACAGTTGCTTATTTGCACATCCAGCAGTCAGAAGGAAACATCATCATTGATTTGTAGCTGTGTTTTTAGCTGCTTGGCTAATTTAAGTCTAATATGACAACCCCTGAGAAAAATATCTGTCTCTTTAGCAGCTCACTGTGCCGCTATGTTCACCAGCTAGTTGCTCACTGCTGAATAGGTAACGTATAGTTGATTTTTTTTTTTTACTATTTTTCAATGAGGGAGAAAGAGTAATCGATGTCATTTTAAAATATTTTACCAGGTCATTGCTGAAAGCAACATATAGACTGCGCAGATTTTTCACACACTAATTTATCTACAAACAAAAAATATTTTGAAAGATTTTATAGTCGTATAAGAACTCTACGAATACATTCTACATAATGTGACAGGTTACAACACAACAGGTATAGATAATACTGTAACATAAATTGTATTATATATATCAAAATTGTATTTTATATGTTATATTTTAAAGGACAGTAAATTCATAGTAAATAAGGATCTTGTGATGACGACAATCGTTTTTAGTTTAGTCCAAAATAAAGAGAAAAATTGGCAATAGTTTGAAAGACAAAACCCAAAAAATAATGGGTTGTATCAACAATACAGATACTTACACTTACATATAAGTCTGCTATAACAAGCTGTTCACAGTTGGGATTTTAACCTCCAAGCTATGGAGGTGGCACTATCTAAAGTCTTTATCTTTGACAATAAAGGCCTTAATATATTGGCAAAGAAGATTTTCTGTAGCACTTAAGAGGCATCTCTGGCTCATGAATTGGTCAGAGATGATATTCTGAGTCAGTCAAATCCCTAACTCCTCATAAAAGGACCAAAATATGCCGCCGCTGACGACATTGAACCCCTGACTGCGCCAGTTGTTCAGACAGATTTCCAAACTAAGCTGTGATATCGTATCTAGTGATGCTTTCTAGTGGAGCATGATGAAAACGCAGCGTGCACTTCCTCTCAGCTCCAAAAGCTGTCTGCATAAGAAGTAGGATCTGTGCTGCAGCCCGGAGTAGAGGCTGTCAGCGTGGCCGCTCCGGCTCACTGTGATGTCAGAACAAACTCACAGATACAGAAGAGTTTGTGAGGAGAGGACGACTTCGTTATATATGACTGCAGCTTTTTGATCACTGACTGCCTTCCCCTTCTCTGTCTCTTTTTTATTCTGGATGAGATGAGTCACTGCACCACTTTATGATCATCTCTACCTGACAGAGGCAGACTGACACAAGGTCATCTCTGAATATGGACAAAATGAAAAAAGGCTTCATCACAATTACAGGTTGGTTATATTAAGTCCAATGACATTTAGCAGGAGTTGAACCTGCCTGGCAATCATGACTGTTATATCTGGGTTTCCATAGCAACATGACATGACTTAAATTGTTTCCAAGAGGCTAAATGATAACTTTGGACGCATTGGTCACAATAGCTGCATTTTATTTCTTCCGTTTTCTCGTGATAACGAGTTCATTTCACTTGTTTTTCTCGAGAAATCGAGGTATTTATGTTGATGTATTTATTTATGTCGAAGTAACAAACGTCACCCTGAGATAACGGGATCATTCTTTCAAGATCTCATGATAACGAAACTTTGTTTTCTCCAGATAACAACATAATAATTTGACATCTGAAGTAAACCAAAGGATGGTCTAATATATAAAATCATGCAAACATCATGTGGTGTAGCAAAGTCAGAGAAGCAGGAGAATGTTGTAATTGCAGATCTAAATATATCGATACAAATAAGACGAGATCTCAAGAAAACAGATGAAATCAAATGTATGAATCTGACAATTTAGGCCTTCTGTAAAAAACACGAGTGACACAGAAACTGCACCAACACAGGAATCTCAAGTTTAAACTAATGAATAAATCCTGCTAAAGATTTGTTTTAAAGCCCCTGAAAAATATTATTATAACATTATTATAACAAAAATTAAAAAAAATAAAGAGAGAAAGCGTCCTTCTGTTTTACACATATTAAGGTTTAACCACACACAAACTCAAACTTTCTGCATTGGGCCCTTCTGGTTGTGATTTATTCAGGTTTGATCTGATTTGAATCAAATATTGCTATCACTGGCTTCAGGTTTGTCCAACTGAGCACCTCCCACTTCGATCCAGAGAGAGAGAGGAGCACAGACGAACCAACACAGATAGAAATCTTTCATGTGGAATATGGAAAAATGTTGTAAATTTGGCAGAAAATTTCATCAAAATTGAGAACTTATTGAGAAAATAAGGCAGGCTTTAGGAGTTGTTGGGGTGAGCGAGCTCCACAGTATTGATTTAAGGTTTTTTCATCAAATGTTTGTATTATTTTGTCCACCCCTGGAGTGTTTGGTGCATTGATGTATATTCGATGAGCTGCAGACCACCTTCTGAAGGGTTTAACCTACTCTGCTACACTGTTTTCAGTAAAATGTGACTGCTGAAGCAATAACCAACAAACTGGAGGTACTTTCTGCACAGTACAGATCTTATAGTTTCCTCTGGGTGCTCAGTAACCAGGTGCACGGTTATTTAATGGTTTTGTTTGTGCCAATTTGCTTAATTGGGTGTTTACATCTCTTCAAAATATTTCATGACTACTGATGTTAATGTGCTTTCCACTAATGTTTTTTTCATAGCATTAGCCGTTTGTCAGTTCACAGAGTGAGCTCGCAGCAAACCCGGTGAACTTCCACCATCGGTGTAATCTGATCTATGAAAAGAAACCTGATTCAGTGAGTCATACTTTCAAGTCCACAGTGACTTCAAATGCATTTCTTCTCATGGACCCTCCACCAGTCATTTAGATTACATTTCCTCTCATGTTTTATATTGATTTCAAAGTGTTGATTCGGTTTCTTCAAGATCTCTGCGTGCTGTGAGAGGAAGCAGGAACAGGTCCAGATTCGTGGCAAACAGGTGGAAAAGAAACGACAGACAGCAGGACGAGAGAGGAAGACACAATAATGTTGAGATACAGTCGTTACTCACTTGTCTTTGGGGTCTTCAAATCCCTGTGAGACAGAAAAGAGCGACAAAAACAAAAAAAGACAGTTAGTTCCATCAGTCTGACAGCAACACCAGGGAACTTTATTATTCACCTGTTTGGAACCAGAACGAGCTAACTTTTTTACTTTACCCCATCAACAGAAGTGGCTTAGAAAGGTTTAGAAATCTCCAGGGAATGGCAGCCAAGACATTTGCTGGTTCCAGTTTCTCAAATATGAGAATTGCTGCTTTATATTGCTGTAAATTAAAGGGCCAGTATGTCAGATTTCTTTTTATTTATCTGCCAATATGGCAAAAATGGAATATAATATTTATAACTATGTTTTCATCAGTGTCTGATCATTAAAATAAGAATTGTGATGTTGTTGTTACCATGGAATAAGCCTTTTATATCTACAGACGACACAAGTCGTAGAGTGCACCATGTTTCTACAGTAGCCTTGCACAGACAAACCAAACACTGGCTATAATTTAGGTATTTTGTTTTCTATACTTTTCGCAGCTACCAAAGTTTGAAACCAGGGAGTTTGTAGTTTGCAACTATACCACTAGGTGTCACTAAATCCCACACACTGTACCTTTAAATATTTTTGACTTTTAGGACAAAACAAGTGATCTGATCTCTAAAAACTTGTGAGTGGCATTTTAATTTTAATTGTTTTGCAGATATTTTAGTGAAGATAATAAACGTTAAATCATCAGTGGTAGAAATATTAATCAGTCATATTAAAAAAAACTAATTGTTAGCTGTTGCTAAGCTTAAAATCTATCTGCCAACTCATCTGCTGAAAACAGAAGTAATATTAATTCAGCTGAAGACCTAAGATTTTAGGCATACACATGAATTATTTATCTACACACACATTCATTTTATTTAAATAACAAATGAACATGATTTATCCAACAACATTTGGTTGTTGTTTTTATGGCACTCTAACAAATCATTTTAATGTCCTACATATTCAATTCTTCAAACTAAAAACTTCAAGTTCAGCCCACCATCCATCTCAGTGAACAGCAGCTTGTTCAATTTCATAATTATCCAAGTGTTGGCTCTGTAATTTATAAAATAATAACCAAAAAAAAAGTCTTACAGTCCTGATGATGTAACAGCTCGTCTGAGCCATAGAAAACTAAATAAAGAAGTGGAATAAAGGAAAAGATCCCCTGTGGCTGGAAATAAGTGAGCAGGAAATAAAAGTCAAGCAGGTTTCAGGTGAAAATGAATTTTGGTGTGTCAAACTGAACTGAAGATTGGCACTGCTCTATTCTTATCACCCATTCTCAGCTCTGCACAGCGTGTGGTCAACAGCCAATTATTAAAAAAAGTTAAAGTTTTCTAGACCAGATAAATGCATGAAACAAGTGATACGAGAAGAGGTGGAGAGCAGAGGTTGCAGTGCTGAACACAGACAAACAGGATGAGTCTGACCTTTGACTTTTTTTTTTTTTTTGGTGACATGATTTGTAAGAGCACAGGAGAAAGTCTATTTAAGCACATTATTCTTGCTGCTTGTAAGGAAAGGTGAGTCTGGGTTATCATTTTTATGATTTATTATTATGTGATCCAGTGATTCAGACTTAATAACTACCACTCAGCTTCTATTTTATTCTGAAATTTCTTTATATTCCTTAACAGTATCATTGCATTTCAATATATTTTATTTGATGCAAAAAATCATGTCATCTTGACTTGTTTTTCTTCCTTCTGCACATAATATCTTGTCATTTTACTTCCTGCCTTTACACCTTGCGCTCCTGAACCTGTGCTCCATACGCCGCCTCAGTGAAGCATCCATGTCCACATCTGACTGTATGACAATGAAGTGATCTAATGTGTCTCTCTAGCTCCCTCTTTTGGATAAACACATCACTGTCAATGCAGCAGGAGCACATGGAAAACAGCTGACCTCTACATGCAGAGACTGATGATTATTTCTGTTATCGATCGATAAATGAATCATTTTTTTGTAAAAGTGTCTGTTAGAGTCCAAAGTGGCGTCTTAAAATGCAACAGTCTGAATTCTAAACATATAATAATCCTCTGATTCTCACAACTGAGAGGCTGGAACCATCAAATATCAAATATTTGGCATTTTTGTTTAAAACTGATTATCCAGTTATCAAGAGCTGCCATGTAAAAACTAAAATAGCTGCATTCCTGCTGCTTCCACTCTTTCCTCTCAACACACGAGAGCAGCAGAATAAACAGAAGTAAAGGAAAGCACATATGTAAACTGCTGGATGCCTCATAAGTCATTCACAGTCCACTGCTCAGCTCCATCTGTGTCTGGATAACAAGAGAGGATATCCATCCATAGCACCCCCTCCCTCCCATTTACACGAAGATTCTCTCCCATGCCCTCTGTGCGTCTTTCACTCCTCGCTCTCTACAACTTGCTTTATCTTCAGAGCTTTGCCGGAGTGATTAATGAGCAGCGCAGAGATAGAGAGGGAGGGTTAGAGTGATGGGCAGGAGGATGAGGAAAGGCCCAACTGTGGTAAATAAAAGTTGATGTCAGAAGCATTAATGTTCCTGCAAACTTTCAAAGAGCTCTGGGAGTGAGGGCGTAAAGAACACACTGACACTGTGGTGACACGCTGATATTAGGCAAACTAAGGAAAAACAACAGAGCTGCTGACATAATGTCAGGACCAGTAATTGAACGTACTCATCCAGGATGACAGGAGATAAACGTCTTTCTGGAGTTTGTCTTTATGCTGAGCAGTTTTAGCTGCTTTTACTGTGAAAAAGAACAAGTGGAAATGATTCATGTTTCAGTGTTTCTGTTGCTAACCACACATTTGGTTTTTGCTTTTTTTCCCCTCAAACTTTTATATCACATAAGAATACACCGATCAGCCATAACATGACCGCTGACAGCTGAAGTTAATAACACTGATTGTCTCATTAGTCAGTTGATGGGATATGTTAGGCAGCAAGTGAACATTTTGTCCTCAGAGTTGATGTTAGAAGCAGAAAAATGAACAAGCGTGAGGATTTGAGCGACTTTGACAGGGGCCAAACTGTGGTGGCTAGACAAAGACTGCAGCTCTTGTGGGGTGTTCCTGGTCTGCAGTGGTCACTACCATCAAAAGTGGTCCAAGGAAGGAAAAGTGTTTAACTGGCGACGGGTCATGGGCGACCAAGGCTCACTTGATGCATGTGGGGAGCAAAGGCTGGCCCTTGTGGCGATCTTCTGTAGCTCCAGCTCCTGGTTCTGATAGGCAAACCAGTGGAGGCAACCCTGGGTCCTGCCATTCATGTGGATGTTACTTTTACACCCTTTATGGACATAATATTCTCTGATGGCAATGGGAAATATAGTTCAGGAATGGTTTAAGAAACACAACAACGAGTTCAAGGTTCTGGCCTCCAAACTCCCCAGATATCAATCCAATAGAACATCTGTGGGATGTGCTGGACAAACTGGTCCAATCCATGGAACCACCACCTTAAAACCTACAGGACCAAACAGAGGTTTAATGGAGTCCGTGCCTCGATGGGTCAGGGCTGTTTTGGGGGGACCTACAGTACATAATATTAGGCAGGTGGTCATAATGTTATGGCTGATAGGTGTATACAAACTAATAACGAAATTAATAAAAATAACAATGTGTGAAAACTATGCACACAGTTTAAAAAAAGAAAGACCTGCAGAATACAGGCAGTGAATGATGAGTCAGTAACTGTCATACAGTGAGTACAAATATTATAATATATCACGTATCCCTCTGCTGTTATCATTAAAGCACAGGTTATCTGTCAGAATGACCTCGTCACATATAATAAATGCATCAACTATCAAATGGGACTTGCACTGTTCATAATGTGTGCACAGCTCTGCCTGGCTGATCCTAAGTTTATTATCAGCTTCGTGCAGAATGCAGATTACGCAGCAGTTATTTGGATACACACAACTTAAAAGAGGTGAGTTCAATAAGGGCTCGATCAAAAATAACGAGTGCATCCCTCATGAAACGAGCAGCTAATCTCACCAATTTAAAGTTCCAAGTCGTAAATGTTACAGTTTTATTTCTGGCACGGATCATTAAAGGGAAACTCCACTTCTTCAGTGTTTAATTTCCACAGAATTGCAGGACTTATTAGAGACGGTTTTAGAAAACGATGAGTAAAATTGGTGGGAATGTCCTGACTTTGAGTCCAAAGGCTGAGACCCATATCTTATAAATGTCCACATTTTCAACTCCATGCTGCTGGAACGCAGGCTATCAGTTCTAAATATGTAGTCAGGCCCAGACAGCTCAGATAACCCTGATGATTCCACAGAAAACTCTTTATTTGTAGTACTCCCCCAAGATGCATAACTGGAGTTTCATTCCGTTAGTCTGAAGGTCAAATAAGACTATAAAAATCATGCACACAGATTCAGAATTTGTGACTATGGAAGACCATTTTTGATGCAGTGTGTGCTCAACAGTGATGTAAAAGTGAAACTTAGTCAGGCCTGGGCTTCCTCACTTTCTTCCCTGTAATAGATTCACTGAGAGAGGTGGGCCGACTGGTGACACGAGAATAAACAAAAATACCAATGTGTGTGTGTGTGTGTGTGTGTCAGGTGTGGGTGCATCCATTCACTGAGTGATTCACTGTTTGCAGGGTCAGCTGAGCAGGGACAGCTACAGTACATAAATACCAATGAATCTTCATATGGTTACATCACCTAAATAATGTAATTCAGCCCAGGAGAGGTTCATGTTTAGATGTTTAGGGGATGGCGGTCTTTAATGGCACGCCTACACATTGCTGTTGTCTCCCTGAGCACTCGTGAGAGCTTCTCAGAGCCGAGGTGGAGTGTGCCATGAAGGGCCATCGCCGCTCCTCAACAGGACAGCAGAACAAAGGATTATAGGTGTTAACAACGCGTTGGCTTCATCACCAGATGAGAGCCGAGATGAGACACTGGCAGGAGAGTCACCTTGCTGTGGCTCTCTAATAACACTGACAGGCAGCATAGCAGCTCCTCGAAGCGTTTCAAAATAACAGTTTTCCTCACCATCCTCTTCATCTCCTTGGAGACCTGGTTGCCGCCCAGGTGGTTGTAGAACGGGCGGTCAGTCCAGTGGCCACTGTTGTGGGTGACTGAGTTGGTCCTCTGTCGGTTCATTTTTGCTATCATGGCCTTTTCGTCTTTCTGTGAGAAATAAAGACACAAAGATGGATAATTCATTTGTTATTTATTCATTAACATGTTTCTAGTGTTTAGTTTGACAACAAAAGGTTCAGCTGACAGTCTTTTTCTACTGGCCTATACGGTTACTGTTTGTGTTTTCTTTCCGGATGAAATTTGGGATATTGCACTTTTTAGAGCCCTACATTTATTTGACAGTGATCATTACTTAATATTTTCGTCCTTTTACTTGAAGGTCCAGTGCGCAAGATACAGAGGGCCCTATTTACAAAACATAGCAGAAATGTAATACAATATTTATAACTATGTTTTCGTTTGAACATAAGAATTGTTATGTTTTTGTAATCTCAGAATTAGCCTTATTATGCACAGATTCTACTGTATGAGTAGCCCAAAACAGACAAAACACTGGATCTAGAGAGAGTTCTGTGTTTTTCGTGCGTTTTGTGGACAACATAGTTTCAACTACACCACTAGATGCCACTATATCCTTATACCTGAGGGTTATACTTGGGTTGTAAAATTCAGGGAATTTTCAAAGTTGGAAACTTTCCATGGAAATTAATGGGAATTTATAGAAATTAATGGGAATAAACCAGGAATTTACCAAATTTAAGGTTGGCCCTTAAGAGGGAACTTAAATATAGTTGGGGAAAAAATATAAATATATAAATATATAAATATAAAACAACCAGATTTCATGCAAGTACACTTGAATATCTGCTATTGCTCAATCACATGCACATAGCACAGTGTTTGCTGCAGGGCTATTGAGGCCTGGACCACACATTTGAGCCTGTCGACTACATAAAGTGAAGTAAGTTTTGATGATATTATGGGGTAAATATATGTGATGTATGGTATTAATGTTTAACTTGCAAACAGCACATGAAAATATATTCATACAGTAGATAGCTAGCTGATGAGTTAGATGCTAAACAAGCTATAACTAGCATCATTTCATTGACCATTTATCTTATCATGATGTCAGCTTACCCCCAATTAATAAATTAACCCCAATTTCTAATAATGTTTCCATCCAAGCTTTCATGAGTTTCTGGAAATTTTTCACTAGATAGATATATATATATATATATATATATATATATATATATATGAGAGAGAGAGAGAGAGAGAGAGAGAGAGAGAAAAAAACAAGTTTGCCTCACCTCTCTACAGGAAAAGTTGGACTGGTTGGAGGTTCACCCTTTCAAAACCAGGACTTAATAATAATAATAAAAAAAAGCTGAGTGTCCACTCAGATGAAATAAGCTTAAAGCTTCACCACGATCTAAAATTGGATCACCTGATTTGTTGGCTGATTTTAAAGCTGTAATTCCTTCCACCATTGACATTATCTGTATCTCCTATCACAGAGTAAGAACTTCACTGATGAGTTGGAATAATGTGATAGAAAATATATAAAAGCCTCATCTTTCAGGGTAATTTAGGCTTTTGTTTCTTTAGGTCGTCTATTTTATTTGTGACTCTCAGAGATTCTGAACATTTGCATTTGAATAAGTAGATGTGTCTTTCTGGATATCTAAAAATCGGGGCTGTTTTATGTGTGCTGGCATGACCAGAAGAAGATCTCGTGCAGACATTTATTTTCTCATCAATAAAAGCATCCACAAACTTTAACACTGTTAGTGTATTTATGCTCAGGAAAAATAATCAGTTCTGCTTCAGGAGTTCCGGAGATACCATCTGTAACTACTTTTCTTCTGAAAGATCTGATATTAGAAGGGCATTCTGGCTCGAGGAAGTGTTTTTTTCAAAACACAAAAAAAATAAATACAAAAAGTGACCAAAATGATTAGGCTGTACAATCATCCTTCTGTCTCGCAGCGTGAGTGGTGAAATGAGAGGAAGATATCACTTCACATGACATGCTATCTATAGTCACAGCTTGTGATCCTGCTGGAGGACAAAGACAGCTGATTAAAGCAGTCCAGTCATAAACAAACTGGAGCTCCTGCAGTGAAGCACAGATGAACTCATTCCTCTCCCAAACACACAGTTCACATTGGACCGGATCCCACTTCATAAACAGTGATATGTACAATATGGACTGTCTGTTCAGAATAATCCACCCACACATAGATGGTTTTAATACACATGGACTTCTGTTAATTATTTTAATTCCCACTTTTTTTGAAAAGCAGTAGATGTTTTTTATGCTGATTTTATAAACAGGAAAAGTCTAATAATAGTGGAGCACATTTATTGTAAACTGGGTATTTAAATATTTAATACCCATTTAATACTTTTATTTTTGAATCACTGATGATTTACCATTCTTTACCCATTGTTAATATTCAATACTAAAACATCTCAGAATTTTTCAAGTTTTCTTACATCATGAGTGCAAATCAAATGACTTTTCAGAGCTCACTGCTCAGTGCATTTACTGTACAGTCTGTATACTACACTAGCTGCCCAGCACAGACAAAGTCTAGCTGGAGAAAAAATAAATAAAACTAGCAGCAAAGAGTTTTCAGGCGTTGATAGAGACTGATTTTTTTTTTTAAATGTGAATATTGAACTTACATTCATCTCCAGTTGGATAATAATGTTTCTCCGTGTTTGTGAATTGTGAACGTTATAAGGTGGTAATATGTCAGTGTCTGTCTGCCTGTTGTGAAGCTCTTCTGCCCCCTAGTGGCTAAAAATCAATGAATGCCGCTTTAAATGAAAGACAATATGATGATAATATCTAAATATGGTGTCTCTTTTCATGTGTGCGATTTCAGACAACGGCATGGAGCGTACCCTTTTCTGACTGCAGCCCACAATGAGGTAGGTTTCTATGTTGTGCTTCTTCAGGTAAGCATTTCTTTCTCCCCCTGCTCCCGCCTCCACATCATAGTCTCCATTCAGATAATTCAGAGTGGCTTTAGTGATATGGATACGTCTAAAATGAGAACAAGACAAAAATTACGTGCACTCAAAAACACGTTCTGCAGTTTCTGGATTTGTTTGTAGTCAGTTTGAAGTTTACTCTAACTACATACCCAGCTTGACCTCCAGCCTCCATCTGATTGGCTAGTGTGACGTCATTGGACCAGACGTCAAACTGCCACTTCCTGAGTCCCAGCACCCCACAGTGCACCCTGCCGCTGTGGATGCCAACTCGCATGTTCACGTTCACCCCGGTCACCTCCCGTACCAGTCTGCCAAAAAACATTAAAAACGATAGTGAGTGATCTTTAGAGTGACAAAAAAAATCATCTGCAAAATGATTGGTGAAACTGATTATACTATACTGTGATAAAATATGTTGATGCTTTTACGGCAGATCTAAATGGTTTAACACATGGTAGCTGTTGGTCGAATCATAATTGACATAAACAGGTGCTGGATTAACAATCGGACTCTGGGATCGCATACAGACCCTTACTACTCTGAACAGCATGAGTGCGTGGAGGAGATGGTGAAGATGGACAGATGGATGGATGAATTAATAAAGAGGATAATGCTAACAGAGCAGAGTGAGGCAGATCATCTGCAAGTGCTTTAGACATTTAGACAAATCATTGAGGAACAGGCCAACCCTTCAGGGAGCGACTAACAGACATTTCACATCATTCACAACCACAACCAGTGTGTCAGCCTCGAGCCTTGAACTATAACCTCAACTCCCGAGAAGAAGGGTGACATATCAGTTCGGCTTTGCAATCAGTTACAAGAGATATGAGATATGAGAAGAGTGGGAGCACCAGAGCTTTGTGGATGTATAACAGAGAGGTCAATAAGTATTACTGCTCCCACTGCTAATAAATATTTCCCATGACTGCATCTGGAAATCATCCTTTCTCACATATTTAACCATTTTTATCTCAGTCACACATTGACCAGCATTGCCCCGTTGACCCAGGGAGGGGGAGGGGGATTAACTTACGAGATGGCCTCTATCATGTCCAACCCCATCTCCACACAGCAGTGAGCGTGGTCGGCCCTCGCCTCTGGCAGCCCAGACACACAGTAGTAGCAGTCTCCCAGGATCTTGATCCGCAGACAGTGGTTCTCCTGTCACAAAAGAGCAACTCCAATGTACAGCAGCTCGTAATTCACCGTGGTGGGTTACATAATGACTTCACTTTTACATTCCCGCCCCTGGATACAGTAAACTCTACAGCATGTTCCATTCACACGCCATAGGTTCATTCATCCTTTAATATTATTGGCTGTCGTAGGTGGTCGCGTACCACCTGGGATTTTTAGCATGTGTTTTGCTTGTACATCTGTTTACTGAGGACTATTGTATGTATAGTGCATACAATAATATGTACTACAGTTATTTGAACTGTTGTAGCCGAGTCCAACCTTGAACAAACATTATTATGATGATTTAACCGGATCACTGTGCAGAATCTGTAAATGATGAATTCAACAAGTGGCTTCAATCACGCAGGCTTCCATTCTGGTGAAGGACTGAGGGTGTAAAACAGGTCAAACATTAATACTAAACGTCCAAACCACTGATGCCATAACAATGATGCAAGGATAATCTGTAAAACAGGTTCCAATCATTCTGTGTGGTTGGTATTTCTAACGTGAGTCCTGAACCAACCCTTAGTTATGCTGCTATAGGACTACACTAGCTGAGGGACTCCCCATGATGCACTGAACTTCCTCTGTCTCCATCTGTACACACTCATGCCCCATCAATGTATGTTACTAACTAAACTTCGCCCAAGTTCCCAGTTTGTGCTTTCTTGTCTTGCAGGCTCGCATGGATTGCAACTACACCTAGATGAGTGATTGGTCGAGCCTGCTGCTGTGGTCCTCTCTTTTACTCAACTGGTCACAGCAGATGACCGTCCGCCAATGAGCTTGGCTCTTGCCCGAGGTGTCTGCCTGTTAAAAGGAAGTTTTTCCTCGCCACTGTCGCCAAGTGCTTGTTCCTGGTGGGAATTGTTGGGTCTCTGTACATAATACGATACGAGCACAAGTACGGTCTAGACCTGCTCTATATGGAAAGTGTCATGAGATAACTTTTGTTACGATTTGGCGCTATATAAAATGAATTGAATGGGTAAACACCTGTGTTGACGCTACTATTTTTATGTCAAAAGGTCTGTTGTTGCTCTACTAATCTTTGTTATGATGTTAGAATACATGCTACTTCATGGTTAATCAACTGTAGCTCTGTCTGTATAAAATCAGGTTAGAAATCACAATTTTCACAGGAAAACGGAGGCAGGTGAGTAAGTCATCATTTTAAATCTTAGCTTAGCTTACACCAGCTAAAAGCAGCTTGATATTGGATTTCCATTTGCCAGGTAGCCAGAATCAGACTGCAAGAGAATACGAATGTTGCTCAATGTCTGGTCTGCTGATTAGCTGTTTTTATAATAATATCAATATTATCTTATTACCTTATTAACTTCATCATGTGATTTCAGTGTTGTGCGTTCAGCCACAGAGCTTAATCTTTGCACCTTGAAGCTGAATTTGCAGCTATGACACTCTGTTGCATGGACACTGAAAGCAGGGTTTCTACAATAGTTTACACATTAGCCTCAGAATTCAAAGACCTATTGGCAGAGTGTGGGACGACCATAATATGGTGAGTGTGTGTGTGTGATCTGTCGGGCTTGGGAGAATGCTGTGTCTCATGATAGCCACCTGAGTATCTCTCTAGCACATGGCTCTGGGAAAATACAAAAAGACCCACTGTGTAAAGAGCACAGAGAGAGAACGTGTGTGTGTGTGTGTGTGTGTGTCTACACACAGACACAATGTACATCTGGCATGGACATAAAAGTGTCAGTAGCAAATGTTTCTGGTTTATAACACCATTATGCCCGTTTTACTCATAAATATTGATTAGTCATTAGTCATTCCACCTTTCATAAACAAATGACATACATCGAACATTAGCTGGCCAAACAATGAAGTCTCTGGACAAGAAAAAATATATATCAATATTCATGAATGTGCCGTTTATGAAGCTGTGGTTCAGATATTGGAGACATGTCTGGCTGCAGGATATTGATGGCAGATATGAAGGAGATATTTTGGATATCTGTGCCCTTTTATTTATGTTAGCATTGGATTATATGTATTTTAATGTGTATTTTTATTTTATTTTATTTTTAAATTTAGGCTTGTGTTTAAGACTAGATGCACACACTAAGCCAGCTCAATATGAAAATGAATCTCTCTCTCTTTGTCTGCTTCTGTAGACTCTCCAATAAAAACTCAGCTTTTTAGAAATTCAGGGTTTAGCGTGAACGTCTGTTTTTTGGCTTTTTGACCAAATCAAATGTATGTGTATGTGTTCTTGTGATGTTGTATGTTTACAAGCTGTGACCAGTACACCTAGAAAGTCATTATTCCTCTTCAGATTCTTTCTATTATTTCTCCACTAACAGATCATGCTGCAGTTTACATTCTCTTCTTTCAAGACTCATAACACACACTCACTGGCCAGTGAGAAACATGCTGTCCAGTGAGTGTGTTCATGCTTTTCCTGTGACAAACATGCTGTGTTCACAAATTACATACAGTATTTTTTACTACAGAGTAGAGTGTAGTGGAACAGCAGGCCCCATGTCCTGGCTGCCATCCATGGAGAGGAAGTGAAGAGGGTCGACTTGCGCATGTACCTTTAAGTCTAAATCGAGAAAACTGGATTGGACTCCCGAGACTGAACCCTCAGGGTACAAACTTGATTTGACTTGACTTTGTTTTTCATGTTCTGCAATATGTCAAGTTGCTTGTGTGTGTTCACATGCTTGGTCAATACAGCGAATTCTAAAAGAACACAACATTGCATGACATGACAGTGGACTGTGCTTCAAATACACAAATTTCTTCAACATCTGACAGCACAGATCAGTATGATCACCAGTTTGAAGGTGGGCACCAAAGATTAGTGTCAATAATTCAGTATCCAAACAAATTCCTCTCCACTCCTTTTGTTCCTGAGTTATGTTGTTTTGACTGAATAATGACTAAATAAGGGTTAGGGTTAACCCTGACCCTAACACAATGATGACAGAACAGAACACGTTTATGCCTATGACACAACATAACCCAACCCTCTGTTTTGTGATCTTTGACCACAAAATTTTTTAATCAGTTTATCGTTCAGTCCAAGTGAACATTTGATGTAATGAAATTTCCTCCAGGGTTTCTGAGAAATCCTGTTCTCGAGAATGGGACAAACGGACATCCTGAAAACATCTCCAGCCACGTCTTTTACCAGCACAGATGCATCAGACCTACTTTTGCATAGGACAGATATGTTTTTTTTTTTGCTTTGCCGGCCTTTTAACCATCTTCTAATCGCTCCAATTTATCTGGTGACCCCTTGTGTGGAAGTGAAACAGAACCATATGACAGGAGTGTGCCGGATACGAACCATTGTTCACTAAACATTTCACAACCTTCAAACTGTGTTGGTTTTGAGCAAACAGATACTGAGCAAGAGACAGTGTTGCCACAGAGCGGCTGCAGTCTTCAATCCAATCTGTCACAACTCGTCCACATCAAGTCTGCTCTGTTCCTCCTGCGCAGGCAGGTTTGCATTAAATTTCATGTGTTCTCTATGATTTGTCTGATCGCTGTCTCAGCACCTCCTCTGTTACCTTGCACTTAAAATATTATGCTGATTACACACCTGAAAGACAAGAACTATGACCTGGATTATTCAGCACTATATTACCAGTGTGTCAATAACGCATCAAATATTCAGTTGAGATGGTAAAAATATCACAAATGCCTGAAGCTACTGCTCATCCTTCTCATATCCTCTGTCAAACTGTCTAACCATGTCATCTGGCATTTACACATTGTATGCATATTTACAATGTCAATAGGTGAGCCTTGAACCAGGAACATCATGGTCCAAACTGGTATGCTGTCCATGATGTACTTAAAGGATGTGCAGTGAGCCTATTGGTGTACATAAGCTTTACTAACTTTTTTCACCTCATTCACAGTCAGCAGAAGGAAGAATGTTGTCAGAAACAGCAGAAATGTGATCGGGCTTGTATGTCCTCAGCTCCAATATCACACATAAATTTAAGCATAACACCCAGAGTAACAAATGATCTTGCCTGAACACGACATGCTTCATTAGTCAACACATCTCTATATGCGTGCTGGGAATAGGTGAATTATTTCTACGTCCTGTCACATTTTCTGCCCATTGACATTCAGAATATTTTCTAGCTTGCTATCTTAACAAGCGTCTTTGACATATGCGCAATTTGTGGCCTTCGCACATACATATACACATGTGTGTCGCTGCATTCTTACCGCTGCCAGCTTGTCGAAGCGGGCAAAGAGTTCATTAAGAGTCATCACCAATTCCTGCGCCGTGCATTGGGATGCCAGACTGGTGAAACCCTCGATGTCTGCAAATAAGATGCTGTAGAAACACAAAGACAAGAGAAACAGAATTCAGTGTTCTGGATGACCAGTTCCCTCTGCACCGCTGTCCTTGTCCCTGCACTGGTGAGGATGCAGACAGATGTGTGCTATCACCGGCCACTTCTACTCTCCTGACAGGAATGAGCTTTGACAGGAGATGTAACCCACTTGAGGTTCAACTTAAGCTGGAAATATGGTTCTGAAGATACACGTTTGGGTAACTTCAGGATGCGGAGGCTCAGAAATCTCAACTATGAATTTGGCGACCTGTGCAACAAACACTCAAAGACATTCTTAAGCCAAAATGCAGGACTTATGTATTTCAATTGCATAGAAGATTTCCATCCATTGGAGTTACCTAGTTTTAACATAAATGAACTAAGCATTCAATATTAATAAAGCCAATTTGTTTGGCCAAACCCAACAGTGAAAATGAATGCAGTCATTTTGAGTTTATTAGTACTATAACATAAATCTTATTACTTGCTTCACATTATGTTTGTTTGTTAATTTATATTAAAACCATTAGAACCATATAAGTGGCATAAATATTTTTTTGAGTAAGGAAGGTTGATTACAGTAGTAGACTCAATTACTGGCAGGAGGTAGACAAAATTACACACATAGAACTGTAAAAGAAACAGCCGTGCAAATTCAAACAAGCTATATCCATGTTCACCTTTGTACAGCCCGGGGAAGGATAACTGTAGCCTTAATCCACCCATTGTTTGTGAGTGAACATAATCAATCATGTTTATTTGGTTATTAAGCCAATGCTAGAGGGCTACTGGGAATCAATAGACCTTTTTCACAGCAGACAGTTTGACATGCAATAGTAGGGTCAACAAAGGTGTTACCAATGATGGAAGGTTCCGATCCATTTATTACAGCAGAGACTTTCCAGTGAGCCGACATGCACCACAGCAGCACCCTGACTCTGTTTGACCTGAATGGAACCTTAATTAACAACTCCAAAAATGTCTATTCCTGTGCCACCCATGGCCAGGTCAACGTTCACCCGTGACCTCAAAGAGACCAAAACTTATGACCTGATGCCACAGCAAACCATCTCATTCAAAAAAGTGCCATAACTGTTTAGAGCTGTTCTCGATCCAAAGATCACAATGACGATGTGGAAGACTCTGCATTAATGGAGTGACAGCACATAATCAGGAGCTTGAGGTCCACACAACGCTCACTAACACTCATTGTTCAGAATAAGGTCAATAAAGACAATAAAAAATGCAAAATGTCTCTCTTGCATTGAATTTTAGGCAAAAGTTAGGCTTACTGAGCATCTTTGTTACTTGAATATGCTGAGACATATGGCTGCTCCCCTCATTGAGAGATCAAGGATCATTGTGCTGCCGAATCGTTGACAGGTAACTCATAAACCAATCAAATTGTGCGGCCAGTGAAGATTCACACCTCTTATAACTGTTCCTTCACTGTAACATGGTGGTGAAAGACAGTTCTGAACTCAGACCTGCTGGCCAGCTGGGTCCTTCATGCGTGGATTCTGCATGTTCAGTCCATGCTTGCTTGGGTTTCCTCCAGGTGCTCAGGTTTCTTCCCACAGTCCAAACACTGGTTAAGTTAAGTGGTGACTCTAAATGATCTGGTTTGTCCGTTTTTTTGTGTATCAGACCTGTGAAAGACTTAATCTTTCTAAAGTCTACCCCGCCTCTCGACAAATGTCAGCTGTTATCTAACATTTTTTAAAATTAAATTTAGGAAGGGTTCCTGCTTTGCCACAGTCCATAAAATACTCAATGTCAAAACTCATACAAAGAAAGCATTATGGCCTTTCAGCTCAAAATAACAGAAAATGAGAGAGGGATGGCAGGGTGATTGACTCTGGTTAAGATGTACGACTGAAGCCACTGATGCAGATGAAAGGGGTGAGATTGTGGTTGAAGCAGCCTCGCAGAGTCATGTCTTAATGTAATACAATGCCTATAATTTGCACTGGATATAACATTTGTGCTAATGAGGTCTTGGTCTGACAAAATGGCACAGAGTGTGGCAGAGAGGGAGACCTAATACATTTGTGAGAAACTAAAAACTTAGCTCCTCCTCCCTGAGAACAAGGTAAACTGATACAGCAGAGGTCTTTTTTTGTGATTGAGGCATTTTCATTAGTCTCGAACACTCCTGACACAACAGCAGGACAGATGATCTCATCAGGCTGATTCATTTCTCTCAGAAAGAAACAAGGACAAAGGGACCGGGCTGGCAGGTAGAGGCACTAAACAGGCTCGGCATTAGCTGTGGCAGACAAATGAAACCAACAAACGTGAACAGTTCAAGTTGTTCTGTGAAGCGTCACGGCCCCTTCACCGCACAAAGTCACGTGCGGGGGAAGGGTGTCACATTTCTCTCTTCAATAAGCATATTTATTCTCTGGTCACTGATTTCCTCCTGGGGTGAAACATGTGATAAACTTCAAAAGCAGCCTTGTGTCTTTTTATACTTACTGATCAAAGGTTACAGATTTAATACACAGGACACACAGGACAATCTAAAATTCATGAAGCTCAGAGGACAAAGCCCTCCAGTACCTTACCACGATGATGGTGAAATCCATTTTTTTATGACGTCTTGCACAATGACTGCATGCATGCTGTATAATATCTTGGCATCAGCAGCAGAGAGACTTTCTGATTTTTCTAACGTCTTCTAACAAAAGTCTTTCTCTTTCTAAGTCTCTCTAACAAGAGTCTAAGACTGAAGCCAAGATATTTATTATTCAGTAAGTACGTGTTCTATCCCTCAAGCGTTGAAAAGAACATCCACGAGTGGGTTTACGTCCAAACCACCGTGTGATCATTTCAATAGCAGCTGTCACCTTTAAAGAAGGTTTTTCATGCGTATACACAATAGCAAAAATTGCATTAGCATTTTTAAGTTAGTACTGTGGAGGATTGTTTAGCTAAAGAATACGGGGCCTAACACTGATGCCTGTGGCACACCGATTAGGCTCCTTATATTACTGGACATTACTTTAACATATAATCTGGTATTAATAGGAAGACATCCAAGCCAGTAATGAAGCACATGTATTTTCATGTTATATAATATACTGAAATATATAGCATATAGGCAGTAGGTAGAAGTCATTCTATTGTATTGTTATAATGATTCTAGATGTAAAGGTAATACTTGTGAGTATGTAATTTATTATTATTATTATTACATGTTTGATTCATTATGTTTCTTTTGTATGCTTAGTAACTTTATTATTATTATTTTATATAACTCAATACAATGAAAATTTAAAAAAACAATGTATTTTCTCTTTTTGTAATGCAGCTTGCCATACTACGGTTTCATATTATTTATCCATGAGTTGCATTTCTTTTGTTCCTTTTCTGGTGGTTGCTGGTAAAGTGATCTAGCATTCAGTTCATGTTTGTTACAAGCCTTGTCCGGTTTGATGCCACATATTTAGCTCTGGATTATAAAATGGCAGGTTAGCAGAGCCAGGTGATATCCACTTACATGATAACTGTTGTCATAGTTTGATTTTGCAACAGTTTTCAGACTATATCTTTCTGAGTCAGAGCGAAGTCAGAGTGAAGGACAAGAGAGGGCTTTAAATAAACAAAGACTGCTTCAAACCAAACAAGCTCACATGAATCTCACCGGATAGGTGCCTGCTGCACAGCCAAGAACATGGTGTGTTTGTACAGCACAGTGTGTGTGGGTTGGACGTGCAAGTGTTTATGTTCATATATGCACATGCAAATGTTTTGTATTCTGGTATGTGACATTCATTTTGTCTGAGCGTTGCAACGGGGGTCTTTTCAGGGTATTTCTTTCGGCTGCCCACATGTCAAGAGCACTAACATGTTCTAATGAACCTCGGTTTCAAGATGTCTAAATTTCCTCAATTTGTGTCTCAGGCTGAAAAGGATTAAGAGTCCCCACTCTCGGGTACGCATTTCTGAGAATAATTGATTGTTTTCAGTGAACTGTAGCATGGGAGGTCGAGTGGAACCAGACTACTTGACCAACGTGTCTGAGCTCAGAGACAGGAATGTTACGCTGAGTAGAAGCAGTGATAGTCAAACAGCAAAGCAAGAGAGAGAGAGAGAGAGAGCGAGAAAAAGAGGGAGGGAAGGAAGGCATGCCTCTAGAGAGAGTGAAGGGAAGTGCGTGCTTTAATTCACTTGCTTTTAAAATAAAACCTCTTTATATGCTGATTAAAAATGAAACAAACTGCACTGCACCTCAACATTTACATTACTTCCAAACCACAGACACTTAATCTGACTCATCCATCGGGTTCAAACCAAGATTATTTATTATTTATCCTAAAAGAGTTTTATACAGTTCTTTACTCGTGGGATAACAGCAAATTGAACTTCATACAGCATTAAATTACAATGACATCAACAAGTGCTAATGAAGAACACAAGGCAACACAGTCAGAATTGCAGGTCATGTTTTTCTCAAGTAGTTGTGAAACAATGAATCAGCACCACAAATGCTGCAAACTAAATCTTTGTCTGTTCACAGTTTCTAAGTCATCATTAAGGAAATATCTTTGAAATGAATGGGGAGCCATCTTGGGACATGGCATGGAGCTAAAAGGTCCTTTATGGTCTTCTGACCACTCAAGGTGCTTTTACACTACATAATCCAGTCACCCATTCATACACCAATGGCACTGGCCGCTCATCGTTTTTTGGAAACCAACCATTCATACACATTCACACACCAATGGCGCAGCATCAGGAGTAATTTGGGGTTCAGTATCTTGCCCAAGGACACTTCGACATGCAGACTGGAGGAGCGGGGGATCGAACCGCCGATCATCTGATTAGTGGACGACCTGCTGTGCCTCCTGCACCTCCTGAACACATCCATGGGTGTTATTAATGTGTGGACACTAGGCTTCAAAATGACATCCATTCATTCCAGTCAAAGTTGTTCATCCAGAACCTTTAAGACAACAGTCTTATCGCTGCCTCTTTTTATAATGGTGCTCTACGGGGGAAAATACAAGCAAATGGAATAGCTGTGCCACATCAAGTGCAGCAAGTGTCAGTGCAAAAAATAGTGAGGATATGTGTTCATTAAAATATTGTTTGCATCATGCTGAAATGTAACATAATGGTAGCACAAGCAGAAAAGGCTGCTAAAGTCAATCAGTGATTAGCTAACATTATCTGCATATTCTAAGAATAAAGAGGTTTTTTTCATTTTATGGCTTAGAAATTCAAGCTCTTTTAAACATGTGATGTTGTACTTGATACAGAAGCAGAGGATGGAGGCAGAGGAGGGCAGCGTGATTCAACTTAAACCTTACTTTCTGTGGCAGATTTCAAGGTTCAATCACATTAATTCAGTTCTTTAAAATGTATATTTTTGATAGATGTTGCTCTCAGATGTCTTACGATGGAGCTATATTTAATTAATAATGCACAGATTTCCTGATGGATTATCAGGAATTATCCCCACTGACACAGCGAGGCAGAGTGCAAAGCCACTTCCCACAGCCTGATGTAACATCAGAGGCGACAGTGGGTGGCGAGTTACAAAAGCAGCAGAGTGAGAGAGGGTTATGAGAAAGAGACCTGAGGTCTTCGAGTCCTATTTAATCGTTACCTCGGTGATGAGTTACTCATTACAACACAACACTAAATCCTGCGGATTTTTGCTTTCGTAAGCGACTTCAGAGGAAATCCTGAACGGAGAGTGTCCTGGGGAAAACATGTTGGACATTTTATTTTGCATCCGATGAAACAAATAAAGCGAACGCAACGGTTAACACAATTCTCACTTTGTTTGATGTTGCGTCCTTTGAGGATTTAAGGCAATAAATCATTTTCATGTTCCCAGCTGACAGCAAACAAAAACAGATGGAAGGGTTTAAAATGATAAGCACGCAGTCCTGCGAAAATGTGAATTCCTTGGAGACAAATCTGTGATGCACTACTGGTTTCAGATCAGTTTGTAGTTTGGGTTTGGGATAAACAGAGCCGTTTGTGACTAATTCAAGGGTGACTGAGGACAGCAGAAACAGTTTGAGGATGAAAGCTGAATGGAAAGAAACCTGAAATCAGTAACTATTACATGTGTGGCTCACGTAGCTACATTGCATACAATTTTGGTTGGTTTGGCGACACCGGTTGTAACAGCAAATGCGAGCAGAGAAACACTCCTCGAACAGGAATAACTACAACAGAAGAGCAGCTGGTGCATTTGTTTACGTTGCATTTAGGCAAACTGACTTTTCAATAAAGAAGTCAGGCGACAGGCCCTTTTTCCATCATTTTGTGCGAAACCCTGATCTGATTTTATGCTGCACACAACATAAGTCTGCGAACAGCAGGGCACAGTAAATGCAGCTGGCTACCTCGCTGAGAAGTCGGAGGTGTGCAGTCTGTCGCCTGCAGCTCTTCATCTAACAGCTCCTGACTCTTCCATTACTCCCTGACATACTTCAAACTGACCAGCTGTCAGAAAATGACCATTATTTTGTCTTGACACTTCTCAGCAAGAGGTGAAGAGAAACAGATTGATGGGAAAACAGATGACAAATAGAGAGTCATATGATATACAGGCAGAGCAGCCACCACAAAAATCTGTTGTGGGTCAGACCTCAGCTGATCCAAAGCTGTGCTTCGCTGGCCTTGTTTGACCCTGTCATCCCTCTCTAATCTGGCACTACCACCGCCACCAGCCAGCTGCCTTTCATCTGTCCCCCCTGGCCGCTTAACCCCGCTGCTCCGCTGGTGGCTCGCTAACTACAGCCAGGAAAAAAAAATGTCACACAGACCCTCCAGTCCTTTTCATCTTTGTTTGGCTCAGCTTCTCTTCCTCTGCGTTTCATTCTGTATTCCTCTTCCTATCTTCATTTCCTGTTATGTCCTGACCTTACTGCTCATTGTTCATTTGGGAGATCATTTGCAAACTACGTGCATTGATGCTGTCCTCCCTCTCATCTCTAAATCTTGCAAAACATCTGGATACAAATCCTTTAGGCTGAGTTTGATCTCATCCCGTAAGAAAGTGTAACAATTAATTGACTAAATATTGCTTTACATTATCAGTCACTGTTAAAGTAGCAATCTCATCTAGACAGTGAACATCAGCTGATTTGTATGTTTTATGTCTGCTGCATGCGTGCGTATGGCTGTCTGCTCACCCAAGGACAGATTCTCAGGTCAGGCCTGGCTCCGACAGCATCAACAGAACAGCCTTATGTAACACCCACAAACATAATTAACTGCATCACACGCACGCACGCACGCACCATGTGTGTTTGCTGTGCAGTGTCAATTCTTGTCCTCACTTCAAAAAGAACATGGGAGAACAAAGGCAAGGTCAGTTCTTCTAATTTATGCAATGTTTTTTCCATGTCTTTCTCTTCAGGGTGCTGCTGGCCTACATCTGCAGCAACAGCAGCTACAGTCACAGTGTTCGGAATATTTCCCCAAACGCTGACAGGGCGACCCGGCAGCGTCTAAACATCCACCCCAAAGCCCTCTTGCATAATACCTGAGTCAGCACACATTTTGGCCTCATTGCTGAAGCCACAGCACATCAGTTTACTCCCAAGGACAAACACAAGTGAGATGTCACACTGTCAGGAAAAGGTACAGCAGAATTGTACCTACATAACATACACAAGTCAATAGTTTTTTTCAATAGTGCCAACTATGCCTGCAGAGCTAAAAATACACACCCCAAGTGACAATGATTTAATGATTTAAACAATGATATAATCAGCCAGTTCACTCCATGCACTGAAGTCCTTGTTGCTGCTAATTCTCTTGACTCGAGAGGGTGTAGACAGAGAGAGAGAGTGTAGCTGAACTACAGACTTATAAGACTTTACATTCAACTGTTTTGATTTAACTTTGTAAATTCTTAAAAAAAAACTAAAAAAAAAACTAAGACTGTAGGCGGCATCTAGCATTTAGCATTTAGCATCTAACAAGCTAACATGTAAATTAGCATTAAATACAAAGCACAGCTGAGACAGATAGTAACGTCATTAGTTTTGCAGCTATTCGATCATAAACCAAAGGGTTGGAAATTATTTTTGACTGACAATGACAAACTCAGTAGGGTACATTGTCTGGGCATCATCGATATGTGTACAAAGCTTTGTGCTAATCCATTCAGTAGATGTTTGATCGTCGGACCTTCAAACATCCATAAAGCCATTCAGCATTCAAAGACGGAAAATACACGCATGCTTAGAAAGACAACTTGTAACTTGGTGCGCCCTCAAAGACTTACAGTACTTAAGACTTAGAATGGCAACCAGTAGGAGACAGTGGTGCCAACACAAGGACGCGATTCCTCACCAAGGAGAGAACTCTGCTAAACTGGCAGCGTTACTCAAACGGGATTGAACCTAAGACTCTACAGCAGTGTTTTTCAATCCTGGTCCTCGGGGAATACTGCCCTGCATGTTTGAAAAAACACTGCTCTACAGTAGATGTGCTTTTTACCCTTCACCACTCATTCAATGTGCTACTTAACTAACTTTGGTAATTGTAGTTCAGCTTGAATTGGTACTAATGTGTGCCCTAAGCAAACAAAAATGACTTGTTCCTTCACATTGGATCAAAGGGTAAAATTTTGCCTTTTAGAGTTCAGCTGTGGCCAGACAGAGGAGTACAAACACACTCAATGCATATCCACTGCAGTAACAAGCTCTGGACCCCAAGACCCCCTCTCCACCTCCCATCTTACTCTTTAGTTGTAGCAGTGGGAGCTGTCACTTCTCTTCCTGTTGTTACTCTTGCCTCTCAGCAGAGCCCTCATTACCGAAAAGCCACTAGCCCGCTCCTCGACAGACCGAGTCACACCTGGTTAGCAACCCGTTAACCACACACTTATGTCCACAGACAGAATTCAACCAAGCTTAGCAGATGCTGCTAATGTGCCGCCTACTCCCCAGTGAGTCACAAGAAAGCCTACAGTGGGACACTCCAACCAAAAAAAAAACATTTATTTTTCTGGGTTTTTTCTTTCTTTTTTTTTGCCTTTTTAGTTGTTTGCTCCAACTGAAAATGCAGATTTCTGTCAATTTGTCTCTTA
Source organism: Miichthys miiuy (assembly GCA_036365135.1). NCBI lineage: Eukaryota > Metazoa > Chordata > Actinopteri > Sciaenidae > Miichthys > Miichthys miiuy. The sequence continues at coordinate 23,045,185 of CM071612.1, forward strand.
TAATGATGTAAAGGGTAACGTCTTCACAGGTAAGAACGAGTTACAAATAACTGAATTCTGTTAAAGCTTGACAGCCGCAATGAATGAATCCACTGTCAATCAACATGGCCTTCTTTGTGTTTGACTCTTAATTGCAAACAACACAACAATTGTTGTAATGGCTAAACGTGCATGTGTGCGCGCTTCATGAGAGCTCATGTGTCTTGAACTCTTAAACTTAAAAAGAATCATAATTCCTGATAATGATCGCATAAATACTGATGAAAAGACCTCTGTGTACAAGAGCTCCAAGTACAGGACCTGATGCTCCAACCCCCGAGGATTCACAGAGACACATCAAAGTGATAAAAGGATTCAATAGCACCGATTATGTATCGAGGTTTGGGCTTCCACCTGACTGTGACAGCCACAGGCCATAAAACACTCACTGCCCAGCTTTAAACACACACGCAGTGTCTTATTACTCCACAAGGTGGTGCCAAACCTAACCACGGTTGTTCATCTTCATCTGTCCTGTGTGGTTACACAGTACAAAAGGATCTCCTGTTTTATCAGCTCAGTGTTCACAGTTCACATCACACCAAAACCCGTGAAGGCATCGACCAGGAAATCATCAATCAGGGCTCAATCAACGACAAGAAAAAGATCAAGACGGCCACTCACATCTGACCTCACCTCCCCATGTACACCCCGTTATCACATGATGGAATCCACAAAAGGGAGACATCAGTGGCATATAAACACCACTGAAGCATCCATCCCTTCAATCCCTACTGTGTGTCAGTGTATCTGTTCTGTTCATGTTACAAGAACTGAAGCATCTCCCTGACAACTGAGCAAACTCCACCGATGAAAGCCACGAGATGCGGCTGCAAGCTCTGTAAAATCTCCACTAAGTAGGAGGATTTTGTACTTGCTACATGCAAGGTCTAATTACTCTGATCGTTTTGCAGTAAGGAGTAAAATTACAACAAATAATGACGTGTTTAATATTTCAAGCCTTTACCTTCCTCCCCTAAAACTACCATCAAGACTCCTCCTGAGGAAACAGCTAATGCTGATCAGCATCAAGGTGAACATCAACATTTATCTATCTATATCTGTAAAAAGTCTGTCCTATTCAAAAATGTTTCATCCAGTGATATCAACTGAACACCTGCTTCAATTCTGGAGTGAGGAAACACAAACTTCTTAAGGATTTGCTGTTTACAGACACAAACTCTCTCTCATCTGAAATAATCTGAGGACCTGAACCTGCCCACATAATGGGCATAAGTGATTTCAACTCTTACATGGTTACTGATACTGTACGCAGAGACAGGTGATAAATACTCTGGGAAAATACCATGCAGCCTATTGTCATGGCAACGCCTGCTCTTCTCCCACCTCTTCTGCCTTTGTCTGTGGGTGGGCTGCGCCATTCAGGATTAATCTGGATTAAATCGTGATTCACAATTCGTTTAACATTTTAAACGTGTTTTTTTTTTGGACATGATTCTAAACATTGTCTTTACACTGTGTGGGCGAACTGATGCAGCAGAGTGACTGGTCTTCATCAGCTGTTCTCAGCACTTCCTCCCTCCTCTTTATGAAAGTTTTAAAGGTGTAAACCTGAAACAACAAACCTACTTATGTCTTTATTATCATATGTCCGCTAAAAATGCACAAGTTGCACCATAATGCACCAGAAGTTGAATTTTTAATTCAGATTAGGGTTCAATCTTAGTTTAGCTAAACTTTATAAATCAGGTTCAAATGTAACACCAGCTATGTTGCATGAGTAAAACAGTTTGATCAGTTTAAAGTGTGTACGATTTAGTGTGTACATCTGGCAGTGAAGTTACAGATTGCAACCAATTGAATACTCCTCGCCTCACCCTCCTTTCTTGAGAAAAAGAAAACCGTGATAAGCTCTGTCTAGTGCCTGGTTTTACTTTTTCTGTTCTGGTGTACTGTAAAAACTCATCGCTGTAGATAAAAAGCTCACCGTATCTAAGTTAAGTTAAGACTTAACCTACTTCTACTTCATTTTATTTCTATACATTTCTTTTCTTTTTATTTATTTATATATTTATTTTCCTTATCTCTTTATTGATTAGTGTTTGATTATTGTTTGATCATTATTTACAATCCTCTGTCTCCTATTTCATCTCTTTAATATCCATGATTGTACATGAATTATCATTTTTTCTGTAGATGAAACTGACAACTGATGAATAATGATTTAGTCTGTGGCTCAACAAAAAAATGTTTGATTCAGGTTCAGCAGCATCTTAAAAACTCATCATAATATACTACACTTAATAAACTAGTTTTAGTGTATACAAAGGCTTGGGCCATAAAGGTTTGTATTTTTATATTGAATATTAATTAGCTGTGTCCTTGTGGTGTCTTGTGTCTTCATGTATGTGTGCATTGTTACTCTTCTTCAGAGGTTACAGGCAGCTTGGAATGATTTGTGGAGATGTCGACAAAACGTGTTATTTATAGCAGCTTCAATGAGCTGCTCATCATCACCGTGACCCCTCCTCTCCTTGTGGGCAGGGGGGTGGGGCCTAGGGTTTTACCTGACGTTGTCGTGCTTCTGGATGTAGATCTTGTGAAACATCATGTCCTCCTGCTTGGCGTTGATGTCAGCTTTCATCTCCATGGCAACGTGGCGGGGAAGCACTGAGAGCAGGAGACGTTCCTGCAAGGAAGCGAGGGCGGGGGAGGTGGGGTGAAAGGGAGTGGGTTCAGTGGACAATTATAAGTACGTTAAGAGGTGGAAGCTTCGGCTTTCAGAGGGGAGGCAGTGTGACTAACACGTCTGAATAAGTCTAAAAATAAACCCCCCGATGGTCATGAATAACAGCCTACAAAGTGATTAAACAATTATGTTTACACATAATTACAGCTGAGGGAAAAATACACATCGGCATGAAAACATAATGTGTTAATGTGTATTTATATTAACTGTGTGTCTGGAAAATATTAATCCCCAGATGTGATTTTGTGTGTAACCTGCAATACAAAATATGTTAACTGATAAAAACATTACTCCTGTTTAAGTAGAGCTGGATTAGTTTGGCTCAACACATTGTTAAATGTGTACAGACAAAAGCATAGAGGACATAAGGAATAAAGTCTGCTATGATTCCCAAGGTGCATGCTTCAAACTGTCATGTGAGCTGTTAAGGGTGAGCTGAAGTTTTAAAACATTTAGCAGTTAAAATCACTTTATTTTGGACTGCGGTTTGGGTGTAGGGTGAAATTGTCTTGTTCAGATTTGCAACAGGAAAGCTTTCTAAAGCTCTAATAATAATAATAATAATAATTAATAATGTGCCTCTGACTGGCTTCTCCTCAACAGCAATAGCAGCCAAACTGGATGAAAAAAGATTTCTTAGAAATACCAGTAGAAATATTCAAACTATTGGCCAGTAAACCTGTAGAATTATTAAATCAATAAGGACGCTGCCGTGTTTCTCTGTTGTGGAACATTGAGGATATCACTTAAGGGAAAATTCCAAAAGGTCATTTACAGAAAGGAAAATAGAAATCAGCAGTTTCTTCCTCCACAGCAGAGAGGTGGTAAGTTTAGGAGAAGATGTGCGTTCAACAAAACAAAAGTGAATGACGGAAAATGTTCCATTTTCCAACTACAGTATATCCCTAACACCACGGCACATCCCGAACTGATCAGCCCCAAACTGTCAGGAGATTGAGATGAATTGAGAACTGAATAACAACTAGCTGTTTGTCTCAGCTGTGAAAATGAAATCGGATGTGGATTTTAATAACTTGCTGGGTTGCACTAAACTGGAGAGGAAGAAACACACGGTTTATTGTGTTTCTGTTATTGCATGTGAACGCTGAAGCATGGCAAAGAGTTTCAGTGTGCAACTTGCAGCTGCCATTTCCATGATTCAGGTGTGACAGATGAAACACAAACAGATATGGCACAGTATGTCAGGGAATCACATGCACATAGTCTCTATTGATTATTAACTTTTAATCGCAGTGAAACATATGCCTGCAGTGTGCATGTAAACACTGCAGGCATAGCCACAATCATCCTCAATAAAAATAAAGCGATGGAACTGCAACGATGAGCCTTTTGTACTCTTTATTTACTTTTAACAGATAAAACTTTGACAAGGCCCGCCACCCGTCACCATAAATCTGCGCTCGCTCTCACCTGCTGTTGGTTTTCCCTCTGGGAGTGAAGGCGAGCCTGGATGCATTCCCTGGTCTCCTGGAAGGCCTGCCTCTGGGAGCCCTCAGCGGGGTAATGGGTGCACACTCCCACGATGTTGGTACAGGAGAAGATCAGCACGTTGGAAACTATCTGTGGAAGAGAAGCAGCATCCATGTGAGACAGATGTCAAAGACTCATCCAGGTTCAAATCACTGGTGGGGACATTTGTCCCTTGACATTTTCCTTTCTCTCTCCTTCCTGTTGCTCTCTACCAACATAAACTACAACTAAATCAATTCCTTTTGATTGCTCGCATCCAGCTGAGAGATTTTATGCCCTGTCGAACATTAACCTTCACTATGCAGTTGAACAAGGGGACTATAGTTTAGGTGCTGCTGTCTGTATCAGCAGAAAATAAATAAGTAAAAGTTCGTTTTACTTCTCTCTATTACTATAAAACACAATAGGGGCTCACTCTCTTTTGGAGTATTTAAGCATCAAATGTCTATTTATTTATAGAGTATACATGTGCACTGCAAGTATACTCTGTTTTAAAAAGTGTTATATAAATACAGTTAGTATCATTATGTCACACCTATCATGCAGTAATGTGAGAATAAAACACAGGGTACACGCATCATAAATTTGACTTACTAATGTGCCATCAGTAGGTAGCCGGTTAATGATTTACATATAGCACAGAGTTAATACTGCTTTACTGTGGCTGACAGTACTGGTGCACAATGACCAAGGACAGAACAAGTCTGGTTCTTCTCCAAACAGGTGCATGACTTCTTGGTGATTGATGATGACTGGGAATCCTAACAAAGAACAATGTGTATGCAGGTGTTTATGAATCTGATGCAAGAAGGTGAACATAGATTTAGTTTGAATCCACTCCTGGAGACTTTTCAGCAGCATAAGCAGTTTGTTCAAAGAAGAGTGTTCATTTTGAATCATAGGAACAAACTATATTAGAGCTGAAACAAGTGGTTGATTGATTAGTTGACTGACAATCAAGTCAGATCAGAAAGCGTCTTATTCTCTTTCATCCATCCGTCCATTTTCTGTTACCGCTTATCCTTAACAGGGTCACCAGCTTCTTATTCTCTTGCATCATGTATTTGTGTGTATTTATATGAGCCTCAGTTATAAAGAACTTGTCCTGAACTTGGACAGCGATAGCTGAGCAGTTTGTGATTAATGTCAAATGCTTAAAACAACAGTCATCATCTGTTCAAGAGCAAAAAGCAGACACAAAATTACATTGGTATTTAGTGCTAAACTATAAACAAAAAAAACAGATAACACTACAGACTGAGTAAGACCGGGCCGAGTATTGAGCCTTGAGGAACTCCACATAACATTTTAGGCACTTCATGGTCCTTCAGTTTGTTATACTGTATGTTTAGCATTTGGCTCTATATGTGCGCCATAAGATCTTCAGACCCTCAGAAAACCCAAACATGCATGTACAGTAAATATACATGCACTTAAGTTTAGTGCCGACAGTGACCCAATTTATGGAGCGTTATGTAAAGGAGAAACCTAGCTTCTGTAATCGGGGTAGACGATTAGATAAAACTGATACACCCAGCTAGAAAACAAATGGAGTTCTTGGCCATGCAAATACATAACCAGGTTTCAGATCATGTATGATTAATATGTAAGATGAGGAAAGTTGTGCTGAAACAGCAGAGCAGCAGGATGTAAGTAAAGATTACACATAGCGATGCATGCTCATATTGAAATCCATGCAAAGTTCAATTGAAACTCAAACCCACAGAAGACCTCTAGAAATCTGAATAAGTCCACCATTCTGCATTCAACTATTTGAAAAATAATTTCTCTGACTGTGAATGTAAATGTACTGATGATGGGTACCATGATCTACATAGGTGTCAGAAATCCTTTGTTGGTGCACACTTGCATGTGTGTACAGTAATAAAACTTGAATTTTTAATTAGCAGCAAATCAGTACATTCAGGTTTCATAGACCCGGTCCAAGTTTCCACCTATCAAACAGCTTGCATGCTGTCATGTGTCCAAGGCACCGGTGCTAAAAGACATTGTTTCCATTCAGTGCCAGGCATACAGTGGGTCCTGGGACTGGCAGCCAGCAGCTAGCCAAAGCCAGCAGCCCACTCTTTTCATAGAGCCATTTAATGGGCTGAATCAGGCAGCTGAATCACATTCACACCACGGGCCCCTCTGTTGCCGGAACAAACTGAACAAACACAGCACGTCTTTATCAAGTCAAAAACCCCTCAGCAGGTCTCCATGCAAAAAACCAAGCACACTCACAGGCAGGAGTGGCTGGCGGAAGCCTGGAAGTGAGACACGACCAAGGAAAATTAAGTAACGAGGTGAGAGACAGAGAGGGGGTGGTGAATTTAGAAAAGGTTACTCTTTTCTGCCTCTTATCTAACTGAAGTGGACTGACCCACAGAAGACAAATGACTATAGATAAATGCAGTCAACTGTGACAAACAGTTCTGCCCAAGCGTACAGAAACAAAGGCGTATTTCCCAAGAAATTCTTCATTTTGGCTGCTTAAATATTTACTTGGACAGTACTTTTCTTCCCAGTCAGGCAAACTTTTGTCAAGGAGCCGACCGTTTATTGTAAATGGCATAAAAGTCTCGGTGGGAGCTCTTAAATAAGCCAAGCAAAAACTATTTTCATGATCCCTCAGCATAAACACATGAACTCATACAGAATTCAGGAGCTTCTGTCTGTCTATGCTATCAAGGTTATACAATAAAAGGTGCCACTAGATGGAGAACTGCAGGAGAACTCACCCATGCAACACGTTCAGCAGCTCAAAATAGATTTGTCATGTTGAGTGAAGCCAGCCGTGCTTGAAAAGCCAGATATACTGTATGCAGATTAGAACGGAGAGAGGGAGCAAATGGCCCTAATGAAGAAGTAATCTGTCCGAGTCACTCCGAGACGCATCAAAGACACAATCGTCTCAGCACACAGGGGAAACTTTCATGCGATTTCTCTGCAGAATTTGCAGTCATGTAGGTGAAACTGTCACAGAATTTTATTTGTAAATCTCTTGACTAATACTGGAATATTACTGACCACATTTTTAATCTCTGTAGCAGGGATTTTTTGTCCTAAGATAAAGCTGCTGAAGAGAGAAATCACGATGTTTTCCTGTCCACGAGGGAGTTATTAGCATAACAAATGTGTTTGAGGCATATGATCAGGGTGTACTTTACTCTGGGGAGAACTGTTGCCTTGTGCAAAACCCCAGAGGATCTTTTATAGTGTTAAACGTCTGTGTGTCTCTGTAAAGACCAAAGAAACTGATGCAACTCCTGCTTTAAATCAGCTTGAGGCTGTCCAAATTTGACATTTAAAAAGGTGGGCTCCTGCTACCTACGGTGGAGTTGGCGGAGCCAGCAGCAGCTGCACATGGAACCTCCACCACAGCCCAGCCTTGTAGCATCCCGCCCCCACACTGCCATTGAAACGGCATGCATCAGATAAAGTCTTTCAACAGGTCAATACAAATATTCCCCAGCAGCAGTCTTATTCTATTAATACAGCCAGCGCTCACCCAGGCCTTATTTGGAAACCTATGGGCTTTTCCTCGCGGAGAGGGAAAGCGAGGGCAGAAAAACACATGTTTTACACAGAGATCATCCCCAGGGTAAGAACACAGAAATCTATTATCAAATAACTGCAGTGGAGAGCTGAAGAAGTCTCTGCTGATTATCGGCCCTCACAGATGTGAATAAATCAATGTTGCAAACTTAACATACACAATCAGGAAGGATCATTTTCAGTAATTTCCCTTGGTGATTCATGCATATTGTTTTGCTCATGCTGACTCATTTTCACACTATTCAAAACCTGCTGAAGCAAAGACGGTGAAGAGCACTCAGGCAAGTCATTGTCACAGAAAACGGTTAAAACAAAGTCCCCAAATGGTCGAGTACCCGTGCTAGCAATGATGCTCTATTATCATGCAGGAAGAGCTGAATTCCCACTGAAGGCAGAAAATGTGATGTAACGCTCCAGCAAAAAATAGGCTAATGGTACTCCCACAGGTATTTTACTCTTTATCATCTGATTAATGGAGACCACTGAGACAGTGCACACAAGCAAATGCACATCTGTATACATACAGTGCTCAACACCATGAGCACATCTGTCACATCACGTGTCTCTGCATTAATGGGAGAAAGCCGCTCAGCGCACAACCACGACACAGCACACTGATTCATGAAACAAAACAGTGACTTATGGAAAGTCCAACTCAGCTGTTTCTTTCATTGAGTGAGTACAGTAATCATGATGAAGTAATAATTAATAATAATTCGTTCCTGTGTCGTATTTATTACCAGTGTCAATGTATAGATTTATTTCAGACCTCACGCAGCTTTTCCGATCACTTCCACTTCTCGTAATAATAAACTTTAGCAGCTTTACAACAAAACAACAATAAGAATAAGTTAAAAGCAATAAATCAATCAAATTTAGAATAAAATGATCAGCTAAAGGTTCATTTATAAAAGTGCATCTTTAAAAGCGAGTTGAGTTTGCAGCCCTGATTTCAGGCAGGTCATTCCACAGTCTTGGAGGCCTGACTGCAAAGACTATGGAACAACCAGGAGTGACTCATCTGAGGATCTCAAGGATCGAGAAGGGACATAGGGCACTGAAAGATCTACTAAATAACTTGGGGCAAAGCCTCTCTGGCCTTTATAGGTAATCAAAAAAAATCTTAAAATCAACTCTGTAGACAACAGGAAGCCAGAATCGGTTTGATGGGACTGTATTTCTTTGACTGAGTCAAAATCTTGGCAGCAGCCAATGCAGCAATGAAGAAAGTATCTGTATTGTTATAATATAGTGCAGCCCTAGTGTTAAATGATCAATTAATATTTCATTAGTCAATTAATTCAATAATAATCAGTAAACCATATATTATGATTGAACATTTTACAGTTTTAAAACAATAAGTAAAATGTTCAACACATTTAACCTCAAAGCTGCAATCATTATTGTCGTCATTTATGTCATTTATCTCATCATCACCTGTAAAGAAAGCATGGCTTCATTAACTTCAGTCATTTCAAAGAAGACTCGAGCTGTGAGGGCTAACGTGTCCTGTGCTTGTTTATCACAGGAGCCTCATTGGATTTACGCTGACCTGGGCTCAGTACAGTATTACATTAATGAATTTAGTTCTCACTTTGAGGCGCATGGTTTTGTTTCACATCCAGAAACTCTACACCACTAATAAATCTGCTAATTAAAGAACCATGATAGTAACCATGGAAGGTGCCAGTCCTGCTTGTGTGTGTGTGTATTAATAATTACCAGCAGGGGTAATAAAAACAACAGAGCAAGACATCCTAGGTGTCAATATTTACCCAGCAGTCTGAGTTGCGTCTCTCCCACACCTTTCTTTTTCAGTGTTTACATCCACCCTAAAGCTTAGAGTCTTTTCTGTACTCCTCACCTATCGTCACGCCTCCAACAGACTTTTTCATGCTCATGTGAATCTTTCAGAGATGCCCCATATAATGTCTGTGGAGGACTGGTGGCCAACAACCGCCAATGCAAGCATCAACAACGGCGACTGCATCATGAATCATGGTTAGTTTGAGGAACACGTTGGTGAAGTTTTGCTGTGAGGGTTAGCTTGACATTTGAATTGGAGGAGCTTGTTAGAAGCAATGCAAGACAAGTGCAATGAGTCCTCTACCAATATCTGTGAAATTATTCAGGAACTTTGACCAAATTGCAGGAAAGATTTTCCAGTAATACCAGAACCTGACTTCGATTGCAAGCTCACAAAAATTCCTGGAGGAGCCAGCTGAGGCGAACCATGAAGTTTGCTTTGTGCAGGAGTCAGTGACAGTAATAAACAGGCCTCTGTTAACTCTGCTTTGCCCCTTGGTAAATACCGCAACACTGTGTCAGTCCAACTTTTACTTTTACTTTTGATTACATTATTAAATTCATTAAGAGTGCACACCCCCTCGGCGAGCACACAGAGGCACATTGTGTGTTTTAAGGATAAATGCAGGTCATGTGCTTCATGCTGATTACTGTGAGCAGCCCACTGCCAGCCTCATCCTGCAGGGCAATGTACAAGAGGGTGAAAGTCTCTCACGTGAGGCCCTCCAGCTATTTGTTGCTGGATTTTACCTTGAAAGCTGTCAGCTGCTGTATTAATGCCTCTGTAACCAGGAACAAACCTGAGAATCAACTTGCAGGAACTAAGGACACGTTTTGTTGCATGAGCTGTGTGTGTAATATATTTCTTATCACTGTGACAATCCTATATGACTGCCAAGGCAGAGTGCACATCCACACTGTACATTAAATTGATCTTATTTCATTATTTCATGGCACCTGCAAAGATAGCTTTTTTCAAATTCACATTTGTAGGTAAACAAACATGCAGTAAACCTACACACACGACCGCAGACACACACACTAGTTGTACAGGTATGTTAAGTGTTTGCGTGCTGTATTGAATATGATCTTTTATCTATCTGTGTTGTAATTGTAAAATCATTGAATGTGAATGCTGAAAAACGTAATGTGGACCATAGAGAAATGTTACAATATGCCTACAATATACAACAAACAAGCACATACAAGCACACTTTATTCATGTTGTGTACAAGGCAGTTTTTCTGTGTCTGTAATCTCCTTCAGGATCCGTTTGAAGGTTTCAGCTTCGTCCATGAGAGGCATTTTTTCCACTCTTGAAAGTGTGATATGTTTGGTTCAAGAGAGCCCATGGAGTCTGTCTCAAATGTGAGAGCTACCACTCATTACACTGACTGGACACATTAACGCAGTCCACTATCATATACAATAGTAACCATGGCAACATGGAACAGGATGCAAATAAAACAAAATGTCTATCAAAACTTGCTTTAAGGTACATTACGTACATATTTACTGTATTAAATCATAAAATGAATATGCTGTGTCATCAGAGATTAAGGAAACATGCTCTACTGAAATACAAGTGTCTTGATAAATGACTATAGTCAGTATGTTTCTTATTTTGAAATTTGCCTTGACGGACCGGGCCGTCTGTTTGTGTTGAGTTCTGTGTGTTTTGATCCGGCTTGATAACTACATGGCTCATGCCGAAGCTCCGGGTTGCCAGATATGAAACGTACTATAGCCATGGAAGCAAATAAAGTGAATTAACGGAGTCAGTGTTAAATTCTGTCCCTCTCTTTTTAATCTCACGGATGCTGTAAGATTCTGTTGTGACAGAGATCCTGACCCACAGCGCATCGTGGAAAGTGACAAAGACACTGTAAACATTACAGACCTACCCGGCTCTCACTGTGAGGAGGCAGAGGGGACACTCACTCGGTATGGAGGAGGCAGGTAATGGTGACTTTCCTGTGTATAAATTTATCAATTATTTCCCTCGTAAAGTTTACAAAGACACTATCTACAACACCGCTGTGGGAAGTCAAGAATCATCATCGGTAAACAGCGGGACCTCTTGCTGCCTGAGAAGGAGGCTGCTTTCCCGGAGGAAGTGAGCCGCAGAGTCCGTTGAGAGGACTGACCGGGTCACGGAGACTTTTAGCTCGAAATTCGCCAATTTGTATCTCAAAAGTTACCAAAACAGTTGTGTGTGACATTTCTTTTACCAGAAGAGGTCTAGAGGAGTTTATTTATGCTGAACTTTAGCGCTGTAAAACAATTAGAAAGTATTTCTCTCTCTCTCTCTCTCTCTCTCCCCTCCCTCTGTCTCTGTGTGTATGTGTGTGTGTATCTCTCTCTCTCCCTCTCAAACAAATGGACACAAACCAAATGAAACTTTTGCTGTCATTATTTTGCAGCACAGACTGAAGTCAGACTCAGACGTAGAAGCTGCTTCATGAACCTTGTTGTGCTCGTTTTTTTTTTTTTGAGCTTGTTAGTATTGAATAAAACAGAAAAGGGGACACCTGTAAACACTCTCTTTTAGCTCTGTTTTGATCGCCACAAACTACTGAGAGAAATTTCTGGCATTTAATATCTAAATGCTCCACTATGACCCCATTTAACTCATCATTAATATAAAAATATCGATTAGTCAGCAGTCAGCTGAAAGCAGTGTTAGAAACTGAGCAGAAAACTGCTCGTCTGGTGAGTTCACATTTCTTTATTTATTCTCCTTCCCAACAAGTGAAGCCACAAGCCTTGGCACACACTCAAGCATCTTGTGGACCAAGTGTGAAAATACCCTAAATCATGTCTCTGCCTGTCTTCTGACCTCCAGTGTCACAGCTTGCTGAGCACATTTCCACCAAATAAATATTTATATTGTTCAGAAGCAAAACGTGAAGAAGAAGAAGAAGAAGAAGAAGAAGAAGAAGAAGAAGAAGAAGAAGAAGAAGAAGAAGAAGAAGAAGAAGAAGAAGAAGAAGAAGAAGAAGAAGAAGAAGAAGAAGAAGAAGAAGAAGAAGAAGGAATTTAGTAGAGTTGGGCTTTGACTGGGACACCAAATGCTTTCAAGCAGCCCTGATGCCTCACAGGAGACGCTGAACTCCTGGGAACTAAAAGGTCATTCTATGAGTCATGGCTTTGAAGAAGAAAGACAAGCCCGCTGACAAACAGAAGAAAAAGCACGTTTAATTTTTCATCTCATGCATCAAAAGAGAAGAGACAGAGAGGGGACACTGACTAACTAGAGATTCTCCCAAATATAGATCCTGCATTTCAACGCAGGCCGTACAGGAGACACGGATGCTCTGTACTCTTTGATGTCAACACCTCGCACTCAAATCTATTTTCCTCCGACGCTTTGAAAACTCCCACAGGAAACAAATCCATTTTTTAATAGCCAGGTGGGTCTGTGCACCCAGCGTACTGCTATCCACCCGGAGAAAAGGACAAAATGACAACTTGTAGGAATCCTGTCTGCCTGCACAGATTTATTCAAAGCCGGGAAGTGGAAGGATTCACCCTCATTCTTACCTAAGGCCTCAGAAACAACACACAGACTTATGAAATGGTCTGAAACAATGCTACAAATATCCTGTAACATGCTCAACATGTTACTGGAGAAGCCCAGAGCTTATGGGGAGAATAGAAGTGGACTGAGAAGGCGTCCTCTAGTCTGCCTGAATGTTGAAGCACCATGAGAAACTGTAACGTGTCTCCTGGGACGACTCGTCATGCATTCCCTCGGCTGATGCCACCTGAATTGTTTTGAACAGATACACTTGTGCATTTTTGTTGGGAGAAAAAAAATGGAAATGGAAAAAAAAAGCCTAAAACAACAATAACAACACAGTTTCTCCCATAAATGTTTTCTTAGCAGCAGAGTTAGAAAAGGAGATCGATGTCATAAAGGTACAGCTAGCAGGCAGTTAGCTTAGCTTAGCAATACAGTTGAAAACAGCTAGCCTAACTCTGTCTAAAGACCAACAATCCACAAACCAGCACCACTAAAGCTCACTAATGAACATGTTGGACCTTGTTGGTTCATCTGTACATAGACAGAAGTGGTTTCATCAGCTTAGAGCAGGGTCTTCAACTCCAATTTTGTCGATTGACAATTTTCACTAAAATAATGGTGACTCTGAGTGCAGATAATTTAAAAACATTTGCTGATTCACTCCAATTGGATGAATCAGTGAACATGTCCAAAGACACACTGCTCTTGGCATTTAATAATCAATAATAATTCTGCATTAACTTTTTATCATCATAAAACCATATAGGCTAATAACCCAGTATATAAATAGGTTAATGAGGTGAAATAAAAGTTGAATAAAGTAAATATAAAAAAAAAATGTAATTACATGTGGGGGTCCCTGTTCTGTTTGTCTCTCATCCAAGGGGTCCTTGGGCTGAAAAAGGTTGAAGACCCCTGGCTTAGAGTATATGTTGCACACAAAAAGGACTTTCAATTTAATGTTGTACAGTACAAATGCACAGTGTGTCAGGTGTTTTACTGCTAGTAAGATGTTGGCTGAATTGTGTTTGAACTTGATTTACATAAAAGCATGCTTTGACAAAATGTAATCAACACTGAGCAAACTCATTTCCATTAATGCATTCAATTGGACATGGACCAACTGTTCTCTGCATGCAAGCATGAGATTGGTGTTGCATTACTTTTGCATTAAACAAAGCCAACGTGGCTACAATATAAAGACGCACAGCCCACCAAGTGCCCACCCTCAGCCCGAGGGTTTTAGCCACATATGGTTCACTATTTTGGTTTTGACAGCTATTTTAACAACTATTACATGGATTGCCATGAAATTTGGTTCTGATATATAAAAAAAATGTGCCATGAGGATGAATCATAATAGACCAATCACAGCACAGGTAACACAGGTGTTACCAATGATACCAATTAAGGTTCAGTTCCATTCAGGTCAGACAGAGTCAGGGTGCTGCTGTGCTGCATGTTGACTCACTGGAAAGTCTCTGCTGCAATAAATGAAACCTTAATCAGTCTCATTGGTAACACCTGTGTTGACCCGACTATTTCATGTCAAAATGGCTGCTGTGAAGAAGGACTATTACTTTTGCGATCCCCTGACTTTTCACCTAGCATTGCCTACTAGGCCAAAGTTTTCACTTATCCAGTAAAACATCTACTAAACGGTTTGACACAAACTTTTTTCTAGACATTCATATTCCCCAAAACTTAAATTACAACAGGAATTCAGACGAAAGAATAACTAGACTTGACTAGATTTAGCCATACTTTGGCTGACATATAAGTGTTTTGAACATACTAAAAACTGTAGGTCACAGTCTCCATCCTCAGTAAAGTGTAGGCCCATTTAAGAGCAGTCCAATGAGATGACATAAAGTTGGCTGCACATTTAGAAGTGGTGTTTTATATCTTTGGATGTCTACTTTTAGTACTTCTGTGTAAGCCATATTTGTGTCTCTGTGCCAGTTGGCTGTCTATTATCAGCCTTCAGTGTCTTCTCCAAAGAGCCAACCGTTAACTCCCTATTCAACTGAATAAGCAGAAAGCGGTCCAATCAAAATCCGCTTATTTCTCAGAGAAAAATGACTTTTTTTCGTAAAGTTACAAACAAATCACAAATCACAAGGCTTGAAATGGATCAGTGGAAGCTGATCTGAGATTTCTATTAGCAGGAAATAATGAAGGAGAGAGATCCCCTGACAACAGGAGTTATACTTCACATATTAAATATGTCCAGCCTGTTCTAACAAAATCTGTATTTCCTGCACGATCAAAGGGAGCTTGAGCACTTAATGTTACTGCAACAAATGCAGTATAATATTATGTGTGAGGATTGTGGCTGTCTCAGGAGTAACAGCTAAATGAAACTAATAATTCCTGTTTAGGGAAAATAAATGGTGGATGTGTGTGGGAGAGACAGGCAGAAAGTGTGTGTGTGTGTGTGTGTGTGTGTGTGTGTGTGTGTGTGTGTGTGTGTGTGTGTGTGCGTGTGCGTGTGTGTGTGTGTGTGTGAGAGAGAGAGAGAGAAAGCTTAGTGAGAGAAAGTACCTAGCCTCCAACATACCAAGCATACCATCTCTGACCCAGCAGGGGATAAATATTAATGCTTAGCCTCAGTATATGTGCAACTCTACCCTATTCTGTATATTTACATGAGGACTTAGAAAAACAAGGCAAAATATGTAAAAATAAGTAAGCCACTGTAAGCCTCTAAGAACAATAGAGAGTTGTAGGAATGAATCCTAAAACCTGGAAATCAGACGACATTTTTTTTCACTGCCCCTTGTCTCGAAGTCGGTGGGTTTGTAGTTAGATGCCTGAAATAAGGTTTCTGAAGCTTTTACGCGTCTTAAAAACATTGGTTGCTAACAAGTATCTAAATGAAATTTCACAGGTTGTTGGAGGAGATTAAATCGTATAAAAATTAATTAATAATTTAAGACATCATACTGAACACAGGAGCTTAGCGACGCTGGTATCATTTGATTATAGCCTGATGTTAGCTTTATATTTCTAGCGACTGCATTTATGCTTCAAAAATCACGAAAGTAGTGTTTATTCTCAGAGCTTATTTTCTGCAATAATCCAAAGAATCCCACTGGTGTTTTGTAGAGGGAACCAGGGTGATGTTACCTTCCAGGTTGGCCCACAAAAATACAATAAAATTTAAATTATATTAAAACATATTTAACATTATATTTGTAATGTTCCACTTCATAAAATCAGACACATAAAAATGAAAACAAATCATGGAATATGGGACATCTTGGATAAGTAATAAACCCTCAGATGTTATAATAAGGCTGTCGGCCTCCTTGGTCCCAGTGTTTTGCCTATCTGTCCATCTTGTATGTCTCTCTCTGTTGTGTGTGGCCTCTGGTTTACTGCTCACCTGCCTGATCACCTCACCACCTGTATCTCGCCATCTAATCAAACTCTGCAGTACAAAAGACCGGCTCTATCTCCCAGAATCTGCCAGGTCGTTCAGTCTCCATCGGGGTAACACGCGTCAAACTTCCTTTTTTGTGAGCCTGTTGTCAATTTTTGCTATCCCTATGATCCAGGAAATCCCTCTGTCTTCCATCTGCCACACTCAACCTCCATGGCGGTGGAATAAAACCAATGTTTAAAACTGCAGTTCGTCAAACATCCACATGAGGCTGGCTACAGAACAAGTCAGTCTCCATAAGTCCCCAGTTTTGGTCTCTATAGCTAATTTCCTAGTTCATGACAACTGTACTCAGGGTGAATTTTTATAGAACCCATCTGTTCAAATTATATGAAGGCTTAAAGTTATACAGAATTAACAATGCGCACAATTACCTTACCTACCTTTTTTTTCTTTTACAGCAATTATGTGGCTTAAACAGGAGAAACTAATAACATCATTAATTGCTGCATTGCACTGCAGTAATTGCCCGAACAGAGCCATCATTAATCAAACGTGGCATTAAGTCAGGCAGAGCTGATTGGGATCAGCTGTTTGATTCATGTTTCACAATCACTGGCTCTTTCACAGCTGCGTGGAGATCGGCTGACTGAACTGAAACTTTCGGTCATATTCATGTACAGTGCCAATGCCTTTTGCTGCCACAGCTCCCTCCATGATCCCAGTCACCTACTTTATGTTTGCCAAATGATGGCTATGACAAGCCAAAATGTGTGAAACAGGTCTATGGAGAAACGTAAGTGTTCCATTGCTAGCAAGGCTACAAGAGTCAGGTTTGCTGTCAGTTCATTCCAAAATCTAGAAGCGCATGTTGATGTCAGTTTCACAGTCAATAATTGCCTTGTGTCTTTGGTGTGTAAATGTTCTAGACAAAGTTTGACTTGAATATTTTTTTATGGTACTTTAGTCCATTTCAACTTTGCCCCTTTTTGTTACTTTAAGTATGGTTCTTATTTTAAAAATGCAATCAGTTGACCCTTTTTGGTGCGGTGGAGCTCATGTTGGAATGTAAACTGGAACTTCCAGTTAAGTTATTCCAAACTTCCACAAGTTAAAATAGCAGCCGGGAGCACAGGAACCCACCAACGAAACAAGCATTACATACAGTCTGAACTTGTGGTTTCAGGGATTCTGGACAATTCTGGACAAGTGCTGATAAAGTTCCAGCTTTATGTTTAGTTCCTTGATCAATAAATGTCCAGCAGGGGAGTTGAACTCAGGGACATGTATGAGTGTCAGCTAGCTGTCCCATGCCCCTCTGCACTGCCTCCGCTTGTTTCCACAGTTTTATCCACACGGCCCTTGTGATGTTCTGTGTCTGCCCGTCTGTTGTGTTTGGGTGTCTGGGAGCCAGCGGCCATGACAGTTCTGTCTGAGTGATCAAACACACCCACGCTGTGATTTCCACAACACCGAGCCAAAACAGACTGGAAGCCCTGGAAGGCTGTTGGACCGAGTCTCAGTTACAACTGGCCTGTTCAGTGACAGTTTACACTATAACACCTTTCAAAATATGCCAACTGCAGCGCTGAGCCTGCCAAAACTCTTCAGACTGTTGTTTGGTAGTGTCAACATTCCCCTACAACATATCTCTACATATCTACAACACCATATCTCCAGAGTGGTCCAGTGAAGTGTGTGGTACAGAAGAGCATCTTTATAATGACCTTTAGGTGTTTGTAAGAGGTGCTTCTTATGTCATCATCTCAATTACTGTATAGCAAAATCACGAGTCAAATTTTACTAAATATCATCCCAAATACATCTTACCATCATCTGCATGCAAAACTAGTGTGTTTAACAAGAAATAACCTCTGTTAAGTCAAACCGATGTGTAAGTGGCAAATACTGCAGTTCCTCAAACAGAAGTGAGGCTCCAGGAGTGAGTCAGTCTCCATAAGTCCCCATATTAAAATATCCAACTTCACAGCAGAAATTAACATGTTTGGTACAAAAAACAGTTTTGGTCTCTATAGCTAATTTCCCCGTTCATGACAACTGTACTGAGGGTGAATTTATATACAACTCACCTGTTCAGATTATATCAAGGCTTAAAGTTATGTTTAATTGACAGATCGGTAGCTTGTTTTTGCACCCATGTGTCATCCACTCTGCCTCAGCTCCACCCACAATCCACATCTTAGCCGATTTTTAGATCAGCCGGGAGGCTGCCAAGATGGTGGCGGCCAGAGCCACCATACTGAGCTTGAAAACGGCTCTTCAGAAACCTGTGGGTGACATCACATGTCCATTCTTTTTTACTGTAAGTATGTTATGTCTGAGTCTAAAAAACATTTTTCAGCCAGTTTCTAACTGAAAACCACCAAATTTCCTACAGATCTCTAAATGTGTAAAAACACATTTTAAATCATTGGCTTTAGTCTTTGTCCTCCTCTCTTTCCAGTCCTTTCAAGAAAACTTACAACTGGTTTGCAACTTTAGGTATTCTAAGAGACTCGATCACAGACAAAAATGACTTGATACAAATGAGGCTTTTACAGTGAGCAGATGTATGATTAACATACATGAACATGAGACTAGTTTTTTGTAAAGACCCAGAGTACCTGAGCTCATAATACAGTGTGCCTGTTTTCTGTCTCTGCTGGACTCTTTGATCCAGCACCTGCAAAAGCTTTTTTTTTTTCTGTTGTTGCTGTATGTGCATGTTCATCTTTTACTCTATTTGATATGAAATCCCAGATTCCCTCAGAAATAAAGCAGTATAGTTACAGTTCTGCAAGAAGTGATTAACAGTATACAGGTCTGTGGGTGTATTTTATATTTATGCTACAAATAAATTTAAAGAAATATCCTCGTCTGGCTTTTAAGATGTACTCTGCATTGCATTTGTCTGTGCGTGTGAATTGTTGCACACACATTGATGCATATGTACGATGATAAAGAGAGATGTCATCAACAAAAGTGTTTAAAAGCCTGTAAGAGTTATGAAGCTTACTAATTTCTGAACCCCAAGTGTCAAGATCAAATATTCTTTTTAAATGATTCTAAAAATAACAGTCTAGATTGTGCGTTCAAGAGATTTACAACTGAATAACTAGCGCAACATTCTCCAGGTTATTCAGACTTTTTACAAAAAGGTCAATCTTTCTGTATCATTTGCAACTATGGATTGAATTACAAAATTTTATTCAATGACCCACAGAAAAGAGCTAATTTAGTAGAATCTGGCATGTTTAATTTTGATGCTATTGAATTATGTTTGCTTACAGAACCTGCTGAAGTAATGATAACAGAGATGATTTCAATGATTTTGGTATCCCTGCTCAGAACTAGTCATGTTATAGTAATGGGATTACATTTTCTAGAGTAACAGCAGTGGAATTGCAGTTAAATTACAGTAACATACTGTTAACTTTTCACATGTTAAATACTGAAGATGTGACGTGAGTGTAAGTGAACTTTAGAGTTGTTCAGGTACCATTGACATACTTGCGTAATGAAAAGTAATGCAAACTTTTGCTGCTGGGTAATCAGTAAAGTTGGGTAATTACTTCAAATTACTAATGTATGTGATGAGTGACATACTGGGCAGTCTCCCGAAAGGCTGGTGTTTTCCATAGACAGTATAAAGGATGGACATCATGTCCGTGACAGCTTTCTGAAGAGCTGTTTTGAAGCTCAGAATGTGGCGCCTCTGGCCGCCGCCATGTTGGCAGTCCTGCCTCTTTCATCTACCGGCTAATCTAAAAATCAGCTGCTCAAACAAGCCCAACAGCACCTGTCAATCAAAGCGGCCATGCTGTAAATTCTGCATAACTTTAAGCCTTAATATAATTTGAATGGTTACATAAACATTCACCCTCAGTACAGTTGTCATGAACGGGGAAATTAGCTATAGAGACCAAAACAGTTTTTTGTACCAGACTGTAAACATGTTTATTTCTGCTGTACATTTAAATTTTTATGGAGACTGACTCGTTCTGTAGCCAGACAGTTTTTGGAGATTGGTGT
This sequence comes from Miichthys miiuy, assembly GCA_036365135.1. NCBI lineage: Eukaryota > Metazoa > Chordata > Actinopteri > Sciaenidae > Miichthys > Miichthys miiuy. The sequence goes on from CM071612.1 coordinate 23,065,732, forward strand.
TTTCCCTTTAAAAAGTTAAGACTTAATGTAAATGTGTTTCTGGTCAGCAGCTATCTGTTCCACAGGAACGTTTAACCCCAAGAGCCTTTCTTGTATCGCAGATACATATCTGTACAGCTCAGCAGTCATAAACAAGACAGACATACACTCCTATGAATCCCTGAGGGAATGGTTACACATTACAGATGTATTCATATGAATGCTGAAGTATACTGGCCCATTCAGGCACTCATACAAAACAACTAACTAACAGTGCTTCTGTTTCGACAAGAATGCCAGAGGTCCTCTTCCAGCTATTAGCTCTTGTTCTGCTGTGTTATTTCTGACAAGTTAAACTGAGATTGCCGTTAGCAAGGCACACGACTGAGGAGGAGCGTAGCACATATCAAACGCACCTCGGTGTTTTCATGGCAAGAGTTTTCTGTGGATGTGACTGCAGGACAGATGGATGGGTGAGAAAGAAGAGGTGTTCACTATTACTAGAAGGAATAATTGCTTAATTTCCTCTTATAATGTACGTCTCACACCGTTTGATGGTTTAATGGTGGGTGGATTCGTCTTTCAGCGTAGATGAGAGCAAGGGCGTCGTGCTTCATTGTTCAAAGCTCCCGTTAGCGAGTCTTAGTAACAACATACAACTATACAAAAAAGAAAAGCTTCTAGTGGAAGGCCAAATGTGGTCATTTCTCTCTGGCACTTGTAACGAGTAATACATTCTAAAAGGTCCACCTCAATGTATGCTTTCTATAAATCGTACTATTGTACTCTGTAAAGACTTTCTGAAGCATATATTTTTCCCCACAAAAATCACACCTTCCTGCACGTTTACAAGCCCTCGCTGGCTGGTTCGCTCTTTTAAGAGTGGAAATTTGGCACGGGAAATTATGCTTAACTTTGCACCGGCGTACTCTTGTTGAAATACCCCTCATGTAGCATATTAACTTTGAAATGAACCAACAATCCAAACAAACGTTCTTACTTTTTATCTTGGTGGAAGAATCTCATACAGAGGACTGTGGAGTTTGAGGGATTGTGAGCTGTAAATAACTAAACCTCATCACTCATGTCATTAGGACTTAACTTAATGTTTATCTGCCTGCAACTTCAAAGTTCAACTTCAAGTTCAATGCAATTCAGAGACAAATATTGTACTTTTTCACCACTGTATTCATTTGGTAACTTGCTTGAGTAATTACTTTGCTGATTTAAACCAAGATTTTATTGATCCACAATGGTGTATACTCACACAGTCATGACCAAGCAGCAACCTCTGTTTCTGTGAAATGAAGCCAATGCAGAAATGCCAAAAACTGCAGTTCCTCAAACGACCACTTGAGGCTGGCTACAGCAAGAGTCCCCATGTTAAAATGTCCAACTTCACAGCAGAAATAAACATGTTTACAGCCTGGTAAAAAAACAGTTTTGGTCTCTATAGCTAATTTCCCCGTTCATGACAACTGTACTGAGGGTGAATTTATATACAACTCACCTGTTCAAATTATATTAAGCTACAAAGTTACACATAATTAACAGTGTAGCTGCTCTGATGGCCTGTTTGAGCCCAAAGGTGCCATTCAACCCAACGCAGCTCCACTGACGGTCTATGTCTTTGCCGACTGAGCTTCACTACGGTGCTTCAGAAACCATCCCAGATATGACGTCCATATTTCTACTGTCTATGGTCACGATACAGCCAGTGTGTGTTGTCTAGTAGACATTTTTACCAATCATTATCACTACCATTTATCTGATGTAGAAGCAGCAACCAGAACCCAAACAGAGTAAAGACGAAGTCAAGTCATCAAATGGAGCCCTACTCTTAATCAACTATAAATGTAAATGTGTTTATTTTTGAAGATTTAGATCTGAAAGCACATGGACGATATACTTACTACTCAACAATCAATGTAGAAAAGTGATTTTTCAATTAGTCCCTAACTACATGTTATCCATAGTTTAATATCAAGAGACAGGAAGAACCACATCAATGAAAACCACACATGATCACTAAATGAATTACAAAATAAAGTTACAACTAATACTTACATTATCCTATGCCAATTCAGCTGACTGATTTAATAAATCTGCATCATAAATATGTCAGATTGAATTGAGAGTACGTCAAGTGATTATCTACATACTGACCAGACTGCCCTGTAGCCTCTTCATTGAGAAACACATCAGTTTTTTAAATTACCATGCAAACATCTGAATTGTGTGTGTGTGTGTGTGTGTGTGTGTGTGTGTGTGTGTGTGTGTGCTGCTCAGAGCATTTTCGCCACTGCTGGACGGAACTTCAGTCCTCTGTCCATATATAATTTTAAGACAGGGTTCCAATATGAGTGCTCTACTTCAAACCTGAGCTGTAGTATAATTCCCTGGGATCCACATACTGCCTGCAGTCCTTCTTCTGTGGTTACACTCACTGGAATTCACTAAATATGATTTAGTTTACGAGGAGAGACATGGATCAGGGAAGCTCCATGAGAATGACAGCTCAAACAAATCCCCTGACCTGTGGCTCGTGAGCACTTGTATTCCGCTCAGTCTATGAAGCAGCCGAGGTTAAAACTCCATCCATATAAGGCCAGGTGGGGAGACTCGAAGCCTTATCACACCCCGTTACCGCTCTGCTTTGCAGTCATAATACATGTGGGAAGCATCGCTGGAGAGGGATCTGAGGACTGAGGTTTTTCCTTGACAACCAGCCACAGAATAATGATAACCTCAGAGCTGAAAGACGGCTCTTCCCTCCCGATATGGACCATCTGTAATTTCAGAGCCAGTTTTAGCTCAATCTAACCAGCGCTTTCTAAATATAAAAAGAATAAACAGATGTGCAGACACAATTTTTTTTTTCTTTGAGTGAGAATAAATACACTTGGACAACAGTTTGTCTCACTGAGGGGAAAACCATTTCCTTTGTATAACATTAGGATGCAGTTGATACAGTTTGCGTTACAGGACTTCAATCAGTACCACGCTGTGTAAATGTGTTACATAAAACAACATGAGAACATACAATACATGTAAGCTATTAGATTGATTGGTTGGATAAAAATATGTTGTTTGGATGTGTCACTTTCTGATCAAATCGATCATAAAAATAATCAATAATGAAAACAATCGTCAGTTGCAGCCCTAAATCTATCAGTTGAGTGTGTGTCTGTTACATGCCTGCTCTCCATATGGAACATTTGTGCCCCGAATTCTTCTACTCCCAATGCAGGAGGGGTAATTGGCGATGGGCATGCTGCCCCACATCCAGCCTCTGTCATGCACTCTTCCTTCCAGAGCAGGCTGCTTTTATGTCTCTCTCACAATGGTGCCTCTATAAAACTATGAAGGGGTCTTTGGGAGCTGGAGTTAGGGTTTGATATTTGGCCAAGTAGACCAAATTTGTCTGCGGTTTAGATCCAGGAAACTGGATCATTTGTCTTATGGAACAGATCTGAAACATGAACATTTACATGAAGTAAAAATACATCAAATTTCACGGCACAGATCTGTAAATAGGCAGCGTGATCAGTTCCGTAATTATCATATCAAGGAACATTTCTCGCACTATTATTTCAATGGTGAGTCATCTGTAAATGCGCGAGTTAATCTTTTGTATGAGTAACAGAAAAACACAGTATTTCCCTCTCTCTCTCAATCAACCACCTGACGACAGGACAATAGACTTGCATTCATTACCGATGATAATGGAATTACTTTCCACAATTAGCATAATGGCACATAATGGGCTCAATGGACTCTTCGTGCCACCTTTACAAAGGCAGCCTGTGAGGCACATTATCTTACTGCACATGCAACCTCTATACATGCTTCGATCAGATCGCGGCTCTTCACCAACACGATCTGAACAGAGAAATAGTTAGAACACTCTGACTGCTTCTTTCATTCCATGCTAGAAGAATCTGTAATAAAACGACTGCCCACTTCACAGAGATGTGCAGAAAAGATGAGTTCCTGGTTTCCTGGTGTGTTCAAAGGAAGTTTCATGCTGGCGTTGAGAAAGACTGAGAATATAGATGGACAGCAGAGATGCTGAGCAAATTTTGAGTTGGTGAAGACCACAACTGAGATAAAAGTAGAGTGAATATGGGCAACTTCACATACAGGTGGGCACAAACACAAATACTTTTTTTTGACACCAATCTGCATCAGTTTTGGCTGCAAACATGGACTTGGAACTGTAGAGATTCGTAATTTGCCTTTTTTTTCTGTTACATGGACTACTTCATGATGCAGCGCTGGCATACTCTCTGTGGAAAGACTGGAGATCCCTGCTAAAGTGAGGAAAATGAGACAGGGATGCAGAGCTGGATCTAAGCGCAGGGAGCGCAATAGACGGCACAAACCATGCGTGCTGCCTGTTATCGTGGGGAATTACAATCTCTCCTCATTCAGATGGAGGAGCTAACAGCGCTAACCATGCTACAGAGGGAACAAGCGTGTAGCATCACAGAGACGGGGGTGAATGAACTCACTTTCGGACTCGCTGGTAACTCTGGACGGCTTTCAACTTGTGAGAGTGTACAGCTGAAGACAAACAGACGGCTGAAGACAGACAGCAAAGGAAGGAAACCAGGTTGCTGCAGGAAGGACTCAGCCTTTCGTACTTGGGGCATCCAATATTGTGGGTACAGCTTGTTTGGATGCCCCTAAGAGGTCAGAAACAATGACTTCTGTTGTATAACTTAGTATTGGTGTAAATGCAAGCCCAAACATATGCAGAGCAACCCTTTTCACGTCACACTTAAATGTGAGCGTTAAACCCGACAAATGGCCAAAAACGGACCCTCGCTCTATGAACAAGTGACAGAACAAATGGAGAATGTAACGTTGGCAAGGATCTGCTGTGTCTAATCAGCACCTTTTGCTATAAGGGGAAACATATGGCCAGGTGGAAGATGAACAAAACAGTAAATGAGAGGGGGCTTCCCTGAATATCACAGATGGATGGTTTTATGCATGAGGCCCGGAGACGTACACATCAGAATACAAGTTGTATTCATGAGGTTCAACCTGAGATCTGATTCCTGTTCCAGCTGCGGCTTTCGACAGACGTGGAGATTTGCTGTCTCTGTTCATCGAGTGCCTCTGATTCATTGATTATGAGGTAAGCCTGCGAGACGGGAGAGGAAAACATCCCCTGTGCAGCTGGCAGAAAGAGGGACTCACCTAATAAAAATGGATGTGGCACAACACATACTGTCAGGCAGAAAAACAAAACATAATGTCCTCATTTCAGGCTGGTTCTACATTAAAACAAATTACTTAGTCATTGCTATTTTTAAAACGCACCACTCTTTGTCTGTGCTTACAACAAACGTCTCTCCAGCTAAATGTTACAGGTCAAGAAGTTTACTCTGGACTGAAGTCTTGGACTATGAGGTCACTCCGGCCGTGGACAAATATGGCACACAAAAATAAAGTACTAGTTCCCCAGGCTGGTAGGTCTGTGGACTTGCTCTTTCTGCCACTGTTCACATACAAACACTGATGCAGTAGTGAAAAAGGGCACAATTCTGGAGAAAACAATTTGGTTGCATGGCAACAAGACAACAAGCAACAGGAGGTATATGTCTGATAAGAAAACTATTTTTAAAACAGGATTTCAGGGGAGTCAAAAGAACATTTGGATTCATGTGTGCCAGCAATAGTTGTGACAGAAAACACAACATTTGTGATGTTGACACAGTCCCTCTACAATTCCTCTCACTGTGAGACAAATGCCTCGTTAGAGTTATCAGGAATGCAAAATGGGAGCTCCACGATGACTAAACCAAAGAGGTACGTGTGATAAATGCAGCTCTGTACAATTGTAAGGGAAGTTTTCTCACGCTGCCTACAGATGACAGCTGGGTGTTTAAAGCTGCACAACGGAGAAAACACAAGCACCAGTTGCACTTGTGATTAATCTGGGCATCCACCTGCATGAGCGAGGAGCTACTTTAACAATCGCTTCAACTATTCAAGAGAAAAGAAAACAGGGTGATTTAAGACAACCTTGGCGAGTTTAAAGCAATATCATGTAACTTTCCTAACATGAAATAACAGGAATCATTTTGATGCTACACTGAGTGTAGTGTAATCAGGTGAATGGTGTCTCATTCCCAATCTGCAGCGTTTTTGTAACTCTGTGCTCCAGGTACCATCACCCACAAGAAGTATGTAGTGCTTAATGGCACTCAGTCACACGCCATCAACTATTTCACTAATTTAGGAGAAACCGGATCATATTTTATGGAGAAAATGTTTTCTAGTTTTCCCTCAGATGTTTGTGCATTAACTCGCTGTGATTTACAGAGTTTCCTGATGTACAGCGAAGTAAACTGCTGAAAACTGTAGCTGTTGTTAGCTCATGTTAGCTCAGTCTGTTAGCCTGGCTGCCCGGGTTGTGAGCTCAGAGCACTGGGGCAGCGTTAGTGTTTTTGGATTTCAGGCCCAGAGTGTGCAATAATGCTGACAGAGAGCAACACAAGAATATAATAAGCTAAGAAACTAAGAAGAGAAAAGGAAAGAGTAAACGAGCTGCCAGACAAGAGTAAATGTGAGACTGACTTTTACTTTTAGCTGGGCTGACTGCTGTTGGACTAGTAAGTAACATTAGCTGGCTGCTATGTCTGCTGTTGACCTTGCTTGATGTTTGGCTGTTAGCAAAGTTGTCGACCCGCTAGTTTTCTATCATAAGTAATGTAATCAGAACACACATGTACAGCTGTCTATATTTGCCATTAACATTATTGCACTCTGAAACTGGAGGCACTAAAACACAAAAATACCAATTTCTACATAACACTGTTTTAATATCAGACATTGACAGAGAAGGCTGTCTGAATGTCGATCCTCAACTAATTTCAGTGTTCTAGTTGTTTCTCTCTCAGAGATTAACAGGTGACTGTAGAACTGAATGGACTGTGAAAACATTCACATGCAAATTATGAGCAGAATAGACAACTGAATAGTGTCTCTGGGGTGAATATGAGAGGGGAAAAAAATTAATATGTCACTTAAAAATCATGAAATGTGTTTTGGAAGGAGGCCTGAAAGGAGAGGTGAGATTTGTTTTTGGTTGGATACTTTCCTACCTACCTAAACTTGTTAACATGATCTTTAAAACTTAAAAAAATAAATAAATAAAAATGTGTCACGACTCATACAAATGACACATTAACAGCAGTGACTGAAATTAATCCGATGTAGTGCCCGGTAATAGAATCGTGTAGAGAATAGGAACAGCAAAATCAGCAGCGAATCAATCAGAACAGAAGCAGCATTTTTTCTGTGTTCATTCAGAGAAAGTGTCTCTTGTCTTGATTTGTTCAACTACAACTGAGACTGTGGGACAGTTCTGTCTAGTTTGCCTTTGTTTTGGTACATAAATATAGCTCATCGCACTGAAAACATGAATAAATAAAAGACCTGCATTGTGTCGTGGACCCTCGTCAATCAAGAGGAAATGATTGTGCGCTCTTTCATGGCTGTGTCACGGACATATGTTTCAGATGCCAGCACACTTATAGGGCACATTTTTAGAGGTCACAGCTCTCATTAAATCTGTGACTCATTCATTAAGGAAAAAATGGAGAATGGGAGAAACCGCAGGGAAAAGCACGCTTGTCTTCCTCATATCAAAGAGCTGTCAACAGCAGGCAATACAGCAGCCACAGCAGGTTGACCATTTGGTTCCTGACAGTCACTCACTACAGCAAATAAACCACATTATTGCTGAGGTTATGGGACTATGCCATCACATTCAATTTAAAAGGTGTTGTTTGCCATATACAAACCAAAATCACCTTTAGAGACCTTTTTCACAGCAGCCATTTTGACATGAAATAGTTGGCAAACACAGGTGTTACCAACGATACTGATTAAGGTTCAGTTCCATTCAGGTCAAACAGAGTCAGGGCGCTGCTGTGGCACTCACTGGAAAGTCTCTGCTACACTAAATGGAACTGAACCTTAATATGTATCATTGGTAACACCTGTTGACCTACTATTTCATGTCAAAATGGCAGCTGTGAAGAAGGTCTGTTGTATTGTAACATAAAAATAAGGAGGACATGTTGGTAGTACATCAAGAGTGTATTATCTCTCTGGGGCGGTGGTTAGCTCAGTTGGTAGAGCAGCCGGCCCATGTGCGAAGGCTCAGTCCTTGCCTTGCTGTGGAAGCCCAGGGTTCGACTCCGACCTGTGGCTCTTTCCCACATGTCATTCCCCATCTCTCTCATTCCTGTCACTCTTCAGCTGTCTTGATCAAAATAAAGCTAAATAAGGCCAAAAAAATAATCTTTAAAAAAAAAAAAAGTGTATTATTTCATTTGTACTATAGCCAATGCAGTCAAATCATCATCTGTCGTACAAAGAATTACAACAAAGCTAACAAAGCTGTCTAATGTTCCCCAAGCCTGGCATGATGAAATACAACTGCAAGAGACTGCACTGAACCAACAGCAACAGATCATTAATAAATAATATGAAACTGTAAATTCATGACTGCATATATCACACCATCAACCTGCTGCAATCTGTTAAAAATATCTGTTTTATAACCGGAGTAAGATTGCCAACATCTACTGTGCTTCATTGCTTCTCAGATACAGCACAGCTAATGTGTCCGTCCTTCGAGCTCTATGAAATGCGTTTCTTTCTTCATAAAATATCTGCAAAGTTGAAGTTGATTCCAACATTCATATATTGTGATTCCTTGCTTATAGTCTTCTTCTTGACCACCTTTGCTGCAACATTGCACACTCGGTTTATTGTTACCACCACCTGAAGATCAGTGTAATAGTGAAACCAGGCAGGAATGTGAATCACGCCCACATGCTCATGTGAGTGCATGTGTCCTTGTGTGTGAGAACAAACAATGAAGGTATCTGCTCATAAATTTTTTTTAAAAAGTTTCCTTAGAGCTACTGGTGGACATAAGCTCGACAGGGTGCCTTTAAGGCATGATTCAGTCTGTGGGCTACAGGATATGATGAAAAGTTGAATCAGAATCAACTTTTGGAGAAGCGCAACCCAATGGCACGCTGCGATGGCCAATCCGACTGGTCAAAGTCCTCCACAGTCTGAAATGTCCCTGAAACTGCGTGTTATCCAGGAGTTCATGGACTAAACTATGATAATCTATCAGCTGTATTCTGGCTTGGTTTATTTTCATGTACCCAGATACTATGTTTGTATCTGGCTCACAGTCTGCTGCTAAAAAGTGACACCAAGAAGTTTCCTTTGGTCAGTGTCTGTTTGTTTAAAAAAAAAAAGAGACAGAGGTGGTCAAGCAACATAGATAGTGAATGAGAGTGAGGGAGCAGCAATAGCAAGAAAGCCAATGAATCAGAGAAATAAAATTATTTTCTGATTGTTTCATAGCAGTTTCATGCATCACAAAAAAACACACCCCTTCACAATGCTGCACGGCCCTGAGGCTGATCACCGCAACACCTGAGTTGGTCATTTATTCTTTGGAATATGGCCATAGTCTTCATACCTCATTGTAAATAAATAATTTCCGTGCACATGTTGAGACTGAACAAAACCTGCACCTGTCAAGTTTGGTCTGCAGGATTAATTGGAAAAGAGACTTGTGCTCTCCTTGTGGGACAAAAAGGTTAAGTTGGATAACCTTTTTGTTCTGCTTTGTAAGGCAGGCCCCAGGTCAGCCTGATGCTTACTAAACCATAGAGCTTGACAGTAGCTGAGCAAGCACAAAACATGACTTCAACTGAATTTTAAACACTTTTACTGCTTTAAAAAGGAACCTGTAGCTCAGGTTCATTTGGCACTAAACTCTTACAATATTGCCTCTGTTGGATTGTCTGAAGTGTTAACATGTCTTGAATTTGTGTTGATGCAATAAATGTTGCTACATTATCCAGTGGGTTGGAAAGATTTTCATTAGGCCAAGTAATGACGCAGATTTTCCACAAACTGCAGCGACAATGTTGAGGTGAAACCATGAAATTCAACAGAACTGCACTCAAAACACATTTTCAGTGTGTGCTCAGAGTTGGGCTGGGTATTATTCAAATCCATGGAGGAACATGTGCTCCCTAGAGACAACATAGCCCAAAGGATTGTTTCACCCAAAATTTTCCTCACATACCCCTGGTGGCGTGGTTGCAGGTAGATAATTTACATTTCATTTACATCTGTTGAGGCTTTGAGATGTGACAAGGAGATGTTGTTGCCGCAATGGAAGTGCAAGGATGTTTTGTTTGGAGCTACTACAGAAATGGACAAATGCAAATCTTCAGCGCCACAGACAAAATTAATTTCACTGCCTTAGAGGTGGCAGCAGAAAATACACGCACCATATCAGTTGTGTTAAGGTTCCAGTGTGCAACATTTAGGAGGATCTTTTGACATAGTATGGCAGAAATGGAATATAATACTAATCTCAGTGGACTTTAATAATGACGAATAAGCAATAGCAATAATACAAATTACAACGTAACTTAATAATTATAATAGTAATAACAGAAATAGTTTTTGTGACCTCAGAATGACTCTTTATATCTACAGGGGGAGTGGGGTAATTTCTCACACTTGGAAGGAGAATGTGATGTGAGGGGTATTCAATTGATTACAATTTGCAGGCTACTGCTAAATGGCGCCAAATCTTACACACTGGACCTTCAAGTGACAAAACATGTTTTTATAATTTAGGTGAACTGTCCCTTTAATGCAACTGAAAATGATTTTGAAGAGTTGATGGGATGATTCATTCCCTGACACCTCATTAAAGATAATGGGTTCCCTCTCCTGGAGAGAGCACATCAAAGAACTGGTAGAGCTTTGTTAACCTCACACAATCAACCAACTTCACTGTCCAATATGCTCAGTCCTGGAGGGAAAACTACAAGGCCATGGCAAGGCTGAGGGGAAGCTACTTTCAAGGTGGTGAATGCATGAGGCTCACAAAACTAAACAATACAGTGTAGACATATGAAACGGCAACCCACACAGCCATGCAGCAAACACTTTAGATTTTAAATTGCTTTTGCTGTGCACTCATGGACGTGATAATGGTCCGTCTGTGTTTAGTACAACCCTTCTACTATTACTGAGTGGAAAAACAAACCTGCTATGGCTGTTAGGAAAACAAATTATTTAAAGAAGGCCATTAAAATCGAGAATGATCCATATGTAGATGGAATGTATAGGCCCAGCAATTAGCGACCTCATTGTGTTACGCTCTCGCGATGCAGAAAACAAACCGATATTACTGATAGATGGTGGATAGCTAAACTGATGAGGAAGAAACACATGCTTTAAAAGGTCCAGTGTGTAGAATTTAGTGGCATCAGGTGGTGAAGTTGCAGAATGCAATCGGCTGAATACCCCTCATGTCACGGAAGGAAAGAAAAAACTACAGTGGCCGTGAAACTTGTGACGAATGTGAAAGGTAGAGCCAGGACTGTTTTGTCCTTTCTGGGCTGTTGTAGAAACATGGAGGTTCAACATGGCAGACTCCATAGAGGAGGACCCGCTCCCTTTGTAGATATATATCTATCAGATCCAGCAATAAGAATTTTAAACGTAGGACATTCATAGCCACCCTTTCCTTTGATGACGGCTTTGCACATTTTTGGTATGATCTTAGTCAGCTTCATGAGGTATTCACCTGGAATGCTTTTCCAATAGTCTTAAAGGAGCTCCTCCGTGCTTCACGGTGGGAACCACACATGTAGATACTATTTATTCTATTCAACTTGTCTACATCTCACCGAGACACAGCAGTTAGAAACTCAAATTTGGGCTTCTCACACCAAAGTACAGATTTTTACTGGTCCAATGTCCATTCCTTCTGTTTCTTGGTCAAAGCAAGGTTACTTTACATTCTAAGGTAACAACAACATAACAATTCTTATTTTCACTTATTAAAACATAGTTATTATATTCCATTTCTATCGGTAGATCCCGTTAAATGTTACACACTGGACCTGTCTGGAGCTCATCGTGTTCCTCTGTGCCCCAGTATAAAAAGCAACATTTTCTTTTGATGTAAATGCATTAAAAAGTGTCTGAAAGCAGTAACAAAGAGGATGCTGTGTTTCACAGCTCCACTCACAAAGTAAAATGCTTTGCTGCTGCAGAGGTTGACGTAGACCTGTTAATGGGTTTATTAGGGAGGAGAAGTGTGAAAAGAGGACAGAGACGTGCATATTCTTTTCACACATTAGCGTTTAACACTGTTCTGTACAAACTATGTATTTGAATGAAATGTCTATTTTTTTATGGACAAAGAAAGCTACCATTCTTGCACAACTGCTTTTCTTGTATTGTATTGTATTTTTTTTGCTTTTTGAATGCACTGTAAAAATAAAGTGACTAAAAGTCAAATGCATGTGGCTACTAGCTGTTTACTTCCTGGGTAAATTATTTATTGTCTAATATTGCATCTCAGTGGTTTAATCAGTTCTCAAATGACTTCTTGAGAAGAGCGTGTTTGTCTCGCAGTGTAACAAACCACAGGGTCACATTCGAACTTTTAAGCATCATCTTCCAGTAATGTTAACAATGCAAATTACCACAGACTTAACGAGCCTGAGGCGTGAAATAACATTCCGATGTCTGGCAGTAATCACGACCCATGATAAAAATGCCACATTAAATGAGTATGAGTTTGATACCGTCTGAGTTTCTCCATGACCATCGAAACCCATTTAAAAGTGATGATGGGTGGGCCTTGGGAACAGAGATGTGGACTGAGCTCTGAACATGCCAAAAGACAAGCCTTCTCTTTACCTCCACTTTCGTGGTTTTCAATCATAGCAAGGTTCAAGATATTTACTCGCTGCTGGCAGTGAAATGATTGAGATTGAAGCTCTCCCAACAGTGCAACATATGTAAAAACAATCATATCTAAGAACGTGATTTAAAAAATGACTTAATAATTCAACACATACCAGTAAAGGTGTGTAACTGTTCTGTTCATTTATCTCCTGTACCTACCTGTACGTTGTACCTACAACTTGCTCCCCCAAATCCAAAACCCCCCACAGCGATCAGCTGTATATAACCCTCCCTCCTCCTGGCTGCATCTCACTGCCTCCCTGATCTCTCTCCAAGAACTCGATGTCTTTTACAAGCATTCGTTGGTAGAGAATAGTACATGTGAGTATAAGGATTCACACTTTCAAGCAGTCTCAAGGGTCTTTAAAGCCATTAATAGTTTTGCACTCAGTACCTGAATGGATTCAAACAAAAGCTTAAGCAGGGATTTGTTGATGGAGGTGTGTTGTTTCAGGATGAAATTCAAAACAATCACATTTTTCTGGCTGTCCACATTTCAGAACACTCGAGGATCATGATCATCCTCCTCCTGAGGAGTGTCATGTTAAGTGCTGGCGATGAACAGTAGGTCACAGTAAAGACTATAAATCTAGCAGGCCTGAGCAGCTCCCAGTACAAGCTGAAAAGAAAATTGCACGCTTACTTCGATAGACATAATAAACGGCGGGATAACTGCTCCGATAGCCACTGCTAACAGACACTCACACCAAACAGAAGAAGCTATTGTCAGAGTGAATAATGAGGTAACGAAATGACAGCTCAGTCCAAATATCAGCCTGTTTTCACTCAGAATAATGAAGATTAATATGATTATTATTTACCCCCATAACATGAAAGCATAGCAGCGATAATAATCCTAAAACTATATAGGTCAGCAAAAAGCAGCATCGCCTGATTATAATACAAGCTCTCAAAGGAATAGTCTCAGTGGACAAATTATTCCATATTAGAGATGTGTGTCATAATCATTTATAATTTCCCCTGCAAATAATATCACCATGAATTCTTCCATAGCAAACAAACAAATTACAGTTAATGAATGTCAGATGAGCTGAATTAAGCAATGAAGCCCAACAGCAAAGTGTTGCTCAGCTCACCACAGTGGAAACACAACGATGTGGAAACTATCCTTCTAGTTTTATATTTCACTGTCAGAGAATCTGTTCAGAATTACAACAACATGCACACATCACAGGAAGAGGACATTTTCTCTTTATTGAAACATGCAACAAGTTGTTTTTCCGAAGCTTTCTGCGAACCGCGTCTCAATCTTTTGTTTGAGTTTGTTCAGTAACAAGTTTCAGGTTTAATCGTTTCAAACAGTCAGAAACATGGCTAATAAAAATGTCGTGATTAGCTGAAGCAGAAGAACTAAGCCACCTCTTATTAAAATAGAAATACATTTTTTAAATTTCAATTGAAAAGAGAATAGCGTGGTTTACATCTCTAGTTCTTGTTCCCGGGCTGACAAGTAATTTGCCTCCTTTTTTCTGCCATTGGATGTTATATCACCTAACCTCTTTCAATATAGTTTTATATCACCAGCAGGTCTCTATAAAATGCCAATGGCATATCTGACCGCAGCTGCAGACCGTCAATTATTTATGCAAAAACAACCGTGTGGATATTTATGCTGCGCTGCAGATACACAGTAAATTATTATACCTGACTGTTACTGGAGAGCAACATAAGATCCAGTGTGTTTGAGTCAACTTTGACAAGGAAACAACCTCATGGTCTAATAATGAGTTGATAGCATAGACTGCATAAAACACTGAAGTCATATCTGTATCTGCGACATCATGGAGTGTGGTGGCTCTGTCCGTGTCCATCTTGGCAGTCCTGCCTCCGACGACTCCCGGCTAATCTAAAAATGGACAAAGAGGAGTATAGGTGGAGCTGAGGTGGTTTGAATGAAGCCTGATAGATGTGTTGATGGTGTAGAAGAGTCTTCCGGGTTGTGAACTCACTTCAGTAACCAGTAGCGTTGAGCTCTGACATTCGCCATAGTCACAGCTTGTGACCACAGCATGAGTGGGCTTGCTCACTGCTGTGGCTGACTGTACCTGGCTGTGTGCTTGGTCCCTAAAGATGTTACATATGTGTGTTATTTTACATAGTTTCCATCTTGCAGAATGAAAACCATGCAGCCGAGTGCTAACTGGGCAAAACTCATCAGTGAAGCCGCCGCAGATGTTTTCCATCAGCAAGCAGCAGAATATATCCAGGAAGTCCAAACAGCTCCTCAGCATACACAACAATATACAGCAGAAATTTGAGAAGACCGGACAAAAGCTTTGAAATTGATCAAAAATGGATTTAACAAATGTATGATTGAAATGGAACGCTGCATGTTTTGTGCGGGCTATTTAACAGAATGAGCTTTCAATTAGGGAATTAAGGATTTAAATTAAGAAGTACATTAAGAATTTAAAAATGCTTTTAACTCATGAGTTTATCGCTTTTGTGTTTCAGAAAGTTCTGAGTCATGAAGCTCCTGAAGCTCGAGGTCCTCCCCAGTATGCAATCAACGGAGTGGTCAATGTCAATTACCCCTGCATCTTCATAAGCTGCACATTTGAGCACCGAGTCCACATACCAAGAAGCTTGACATCCTTTTCAAATCAGTGCCATCAGCATGGACAGTTACTCACCAGTCACAATTGCAGTTGTTTGTTCAGAGCTGCTTGGCACAAGCAGATGTGGCCAACCACAGCAATGTAGGACATCTTCTCCTAGGAGAACAATGGACAGCACCGCAGCAACAATAGAAACTGCTGAAACGGCTGGTTTCCCAGCACAGGATGGTGATAATGTGGGGATGGATAAGGTGTGGAAGTTCTTTGGAGCCACATCACTCAAAACTCTTAGCATATCCCATCATTTGGCCCATCAACTTCAAATCAAACAGCAACCATGGCTGTGAAATGAGCCAATGCAGAAATGGCAAAAACTGCAGCCTTGTGCCTTGTTTAATCACCCAGACTTCATTCCACCAATGATCCATGTCTCTGACCATTTTTAGATTAGCTGTGAGTGCCAGAATGGCGACGGCCAGAGCCAACACGTTCTGAGCTTCACAATGGCTCTTCAGAAACCTACTGGTGACATGATGGACATGATGTCCACGTTTTATACAGTCTATGCTTTCAAGATATTCTATTCTTCGATTTCTGTCAGGTCACAGGGCATAGGATGTAGAATTTGTAAACTAATTGAAAATTTAGTAACTTTCTGAGCATTTGTCACTGTATAAAAGGTTCCATTTCAAAGTCAGTGTGGGTTCTCTCTGTATAAACTAAAGAATATCTTTTGCACTCTGCTCCTAACTACTTTCTTCAATGTCAGTGACTGTGTAAAAAGTGAGTACAGTCTGTTTAAAAATGCGATGCAGCAAAGCAACCTTGTGGGTGTTTACATTTCATGATAAAATAAATCAAATCAACGTGTAACCATAATGATGCAGTTAATTAGCTGAGTAGCAGTTAATATAGCCTACGATTCCAAATCCTGCAGTACAAACTGCATTATCACTTGGCAAAACTCAATATGCACACAGTGAAGCTGGCACGCAACCACGTGCTACAAAGACAGAGTCTGTAGCAGGTTAAAAAGAAAACAGTTACATAGTGGGCAGAGCATGGTGTAGGACATGTTAAAATGATGAAATGTCCTTACAATCACTGTACAATGCTTAAATAAACACGTCAAGGAATAAATGACAGTCGGCAGCAGGGGTCCTAGCGTGCCCTCTGCCAGTCATAGTGTGCAGGCACATGGAGCTGCACTCACAAACTATCATTCGCAACAGCATTTATGAATGTCTTCTGGCAAAGTATTAGGTATAAAACAGTGAACAACAGGGCAAAGGATATATATATATATCCTGTGTGTGTGTGTGTGTGTGTGTGTGTGTGTGTGTGTGTGTGTGTGTGTTATCAATTTTTTAAATATATTTTCAGGTGCAACTCTGTTTTTACTGAACCAGTTCACAGTGTGAACAGAAAAACAACACGTTGATACAAGCATCTTCCAGAAGTTATCTGTCTCAGTGTGACCCAGTAGCCTACACAAAATGATGTGCAGGCAATCCATGGCTGGAGGTAAAAAACACACGCACACAGGTGCTCCCAGGGAAGCAATGAGAGGGGTTGGATGGTGTTTGTGAAATTGAATCTGTTGCTAAGTTACAGGAGAACTGAGCACAGTTTTCTGGACCCACAGGGGAATGCGTCAGCAGTGGTTTCTGAAAGGTACTCATGGCTTGCCCTGAATCCATGATTGGTTCAAATATGCCATCCAAAACAGCATCTTCCTCTGTCGCACTGCAGCCTCCGGGTGCTCATGTTCTAAATACAATTAAACAAAGCAAACAGTGGCTGAAACTATATATATGCACTGTCACAGGGGACGGGGATAAAATATGAACTGAGCTATGTGAAATCTGATGTTTAGATTCAGATTTAGACCACGTTCCCGAGCGGCGTTTTTATCTCATCGTTCTAGTACACATGTAAAGCTCGTCCTGCAGGGGCGCAAAGTGGTTAAACGTCTGTCCACAGGGGCTGAGTCTCACAGGGAAATTAAAAGCATGTCTAGTAGCAGATCAGGACCAGGAGGGACGGGTTTAAGAAGGCAGGTAAAGGAAGGAGAAATGATGTGGACATCTGTTTTGAATTTCCACACATTACAGGCACTAGGCAACTCAATTAAGACAGGCAGAAAACCCTGTTACCTCTGGAATCCTGCCAACTAGAGACTGGTCCACTTATGTGCCAGAGGGGGCAGAGAAGAATGGATGCAGGGCTTTTCAAGCAAACAGTCCCAGGAAATAAACTCAGGAAGTAACTCGTGGGTTTAAAGTTCCTTCAATACGTGTTTGCATTTCCACCCTTTCAGCAACTGTTAAGATTATGAGTAAGAGTGAGACATCAGAGAGGAGATCATTGTTGTAAAAAAAAAAAAAGTCATTGTGTTGCTACTCATAACTTTCTCCTGTGGTTGATGTTGCTGTGCTGCAAACAGAAAATCAAAATACCGTAGATAGGATCTATAGTGTTTTTGTTTTTTTCTATATAAACAGTTTCACTTTTTGTTATTTCACCTGGTAACTATTTTATTCCGCTCATTTCACACTACCTAGGTAGAGGAAAGAAATACGAAGGGAACTCAAACTATGCTTATAGGCCTTGGGGAGTACCAACTGTACATGTGGGAAAAGTGGTATAAAGCATTTTAGAAATCTAATAAATTGCCTCAAGTGATGTCACTTAAGTCAGCATTGGTTGGTGTTAAAGACCACGTTTAAAAATTAAAGTATCTGGGCGTGTGAGTTTACCAGACTATGTAGCTCTAGCTACATTGGCTGCTGCTAGCATAACACATCCGCATCTACAACTGAACTTTGGACTTGTGAATAATGCTGTCTCTGTGTTTTCACCATAGACTGTATAAAACATGGACATAGTTTCTGTGACGTCACCCACAGGTTTCTGAAGGGCCATCTTGAAGCTCAGAGTGTGGTGGCTCTGGCTGTCACCATCTTGGCACACCTACCTCTGTAGGAGGTGGGCTCTGTTCCTCAGTTGTCATGAACGGGAAATTAGCTATAGAGACCAAAACTGTTTTTTGTACCAGGCTGTAAACATGTTTATTTCTGCTGTGAAGTTGGACATTTTAACATAGGGGCTTATGGAGACTGACTCGTTCTGGAGCCAGCCTCAAGTGGACGTTTGAGAAACTGCAGTTTTTGTCACTTCCACATTGGCTTCCATTTTTCACCTTTATTAGTTCAGGGAAAAGCCGAAGGAGAGGGAAACGGATTTTGCGCACCACTACCAGGAGTATTTCTCTCCAACATACGTTCACTGAGCAACAAACTAGATGAACTTCAGCTACTGGTGGGGGAAAACAGAAACATTTCTTCATCTTCTGTTTTATGCTTCATGTCATGAAGATATGGCTGTGTGGATCAATACCAGACCATGCTGCAGCTGGCAGGCCCCTCTTCAGAGTGGATCGCGACACAGAACTTTCCGGCAAAACAAAAGGTGGAGGAATCTGTTTTGATACAAACAGTGGCTGGTGTAACTATGTGACTGAGCCAACAGGTCTGGAGACGATGCTGTCACTGTGCTCCACTGTGGAGTCCTTTCGCTTCCTGAACACCATCATCACCCAGGAACTCACCGTGACCAGTCCAACAACAGATGTATTATGTACGGCAGCTGCCAAAGACAAGGATGGTGCACTTCTACACCTCCATCCTCATCTCCTCCATCACCATCTGGTACACTGCTGCCACTGCCAAAGACAAGGGCAGAAAACAGCCCTCTCCAGCATTCATTCCCAAGGTCATCGGCAGCAATCTGCCATACCTCCAGGACTACTCCACCATGGGCCTAAGGCGTACAGGTAAGACTGATTCTTATATTTTAGTGTCAATTTATTATAATTTCCATGTATGCTTCATGACTTGCAGTACTATTTATATTATTTTCTACTACTACTACTACTACTACTACTACTACTACTACTACTACTACTACTACTACTACTACTAAGTTTGCATACCAAATCCTAACATTAAACCAACCAGGTTCCTGGTTGCTGTACAGAAAGTGCTGCAGTCCAGCACCGCAAACTGCACCTTGATAGTTCCTGAGCTGTTTCAGATATTTTTGAACAGGCAAGAAAAAATCTGAAATACAGGTTAGGTTGTCAGTGAGACTGGTTTGATGATTTGCAGGTCAAAAGCTACCTTATTGTTTTGGTTAAAATTGGGCTACAGCTTGGAGAAAAGGCTGTTTTAGTTTTGAATGCTGTTTCTATGACTGTGTTCACTCTGAAAGTCATATATAACCTACAAGTCTAGTCCAAACAAATTTACCAGGCAGTCAACTTTGGAGCTTTTGACCTCTCAATCCTCATATCCATGCTTGCTAGGTCCCAAGCTCTTCCCGTGTTCTTGGAAAGGTTCCAAAGGTCAAAGAGAGCCACATAAGAACAAGAGTTCTGTCCTGTCAACATCTGTCTCTCTATCATCATAAAACCAATGATGCTGCAAGGTTGTTCCCGGTTCAGATTTCAGTCAAACCTGTAACAAACCACAGCTAAATTAGGCAAATATACCAGACAGATAGGCAGCCACTAACATTTCAGTCCACTCGGGCTGTTATCTGGTGCAACCAGAGTTTGACTAGCATTGTTTTCTCTTGACCAAACAAACCACACCAACTGTACACCACACTAACTTTTATGTCAACACCACCTAAAGGAATCTGTTTAAGAAACTAAACGTGTGACATGATGGGATTGATGGATACGAGAAAGAAAAAACATGGGAAAGAAGGTTTGAAAAAACACTTTGACACATCTTACACTGAGGCTGATATGACTGCAGTGTATTTCATGGGGGTTTGTGTCACTTGGACATTGTCATCTCTGGGGATCTGAGCAATGATGAGGACACTGCGGCTGAAAGCCTTCCTCGCGTTGTCAAAAAAAAGAGTCCTCCATGGTGAACTACAGTATAACGGGATGTGAGTCATATGTCTACTACTCCAATGGTGACAGGACAGGCTGTGGGTCCACAAGTGAAAAGACATTTGGACAAACTTTTACTAGTTCAATTAACAAAGAGTTGTCCCTGTAACGGCCCAGACACAAAAAGAAACACCTGTATCAATGTTGAAAAAAAAAAAATGAAAAAGTGGAAAGTGAAAGTGGAAAGTTTTGCATGGATGTGATGTCCGGTACAAGTGTTCAGGCTAATGAAATGGAGCATTTAGGAAAGGTTGTAAGGTTGACTGGCATTTCCCAAGACTTTGGGAAACTCAGCATATTCCTTGGAGCCCTAGCACAAGAAAAGGCATTTTCATGGTTATCTCACGTAAACAGCCGTGGTTTAACTGAGAGAGGAGTCGGGTCCTATGCAAACAGTGGAGAACAGATATGCTAAAAACAACAGCATGATGAGGAAAAGAACAACAAATACAGCAGCTCGTTCCCACACACTCACATGAACACATCAAATGACAATGTGGCTTTCACAGAAAACACAAATAGATGCAGAGTCACATGCCATTCACACTAAAAAACTAAACCATCAGCCTGCTTTTTTGCTTATATAACCAAACATTAGACTCCCAAAAGAAACAAAGGATGAAAAAAAAGTTCAATCCTACATCCTTTCCTGTGTTCAACACATTCTTTGCACGTTTATGATGACTGAACAAGTAGCCGTTGACACACTTTCATCGGGTTTTTAAATGCTTAATGTTCTCCTAAAGTCACACTACTGATCACCCAGATGCAGTGTGGGATATTTTCTGTTTATAACTTAAATTTTTTTTGTTAGATAGCTCATGTACAAGCCTATTTAAGGCTTCAAAAGTACATATAGTACATACAATTTATTTATACAAAGGTATATAGAGACCTGAACGCTACATCCATATAAACGTGATTATGCTGCTAAGACAGCCTCCACTCTTATGGGAAGGCTTTCCACAAAATCTTGGAACCTGGCAGCAGGGATTTACTCCCATTCAGTAACAAGAGCATTAATCCAGTCTCCAATAAACTCTTGATGAAGGACAGGGAATGCTACAGCGATACAGATACAAAATAAAGAAGCTTTGTACTTCCTCAAAGTTTGGTTGCTACAGTGATCATAAATGAGCTAGATGCATATATTTAACAATAAATATAATTCAACACAACAATATCGACAATCTGCCTCCTGCTGGCAGTTTGTTTGTCCCACATTGAAAAATAATCTTTGGCCTCATAACCAAAACAAAAAAATGTGACAACTCGGATCCTGCATGGATGAAGAACAAAGCTTGCTGTGAGAACTGATGTGAATTGTTGGACACACTGATCATCGACAGTTTGAACACACCTTGCAGCAGCCCCGGGTTCCCTCTGGGGCTACACATCAATCGGGCCATCAGTTGGAAGAAACCTTCATTCTTTCTGCGGCTGGGGCAGTCGTAGGCACCCATTGCCTTCTCAACCCCAAGTGAAACAAAGTTTCTGAAAGCTTCCGGTGAACAATGAAACCTCAGTGGAGAGATACAACCACTAATGTTGGCTGATAAGGTTAATTCATCCCAAAAGGTGTTGGATGGAACTACACCACACCGGGAAAACCATTTCTTTATGAACCTTTTGGGATGAATTGTTGGGGCCTCACCACATAGTTGGAAGTTCACTGAACTTCATTTGAACAAAAGGGCCCAATCCCAAACAGTCCAGACCAAAAGCACAACAAAACAAAAACAAAAGTCTGTACACATGGATACTTTTGGCCAGATTGTGTGTTCAAAAATTCAAGGATAAAACGCTTTTGTGTTAAACTATCTCCTTTCAGGGAGGTCCATAGATGCAAAAGACATGAACAACAGCCAACTGTCTCCATATCCATTCTTTACAAAAGCACTCCAGAAGAGCCTTGTTGTTAGAGAAAATGCAAAAGGCCTGATAGAACTGTTTCATTGAGTGAACAGCCAAAACAATGAGGTGGAAGTGAGGAACAACAGAGCTATGACTTACAACAACACACATGTGTGGAAACACACAGCAGAGAGCACAGTTTGGGGTTAATACAGAGTCTTACAACTCGGTGGACGATGCTATTAAGTGTGCCTTTAACTAATGGTGGGAAATTAAAGCCATTTGTGCAAGCACCTTCATTACAGACACAGTCCACCAGCATTAGAGAAATGTTTTGAAATTGAAAGTAATGCTGATGTTGTAAAAATACGACCCAAGGCTTTTGGGATTTTATGAGGAACACAAAGGCTCAGCAGCACATTAAAACAATATCTCATGAAATGATCGACTGTAAGCTTATTGTAAGTCCATACGAAGTCAAATAAACAACCCAAAATCAGTCTTTCCAAAGCGAAGAGCAAACCCAGTTTTCTTCTTTACAACAGCTTCGATTTCAGGTATCTAACCTGCGGTTTTCTCTTCACTTTATTAGAGAATAATTAGTCCTAAATATGATCCATATATGTGTTTAGAAATATGCTTTAGGGTCAACGTTAAGAGGCTGAGAGGAGGATTTATAATAGCTGTTGCTTAAACTCAAAACTAAGACATGAAACCCCAAATGTGAGATAAACATCCTCTGCATTCTAATGAGTTCTCCAAATGGTTATTACATGGAAGCATCGGTGACAGGAATACTATAATACACAAAGAGCAGTCACGTAATCCATCCTGACAGGAAGCCACTGTGTACTGCAACAATTACTGTTCACCCCTAATGAACTTCAGAGCTACATATGTTTGACCGCTGCTGTGTCACGGTGCATCGTGAACCAAAAGGGAAAGATCTGACTGCAGTTAGTATAGATGTAACTGTGCTGAAACCTATAGTTGTCTTCATGCCTGAGGAGCAACAAGGCAGCTGATATAGTTTCCGTGGCAACCGGCAGCTATATCTCACAGCAAAGTCTTTGTCTTCCAATCACAAGCTTAATTTGTCAGTCCAGTTATTTAATGGGTTTGTCGCAGCTGCAGGAGAAGTTACTGGACTGAAAAAAAAGCTCCCTTTAATGACACTTTTTCAAAAGAAAAACTCTACTCAAGAGTTGCTTCCAAGCATCATTTTTTTACCCCAAATGCCCCTCAATTCTGCTCATTTGCTTCTGTAATTATCCCAAAATGCCTCTCTGATCAGCTAAAGTGCACCTCACCTCTGGATGATCTAAAAGATTAGTTAGTTAGTGCAATAATCTTTAGCTAGAAATCAAACTTTGGACCTCCTGTCCCTCAAAAGATATAGATCAGGACCAAGTCTGATGGCACAAACTTGTGTTTAAGCTTGTTTTGAATGGACACACTGGAAACAAATCTTCTCTACAACAAACACTCTGCATCTTTTTGCGCATCTTTGTCTTATTTTTAATATAATTTAGGACAGTCTCCCCTCAACCACATTCAATGTTTTGCGCCTTCTTGTGCACACAAGTGGGTGTGTGAAGAATTTATCTTGGTGGTGCCCCCTTTTTTTATTTTCCCTCCAGCCCCTTACAGAGTCCGCATGCCACCACTGAGAGGAACTTTTAGCAGACACAACACTGCACTAATAGAGTGCAGGCTACTTATTAACATACTACTTGTAATCTTATTTGACAGCGCGAGAAAACCAGTTTCAGCAGCAAGAAGCTTTTATAGAAATGTTCTGCTGTGCGTTATTGCGCACAGTGTATGCGTGGAATCCCGGCTCTCTGCGCACATTATTATAAAAGTTTCTGAGCAAAGCACGTCATTCTACATACCTGTTTCCACAGAAAGCTGTCCATGCCGTTTAACATCCAAGAAACAGCCACGTGGATGGCGGAAAGAATAACTCCAGTGATGACCGCGGCGCGCATCCTGACGGGCAGCAGAGTGTAGATGACATGGATGAAGAACACGGTCCACCAGATCCCCTCTGAGGCACTTCTGGGCTGCACGAGAAGCACTCCGATCACCTGGATCACCAGCACTACCAGGATGACCACATAGCACACAATCCACATATGGTCCTGGTGAAAGCCGTTCCTGTTGCAGACCACCATGAGTATGAGTATGAGGAAGATGGCCAGGGAAAATACCACCACGTAAGTTACGCTCGGCCTTGCTGTCCCACCGAGCAGTGGAAGCCCAGCATGACCGTGAAGACCAGCACCAACACCGCCATGAGCATAGTCAAACTGCTCTGGTTGAGACGGAAAAAGTAGCGCTGGTAGAGCCGCTCCAACTTTTCCGACTGAAATTTCTTGGATTTGAAAATGTGCATGACGCCGGTGCAGCACGCCACTAAAGAAAAGTTAACTTCGGGCATGACCTCCTCCTCGTCGGCCCTCGGTTTGGCTCTCCGCTCCTCCAGACCCAGCTCCACAGACTTGGGTCTCACCTCGCCGTCTGGACGTTTCTGAGACGCGCGCTTGTTGTCTCTGCTCTCCTCGCCATGGTCCTGCCAAGCCGACCTTGACCTGAAGCTGACTCTGCTGACGGTCGTGGAGGCTCTCCCGGGCTGTCGGTGTTCCAGATCATCCTCTTCCCTCCACCGACTGTTCGTCCTGGTGAGCTTCTTGCGCGGAGATCTGGCTGAGTATGGGCAACCGTTGGCTACGGACTCAGACTCGCCCCAAGCTGATCTGAGCTCGGTCCCTCCCCTCAACCCGGGCGCACCGACTCCGGGTGGGCTGACACTGTTTGATCTAGACATAGTGGAGAGCAGAAGTGTGCCTAAACAAACAAACACTGCGGGAAAAGTTTTGATCAGACGAAATTTAATATCAGGAAACTATTCATTAAATGCCTGCCATGCGCTGAATGTCCCATAGTTGCTTTAAAACTAAAAGTCAGCGGGTTAATCTCCCACATTTAGATCCAAATATTCATCCCAAGAATCTTTAAAAGCCCAGAGGGGCTTACTCAGAGCACGAACCGGGAGTGGTTAGAAGATCTGGGAATAAAAACAATTGAACATGCGCAAAAGTCACCGGGGAGCCACAAGAGGAGGTAACATTAGATCCAGGTGGATTTGGCTCTACATCATTGGGCCCAATTAACTGCCATCCATGGAGAGGTTGCACCGAAGCGCGCGCTGTAGATGAATAAACCATTACACAACTCAAGATAGTCCCCGGAGATCATAGCGCAACACCATCAATTACGCCGTGAACCTGTTTGATGTGCGGACATGTTTCCTGGATGCGTGAAAACGGGTTTGTGGGCAGATGATTCGGAGGTGGGAGGGAATAAAAAGGTGATTCCCATGTTGGCGGCTTCTATTTGGTCCCGTCAAGTCTTGATGCACCTGTACTGAGCACACATCGCATCCTGGAAGGCGGTGGGAGCTTCACGTTTGGCCAAAACGCATCATCACGATCCTCGCACACTTGCGCTGTTCGGAGCCAGAAGAGAAAACTCAGCCGCTCCTCCTTCTCCTCCTCCTCTGACAGCCACAGAAAACAGCTCCTTGGTCCATGGTGTAAGCCTGTGATGCCGCACAGTCAATTTAAGCCTAACCTATGCGCCGAATCGATGTCCAACAGCTGTCCATCACTGCTCAAATCCCCAGAGAGCGACTCCTGGTTTGATTTGCAGCCACACTCCGCGCACGGCGAATCCGCCACCGTATGGCGGCAGCATTTCACAAAGTGTCTACGCGGTGCCAAAGTGCGCTCCCGCAGCCTCGGACATTCCGCTCGGTGTCTGTTTGGAGCGTGGCATCATAACATATTTACCGCTGATTGCTGCTTCGGTGGTCATTCAACCAAGTGTGCTTCCTGTGTCCCGCCTCCCGGCGCGCTTCCATTGGAAACGGAAGGCAGTGAGTCACGCTCTGACGCGCTTTCATTGGACG
The DNA here is from genome assembly GCA_036365135.1 of Miichthys miiuy. Lineage (NCBI taxonomy): Eukaryota > Metazoa > Chordata > Actinopteri > Sciaenidae > Miichthys > Miichthys miiuy. The sequence continues at coordinate 23,091,917 of CM071612.1, forward strand.
ACAGGCCGGTCAATCTAAAATCAGAGGCTGCGAGACCCCCGTGCGCTTTCGATGAATGGGCGGATCTGTCCTCACAGCTGGATGGACCCTCACACACACACACACACACACACACACTGAGGGGTTAATCCTCCTTTTATTCTCAGGTTAGCGTCCAATAACAAACAGATTTTACCGAAGTGTCCTGCTCTTTCAGAACCATCTTTTCTCATGGAAACGTGACGTCCACAGATCTTAAAATGAAGAGATGATGTCTCTGCACCTGGACCTTTCAGTTAACACTTTTTAAAAAAAAAATAACTTTTTAAGGTTCATTTGAATTCCAGACATGTCTGTTCTCCTGATCTGCTGTTTGATCACACCCTGCCTGTTTTATTTTGTATTTCATGTGAATTTAATTGTGTAGTACTTCCTGTACAATTTTTGTTTTGACAATTTATTCATGAATTCAGTCATTAATCAATTAAAAATGTCAAACATGAACTTAAACAAATTCATCATCATTCCCTTTCCCCTTTGTGTATGAAGTGCAGTATAGATAGATAGATAGATAGATAGATAGATAGATAGATAGATAGATAGATAGATAGATAGATAGATACTTTATTGATCACGAAGGAAATTCAAGCACCCAGTAGCATACATAACATACATTGAACATAAATTAGAGTTAACCTATAATACAGTATCCATACGTTAAAATTAACCTGAGATGGATCTAAATATAAATATGTACAGAGAAATTAAACATTTGTAGCAAAATTAAACATTTGCATAGAATTTAAATATATAACTGTGTTAACAAGTTAACCCGTGCTAACATCTATATCAGGCAGATAGATATACATCTATCTGCCTGATATATAAAAAAATATAAACTGATCGTAGAGATAAAAATGTTTTTTACAAATATGAGAGAACTACAAATGGGGAGGACTGTGTGCAATTAAATTAGGCTGTAAACAGATGAATGAAATAAATGAATGAATGAATGAAAGTCACAGTCACCACATGTAGCAGAGGTAGTCAGACATGGCATTGACAGTGGGTCCAGGAAGTTGTGCAAAGAGATTTGTCCATTGTCTATTGTGCCTCCTGCCATGACTGAGAGCTGTTGTGCAGTCTGATGGCCAGGGGGACGAAAGAGTTCTTAAGTCTGTTTGTGGAGCAGGACTGAGACAGCAGTCTGCCACTGAACACACTCCTCTGCCTGATGAAGGTGTTGTGCAGAGGGTGGTGGGCGTTGTCCAGTATGGACAGCAGTTTGTCCAGGGTCCTTCTCTCTGTCATGGGAGGACTAGATAGGAGGACGTATTTTCATTATTTCTGGAAGTGTAAACTGATTCCCAAATTTTGGACAATTTCAAAGGTAGTCAACAGCATATTTAAAATAAAAATGAAGAGAGACCTTGGTGTCTTCCTCCTCTCAGGACTCAGATCTCCCTGCATCACATGATAAACGTCTTTGAAAAAGTCCTTCTAGTCACTCGAAAGTGTCTTCTGCAAAACTGGGTTAGGTTTGGGGTTAATCATAGGTAACCCTGACCCGTAACCTCCATCAGTTGTTACCCTTTGGTATCCTGCTACATGAAAGGCTACAAGTCGTTGTGGGATGTAGGGGTGAGAAGGTTTGGACACCCTTTTGACTACATACCATAAGACCTCCCCTCGCACACACAAGAACATGATAGGCTGCTGATGACTGGTTACCCTCAACTCTTGTTGCTGTGTCTCGTTCTGTTTAAAACCAATAAAAAGTCTTTAAAAGAAAAGTAACGTTAAACATGAGCGGGTTCATTGCTTCATGAATATGATGCTGTTCTGTTTTAGATCGTTGTAAAGTACATTTGTCTGACAAAACCAGCGAATTTAAGATGTCACCTGTCATCTCTGGTAACTCATGTGGATATTTCATACACTAACTCAATCAATTCATTGGGAACCCAATCAACAATGAAAACTATGATTACTCGCAGCCCATTACAGCTTTATGTGCTTACATCCGGTGTGATGGAGCTTGTGTCAGCTCATAGAGGAACATGTGTTGCTAACTCCTGACTGTGAGTGTTTCAGCTCCTTCCACCTTGAACACGTTCCTGGGTGGCAGTCTGTGGTCATTCAGCACGCATACGAGAAAACAGCGTTTGCCTCATTTAACTTCACATTGTGTGCTAAATTGTGTGTAAACTTGAGGCATGTGACGAGGAGCCTCGTGTGTTCGCTCACCTCCAGCTGAATTCCCTTTGCCCCCTCTCGGAATTCATCAAGGGTTAAGCGTGTTAAGCGAGAGAACAGGAGCTTCCATTCAGCGCTGTCCTCGTCAAATAAGAAGGGGCACTCAGATATAAATCAGATACAAATTTATCTTGATTCAAGTTGTGCAACTTATTTTCTCCACTTGTCTTATGACTGCCTGTTTGCTCGCTCTCTTTCTCTTTGCTCTCTCACATACCTCTAACACAATTCATTGCCGAATAATACAAGAAAATAGTCCGTGTGTGTGTCAGTGTTAAACTGACACACACAAAATAAAATAGATTGATGTAAAACATCAGGTTCATTCAGGGAACCTGACCACTCTCCTGTGTTTCCCACTTTTCCAGAACAATACTCAGCGATGCGTTTTATGAGTACTGTACTAGAGTACAGTAAAGTACAAGTAGCCCAAATCTGTATGAACAGTTGTGTCATGTTTAATGCTGCTGTATACTTATACTACGTATACATTACTACATCCATTCATTTTCTGTAACAACTTTATCCTTATCAGGGTCACAACTACCACCACCACTATGTGGTGTAAGTACATCTACACGAAGAAGTGTGCGGACACCAAACCCAAACCTCAACTCAGACTTTCCACAATTTTGTGTAATATGTTGTGGTGATGATGTCTGACTCATTATTGGTGTTCCATTCATCCCAAATGTGTTTCTGGCACCAAACTGGGCAAACCATTTCTTTATGGACCTGGTTTTGTGCACGAGGGCATTTGTTGAAGCAGGAGAGGGCCTTCACCATACTGTTGTCACAAAGTGGGTAGCACACTGTTGTCTGAAATATCCTCGTATGCTAGATCATAAAGAATTGAAACTAAAGGCACGGCCCGAACCATGAAAAACATACTTTCGTGTACTTTTATTCTGAGAGTTGAGGATGGGTGTCCACATACTTTTGGCCACATAGTATACATAAAACTAAAAATTTACATACACAACACCATAAACAACAACTTGTTGTCATAGATGAAACAACCAGACCAACAGTATATAAAGTAGCTCAAACCAGCCACCTTCAATGGCTGCCTAATCCAATAATATAACATATGAAATATCACTGTCAAAGGGGTCAGTCTGCATAGTGGGTACATGAATGAGTGCTTTAAGTACTTTTTAAATGCAGGATCTTATTTGTAATGTATATCTTGCTACTTTTATGTGAGATAATAATTAAAAATATTTCTTTTTCCACTGTCTGTGTTAAACTGGTTCACTATTGAAATTTAATTACTGAATACTGAAATACTGAAAAAAATCCAAATAAATCTAATTTACATATCTTCACAGTCTAATGTGTGTGTGTGTGTGTGTGTGTGTTTTTTTTCTTCTTCATATTGTTTTACAATAATTCAGATCACACACACGCACACGCACACACACGTGTCGTTGATTTGAAATGAAACACTCCGGCCTGTACTGATGTTCCCTGTTGATATGATACAGATCACTGCTGCCATCATCTGAATGTTAGATGAATTTGTTCAGCAGCAGTTTATCACCGTACACAACATGCACACATGCACAAAACACACTCACACACAGAGAGAGAGAGAGTCGCACACATCTAATCTCATTACACTCCTCTATTTCTATTTTCACTTCACATTGTGCTCTGGGCTGTGGAAAGTTTAGTTATATAAATGCTTATTTCACACACACACAAAAAAAAATCCCCATCCAGTTAGTTCCAGTTTTACTTGCAGATGTTCGGAGTCTTCTGCTGCCACCCTGATACAAATGCATATACAAAGCACTGAAGTGAGACAGAACAATCTTCCTGCTTAGTGGAAAAATCAGGACGGTTTCAGGAGTGATTTGTGTTCCAAATGAAAACCTGTAGGCCTAGGAAACAAAGAAACTAAACAAATCTAGCATTGAGGGTGAGTGGGGAAAATATGTTTGTTTTGTTGTGATCTGGGTGAAGTGACCTGAGTACATGTCTATGTGAATGATTTAACAGGATTAATAGAGAAGCTTTTTCATGCAAGTCAAAAGGGAAATATTTGTGATCATCTTCTCCCGTGCAAGTGACGTAGCTTATGAGTGGGGTTATTGTAAAATGTAGCAAATCTACAAGTTAGCAAGAGAAGCGTGCAGACTTCTTCCCTTACTGTCAAGATGGCAGTGAACATAACAAAGAGGGGGATTTATCCCTCTCGTATGTCTGACTTTAGTAGATCATAACATACCGGGCATGGAATGAATCTGCAGATGCTCCAGTTCATGATGAGACCAAACTTTTTCTGTGGCCTGCATCAGGATAGGTGAACCTATAGGGAATGCCTTGACACATAAGCTGTGATTACTGCACCTCTAACAACAGGTTAAGAGCATAGATGTATGTACGGGGTGGCTGTGTTTCGGAGGTAGAGCGGGGCGTCCACTAATCAGATGATCGGCGGTTCGATCCCCGGCTCTTCCAGTCTGCATGTCGAAGTGTCCTTGGGCAAGATACTGAACCCCAAATTGCTCCTGAAGGTTGTGCCATCAGTGTGTGAATGTGTATGAATGGTTAGCTCCTAAAACTGATGAGCAGTTGGCGCCTTGCATGGCAGCCAGTGCCATCAGTGTATGAGTGTGTGTGAATGGGTGAATGAGATATGTAGTGTAAAAGAGCTTTGAGTGGTCAGAAGACTAGAAAGGAGATATATAAGTACAGTCCACTTACCATTACCATGTAAAATAAGAGCTGGACATGATGATGGTGCTCAGCTTTGCTTCCAATTTTTTTTCTTGCAGCCACTTTGACATCAACGCAGGTGTTACCAACGGTACTAATGAAGGTTCTGACATCATGTTGACACCTCAAACAGCAAACAAGGGCAATTATTTCTGTTTCTGTTATGATTTTTGATCCATGGAGATCATCACAATGTAAAGTCTATGAGCCAAGTGGCAACTTGTAAGCAGGGCCAGCTAACCAAAAAGTAAACCTGGAAGCTAGAAAACTTTTTTGCGCCAGGTGAGCAGTTCTCATTGATCTGAATAGGCACTCTTTGGTTCTGTTATCCAGTTTTAATATGTCCATGTTTAAGAAGAGTGAGGAGTCAGCAATCAAAGGAGGTATGAAAAACAGAGCAGCCAGTAAAATATATATATATTTTAATTGTGAATCAGCCATGGAAGGTACCAGAGCATTAACCGAACACATGATCCTGAAATGTGGACAGTAAAAGCACAACATTTTGTAAAAGCTTGTTCCCATAGCGCTCACACTATTCAATCTAGATTTGAAATATAACTTTGTGAATTTGTGTTTCCCTGCTCAGGGATTGTTTCATACAGAGTTTGATACAGAGCACACAAAGTCCAGTCATCTGAAGACTAAGATGGAAGGAAACAGCTTGAGGGAAAAGCTACAGAGACGACATTTAGTTCACTGAATAAGCACGCTTTGTTTTCAGTCTTTATCCCTCATTATCCCTCTTTCAGAAACAGCAGACCTCATCCAAAGAAATCAAAGAGACGAGGATATGCAGCAAAATACTTGTTAGTAAATGACCAGTCAACCTAAGAAGTATACGCTGCAGATTGCAAAGGCCTTGCAGCTCTTTCATAAACATTTCTTAAAAGGAATGGTCATACAATTATCCTCTAAGGCTCAGAGAATATCACTTAAACTTAAGTGTTCACTTAAAGAAGGAACACTACACAACAGAAAGAGAAGACAACAGATAGAACTTGAGACTGAAAGTTCCTGGAAAAAGCAGTTTGTGAAACAGTTTCATCACAGTTTGGTTCATTTCAATCGTAACTTTAGTTCCCATTAAACAGAAAGCAGAGTGCTGTTTGCTTCCTCATATTTACACTTGTCAGGGATATTGACTGGCTTTTACAGTTGCCAATAGTACTGAGTGTGCATACAACACCATGCATAGCCATAGGGGTGAACTAACTAGAGGGTTGCGTCAGTGTCACAGTGTCAGTTAATACGGGCCAGACCCAGGCCTGAATGCAAACCTCTGAAAACCAGCGATGGCTAGACTGGCAGGGTATAACAGTAGCTTAAGAGGTAGTTTTCTTGTTGGGTTTGGCTCCTGGCATCCTGGGGCTGAGTCAGTTCAGCTAACTACTTGGCTAAACAAGCTAACGACAGTAGTTCACTACATAGCAATCTTTTAATCAGGAAAATTTGTAAATCACCTCTGATGTGGTCTCAGAGGCTGTGCTCAAACCCGGTCTGGTCCAGATGCTGAGGCCGGTTCTATTGCCTGCTAACAGCAAATTCAGTTAGAAGCAGTTAATTAGTGGTTAACTGCTTTAGCAAGTGGTTAGGATAATGTTATTTGTCCATCAGGAAACTGTGTAAATCACAGAGAGTTGAAGCTGAGCAGCTTGAGGACATCAGAGGGGAAACTAACAAATATATTCTGTATAAAATCTGATCCAGTTTCACCAAAATCAATGAATAAAGTTATAAAGTTGTGCTTTTGTACAGTAATCAGTGAGGCCCAGACATATGTAGCAGCCCTCAGAATCACTTATAGACTGTGTCATACAGGAAGCACTCCAGTCTGGCAGCATTATAGCAGAGAAAGCATTTCGCTGGATACAAAATTAGTACACGCTCTCGAGTGCAGGAGTGCAGAGTCATCAACAACTTTTTATTGCTTACCAAAAAATGACAAACTCGAAAATACCATGAAGAATACCTGAAAATACAACAATATTTTTATGTTATTGTTCAAACCGGAGTATAGATGAGATATGTGATAAGAAAACACTTACCGTTGCCCAAAATCCTTATAATAGTTTCTATTTCCATACACGCAAATGCATTGGGAACACTGAATATGCTATTCTAAATCAAAACATGAAGAAAAATTTATCAAATGTGTTATTGTTTTATAGAAACTGAAGAAAAGGGAATATTAGACTGTTCAAAAAAATAGCAGTAGTAGCAATAGTGTCTGCATTTTTCTTTATAAACTCATATTATAGTTGTATAACCACTGTTTCTGAGAACTGCTTTACGTCTGTGTTGCATGGAGTCAAACAACTTCTGGCACCTGTGAACACGTATTCCAAGCCCAGGACGATTGGACTACATTTCATAATTCCTCTGCATTTCTTGGTTTTGCCTCAGAAACAGCATCTTTGAAGTTTTCTATTGGATTAAGGTTCGGGGATTGGACTGGCCACTCCATAACATTAATCTTCTTGGTCTGGAACCAAGATGCTGCTCGTTTACAGGTGTGTTTGGGGTTGTTGTCTTGTTGAAACTCCCATTTCAAGGGCATATCCTCTTTGGCATAAGTCAACATGACCTTTCAAGTATTTTGATGAATTCACACTGATCCATGATGGCTGGTATGTGATAAATAGGCCCGACACCATAGTGTGAGAAACATCCCCATATCATGATGCACCATGCTTCACTGTCTTCACAGTGTACAGTGGCTTGAATTCAGTGTTTGGGGGTCATCTGACAAACTGTCTGGGGCCCTAGACCCAAAAAGAACAATCTTGCTTTCATCAGTCCACAAAATGTTGTGCCATTTCTCTTTAGACCAGTCAATGTGTTTTTTGGCTAAACCTCTTCAGCAACAGTGTGCAACAATGTGACTATGCGGGGCTTCTTGCTGATAGTTTAGCTTCACACAAACGTCTTCTAATTGTTACAGTACTCACAGGTTAGTTTAGACCTTCTTGGATCTCTCGACGATTCTTTGCCATTTTATCTATTCTCCAATCCATTGGAATGCTAGTTTTCCGTTTTCTTACACGTCTTTCTGGTTTTGGTTGCCATTTTAAAGCATTTGAGATCATTTTAGCGTAGACTTAAGACTTTCCTTTTTGATAGAGCTTATAGTTAGGGCTGGCTCAGGTCATCCTTAGTTATGCTGCTATAGGACTAAACCCCCTTTCAGGGTTGTCTCTTTCAGGGTTATGCCTAGTCAGGCAAGGTATCGGTTGAAGATGTAGTCACATCTCCTTTATCATCACCACCACCATCTGTAAACATACATGTCTCATTAATGCATGTTAATGCATGTTACTAACTAAACTTCCCCGGAGTTTCTGTGCTCTCTCGTCCAGCAGGTTCTCATGGATCATGGCTGCTGCTGCGGTCCTGCACAATGTCCATTACAGTTTATAGTTAGTTATGATTTGCTGCTGCTGTGCATCTGTGTCTCTCTATCTCTTTCTATCTCTCTCTATTTATCTGTCTACCCTCTCTCTTTCTATCTGCCCCTCTCTATCTTTAACTCAACCGGTTGTGGCAGATGACTGTCCACCAGTGAGCTTGGTTCTGCTTGAGGTTTTCTGCCTGTTAAAAGGAAGTTTTTCCTCGCCATCTTCGCCAGGTACTTGCTCATTGGATTGTTGGTCTCTGTAAATAATATTATAAAGAGTACGGTCTAGACCTGCTCTGCATGAAAAGTGTCATGAGATAACTTTTGTTAAGATATGGCGCTATATAAATAAAATTGAATTGAATTGAATTTAGCTGAGCATTTTCTGCACCTGCTTTTTCACAGAATGAAATGACCTCACTAATTGAGCTCCACACTGCTATTGTTTTGAACACAACTGTACATATCAATTCTGACTTCATGGGGAATTTAAAGCCAACATAGACTCAAAGTCTATTCGTGCTTGGAAAGAAAGTAAATTTGAGCATGTATAATTTCATGGTGAAAAACCAGCTGAGGAAGATTGTATCAGCAGCGGACTCTGCATTTAACCCTGCACAGGTCAGTGAGCTCACTGGAATCAATGGGAGCACAGATGTAGTGCAGAAGCTGTTGACCTTTATGAGATGCTTCATAAGGGTTAACATCACAGCACGGCAATAAGTGGTTGATGCTTTGTGGCTGTTGAGAGTATTTCTATAGGAGTTCATGTGATCCAAGGCCTGAGGCCTGAGGAAAGGCGACTGCTGAACATATAAGAATAAGACTACAGCTATCCTTGATCTCTAGAGTTCTATATCTGTTTTGACAGCACAAATGATGTTACAAACCAACACAGAACCAACATTCAGTGAAGGAAGAATCTTCTTGCCAGAACAGAAGACTGTGGTTGCCACAGGACAGTATTTCAGCCCATCATGCTGCCACGTCTTCAAACTTAGGAAAAGTTTATAAAAGTTTTTACTCTGGCCAAACCTGACCACAGTGTGAAGGACAGTTTAGCACCCGGACTCTTTTACTATGGAACAATGCTGGTGAAATGTGGTTTGGCATCATGTTGAAATAAGCAAGGCCGTCCCTGAAAAAGATGTTGGCTACTTGGCAGCATATGTTGCTCCAAAACCTGTATCATTCAGCATTAACGGTGCCTTCATGGATGTGCAGGTTACCCATCATGCCGTGTGCACTAATGCACCCTCATACCATCATGGATGCTGGCTTTTGAACTGGGTGCTGATGACAAGTCAGATGGTCCCTGTCCTCTTTGGCACGGAGGATGCGGCGCCATGATTTCCAAACAGAATTTCAAATTTGGACTCATCAGGCTTCAGGACAGTTTTTCACTTCACCTCAGTCCATCTTGAAGGAGTTCGGGCCAACAGAAGGTGGCGGCATTTCTGGATCTGGTTTGCATATGTTTTCCTCTTTACATGGTGGAGTTTGAGCTGTCATTTGTGCATACAGCGATGAACTGTGTTCACAGACAATGTTTCTTGAAAGTGTTCCTCAGCCCATGCAGTGATGTCCATGACAGAATCCTGTCTGTATTTGATGCACTGCTGTCTGCAGGGCCTGAAGATCACGGCCATCCAGTATTGGTTTTCAGACTTGTCCCTCACGTACAAAGATTTCTTCTGACTCTGAATCTTTTAATGATATTATGAACTGAATCCACAGATTGCGATTTTATGTTCATCTTTACGTCACAAAGACTCAGCCTCTCTGGGATGCTCTTCTTTTATACCCGGTCATGTTACTAACCTGTTGCTAGTTAACCTCATTCACTGTGAGATGTTCCACCAGGTGCATTTCACAACTTTTCCGGTCTTTTATTGCCACTGTCCAGCTTTTTAAAAATATGTTGCTGCCGTGAAATTCAAAATGGGCGTATCATTTTATAAAATCAATCAAATTTCTCAGTTTCAACATTTGATAAGTTGTTTTTGTGCTATTTTCAATTAAATATGGGGTTTCAGTGTTTTGCACAGAGTGCTAACGTTTATTGGAGCGGTAAACTGGGGCAATGTTGTGTTAGTGATGCTCAATCTGATAGGATCAAATATTGTGTTTATTACATGGCAATAGCAGCTGATTTAAGTTTGATTAAAATTTGTTTTGGCTCTCCTGTAAAATATGATAAAACTCATTTACAGTTCTTTGGCTCCAAGCCTTTGAAAGTCAGTATTTCAGATGGGATTCATAAATCACAGATTGTTTACAGAGGTACACAAAGCAAGTATCGCCACACATCCCATGGCAACATCATCTCATCATAAGCCTGAAATCTGCCCAGGATACGTGCAGATGAATATATTCTAGCCAGACCTCAGAAACCACTGCCCACATGCTGTTCAGCGATTAAGAATAATTATAATAAATGAATGAGGTTAAATAAAATGGTAATTCTGTCTAATTTTACACTGATTCATTCAGCTGGTCTGACTGCAGCATCCAGTCAAGGACAAGTTCTGTTTGCAGTCCATTGAAGAATCTGAGGCATCGTGACATCTTGGATAAAAAAAAAAACAGAACCTTTTCAGTGTTCCATTGTTCTGTTTATTACGGCAAATATGAGCTGGCAGTGCCATATGAACATCAGAACAACCACATGAGCCATTTAGTGACGTCTGAAATAGCAGCAGGCATTCCAGATATACACAACATGTGTGCTTTGTGTGATGAATTAAGTGAAGAGGCAGAACAAGAGAGAGACCGACACTAAAAGACAGTATCATGAGGCCAAGAAGTGACAAAGAAGTATAATCCCCTCACCCACGGCAGCCTGTAAACATGTGGTGAGACACAGGAGGAAGATCCAGTCCACATCGGACTAGTTTTATTCTCTCTCTTTCACACTGAGGAGAAAATGACGAGCACTGCAGTGTTGTGACTCATCCTGGTGGAAAACGACCTTTACAGTCACTCTGGGGATTGTGCAATCAAACACACACACACACACACACACAGTCATATATATACAATCTGCTAATGCTCACGCTGTGAATGCAATAGATGGAACTCACACTCAGCCACCCACGTAACTTATTTTGTTTAAATTTGCTCTTTGATCCAGTGTTCAGATAAAAATACCCACAGTTCGACAGCGCCAGTATTTGGAAATGGTTGCTGTTCGGAATGATGACGTTGGACTGTCGTATGTTACGGACAGGGGATAGTGTCCACAGCACAGAACAACTGTTAAATACTAAAAGCTGATTTATAATCGCGGTTCATTATTCTTTTATCAGACTGATTTTGCTGATTTGACACATCTATGTTCGAATTTCACAAAGTAAGGAATCGGTAAAAGTATTGCTTTGGTCTTGGTACTGAAACTCCCTGGACCAAAGAGTTAATTTGCAAAAATCGATATGCCATTCTTAACATGAATGAACCAGTGCCTGTTTGTACGGAAGCATATTGCTGCCACGGCAGACAGATTTAGGAATAATGTATCACAATCTTATTATTCCGTGAAACGCATCACGTTAAAACGTGATCATTTAAATTGTTAAAAACTTTCATGTTAAACTAACTAAACTAACAAGAGAATCATGCCATGTCTCAACTCCAGCATGAAATACAACTTAATCCAGACATGTAAATAAGCCATATTCCTCAGTTTATCTGCACTCAACATACTATGTGAAACCTTTCATGGCAGCAATACACTTCCATATGTTTGACTTCCCTTGTGTGCTCCATAAAGAAAATGTAGTAAAACAAATAAAAAGGGAGATATCTGTGAACGCTTCAACTGTGAATAATCCAACCCTAGTCTAAGAGCCACTTAAGTCACGTACCTTTATTTACCTTTCATGTTCTGCTATTATTTAGAGGTAAAGTCAATGTATATGTTGAATAGTGGATGATATCATTGTCGTACAGTTTGCAGCAGGCATGGTAATGCAGCAAGGTAGTTTTGAGTGCAGAAAAAGGTGGATAAGGATGGTAATACAATATGCTAAGAAGTCAGCTGAGTTATGGATTCACAAGTTTTTGACCTTGTAACCGTGAAAACCATGTGAAGAAGAGTATCAAGTCGGTAATGTCCCAGGTTCAGATCTATGACTAATTTTAGATCACCTTGAATAATGTTGTAAGTGGTTAATATTTAAATAAATTGTTGTTCAAGTTTTAATTAAAGTTGAATTAAGTTTAAGACAAGAGTCAGCATGGGAGGAAGACTTGGGTCTCTCTCTATCAGAAGACACTTGGACTTCCATACTTAAACTGGTTATCTCGACCTCCCTCTGTGCATGTCACAGCTTAATTCAGTTCAAAGTGGTACACAGGGCTCATATTTCAAAAGCAAAACTATCCTCTATGTACACTGATATTAGGCCACATTGTACCAAATGCGGTTTCGCTGAGGCTTCGCTCATCCACATGTACTGGTCCTGCTCGAGCATTACCAACTATTGGAGGGAAATTTTCCATACACTCTCTCGGGTGTTAGGCATCAGGTTGGAACCAAGCCTGCTGATTGCTCTATTTGGGCTCATGGAGGCGGAACTGGAGTTAGCCATAGAAGAACAACGTACTGTATCCTTTATCTCCCTTCTAGCTAGACGACTGATCCTGCTCAGGTGGAGGGATGCCCCCCCTTCCACTCATGTACAATGGCTAGAAGACATCATGTCCTGCTTAAAATTGGAGATGGTTAGATACTCCCTTAAGCAATCAAGTAGGAGATTTCAGAAAGTGTGGTCTATGAAGACTGGACCATTAGGTGCAGCTTAACTACACTACGTACTCTTTGCTTATTCTTAGCGCAGGCTCTAGATGTGGCAATGTGCTTATACTATTCTAGTGTGTATTGGCAGTGACTGAGGAGGGGTTGTTTTATATAAGAATTATATAATAATTCTCCTCTCTCTGTCTTTTATTTCTACTTCCTGCCTTTGTGTTTTTCCCACCAGTTTTTGATTCTGTTCCACCATGATTTGTTTCACCTGTGTCTCGTTGTCCTGCTTTGTGTTACTTAGTTCCTTTGTGTCTTTGTCTGTTGCCAGTACTGTGTAGTGTTCTGTTTTATTGTCCTGTCTTTGGTTTCTTAGTTTAGTTTCATCTTTGGTTCCTCTGCTCCATCTTGTGCTTACCCGTGTTCCTGCTACTGTTCCTGGTGTTTTCTCAGTTCTGGATTTTGTCTATTGGACTTTTGTTGGACTCCTGGTTCATCTTAGATTTTTGAACTGTTGGTTAGTGGTTTTTGTGTTTTGTTATTTCATCTTTGCCTAGTCAGTAATTAAAGTTACTTTTCATTTGTATTCCTCCTTGTCTGTATTTGTGTCCATTCCATGACACTCCCAGCTACCAGCCAAGCCCCAGTGTGCCAGTGCTCCTATTTTCCGTCGGTGGTCCGGCCGATGCTGCGACTGTCAGCCGCCTTTAGTTATTTGTGTTTTATCATCTCTGTCAAGAACTACTAAACTACTAAGGTACTTTTTGTTCATATACCTCCTTGCCTGCATTTGGGTCTCACAATCTGTCATTTCCTCTTATTCTCCACAACTATTTTGGCTACACCTGGAAATTATCTCACGACCCCCAGGTTGAGAACCACTGCTCTAGACTATAATCAATAAAAAAAGACAATAAGCAGCTGGCTGAGGCCTTTAGCTAAAAAAGGGGATATTCTGTAAATAAAGAGTTATCTGCTGGTCAAATAAATTGTTTAACTTTGAAGAGTCATTTACTTAACAACAGTTATATGTCTACTGTGGCTCTGAAGGAGTAAATAAAAGATATTTTTAACAGAGAACAGAAAGCTTGAGTCACACAGTGGGCCTTCAAATATGTGGACAGTCTAAAAAAAAACCACACACAACCTTATGGTAAAAATAGGATCCAGTTTGACCTTTTTTTTCTTTTAAATCTGTTTCCAAACTTTATGGAAGTGAGTTCAATTGTTGGAATGCCTCTATAACACTAGTTCTCAAACTATGGTATGTGTACCACTGGTGGTACACAACCTCTCTCTAGTGGTATGTGGAGGAATCTCTGAAACACTTTTTAAAAAATGAAATACATTACTTTAAAAACATTGCACATAAACAACATACTACACAATAAACATAAGTTTTGCATTCGCACTTCCTGTAATATTTTGTTTCAGTATGCAATGTATAAGCATAACGTAAGCATAAAATGAATGGTTCAAAAACAACGGCAATCATGGCAGAAAATATTAGGAAAAGAAGTGCAGTTCAGAAATACACCTTTTCCACCAAATTAGCCCGGATTCTTGAACTGGTTCTGTTCAGGATTCAACAAAGGTCCATCCATCCATTTTCTGTAACAGCTTATCCTCATCAGGGTCATGGTGTCGCTGGAGCCTATCCCAGCTGGCTTAGAGCGAGAGGAAGTGTACACCCTTGACAATTCTTCAGCTCATCACAGGGCACATAGACAAACAACCATTCACACTCACATTCACACCTACAGACAATTTAGAGTCACTGATTAACCTGTTAAGTGCATCTCTTTGGACTGTGGGAGGAGAGAACCCATGGAGACACAGGGAGAACATGCAAACTCCACACAGAAAGGCTCGAGTCGAGGTTCAAACCAGGAACCTTCTCGTTGTGAGGCGGCACCACCGTGTCGCCCTCAACAATAAATAATCTTGTAATCTGGAATAAACCTGCCCCCCCGTGTCAGTAGCTGACTAGGGTCGGCCCTCGCTGCTGTATTTGAATGTCATAATGGAGGTACTTGTAGAGGCTAATATTTTCTGAGGTGTTTTAAAGTTTGAAAAACACTGCTCAATAACATGGATTGTCTCTGGATGATTATAACACTTACTGTATGTCTTCCACTGCAGCATCCAGGGGAAACATCTGTATAATTATTTTTTTATGTAAGCATGAATTTTCTTTCTGCTTAACCTTCATGACATCACATTAACTCTTTTTTACAAATTATTTTTTCAATCTATATATTATATATAGATATATTTTCAATCTATATATTGTTAAACAAATCAGATGTCAACATTCATATTTATTAATGTAAAAATACATAAAATTACAATAAGATTTGAATATTTTTTCTGTGTGTATATATATATATATATTTACAGTACATATATATGACTGCACGTGGCACTCCACCCTTTGATCAGGCTGACAGTGGCAGAATGAGCTGCTCTTCAGTGCCTGCCAAGTATTTGCACTCTGTAGGCCTGTAGATGCTTTACATCAAAAAGCCAGTGATACGAGCTTAACAGCAGCACATAGATGAAAGGCACGGCCGTTCTGAGAAGTGCACATCCTGACCTGCTGCATGCATCAAATCCATTTTCATTAGAGTCTGAGTGCACAGCTGTGTGCCTAACAGGTTTCAATAGGTTTTTCCTCTGGAGTTTGTATTTAGCTGGTGG
This sequence comes from Miichthys miiuy, assembly GCA_036365135.1. Lineage (NCBI taxonomy): Eukaryota > Metazoa > Chordata > Actinopteri > Sciaenidae > Miichthys > Miichthys miiuy. Next base: position 23,107,717 of record CM071612.1, read on the forward strand.
AGCCTTTCAGCGCTGCTAAATTGTACAACAAACAATGTTCCCACCTACATGAGTGAGTGAGTCACCACATACACATTTAATGCACACACACACACACAAACCATCCAAGCTTTCCCTGAATTACCACAAGTGACCATCAATCCTCCAATGATTGCACACATGTAACAGTGCATGTATGTCCAGTATATATATATATATATATATATATATATATAAATATATATATATATATATATATATGTATATATAATAAAAAATAGTGAATATGCTTCCCATATTATAGGTTTATTGTAAATATATACTCATTATTCATACCTGTACAAAGTTGGCTGGCCCCATGCAAAAACATTTGTATCAAAACTTTATTCAGTAGAACCAGTTCTGGAGTAACATATGCCATGCTTTGTATTTTTTTCTTTTGTTAGGTTGTAACACAGATCATCATTCCACTTTTCCTCTTTCATGCAGTTTTACAACGAGCTGCACCTCTGCTTCTGCAAGACATTTCCAACAAGTGTCCCAAAATCATGCTCAACCATCATCTGCCAGGGGGAAAGAGGAAAGAAGAAAGAGCACAAAGGGCTAAATTTGACATTACAGCCACTAGCTGCTCACTTTGCTACAGGATAAAAGGAGTGTGAGACAGGTTTATGGTCATGATGGCGAGCAGGACTTTAGCAACATGTATGATTTGGAGCGGGGGACTGGTGATAAGTAGAGTTATGTTGACACTGCACATTGATGGATGTTCGCTCCTGAGAGCACGTTGGAAAGAACACGCTGCAGCGACTGGGGTTGGAACCATTAAAGGATCGGTTCACCCGATTTACAAAAACATCTCACTTAACTTAAGTGGAAATGATCTGTATTCAGACTTGCTGAGATTTTTGCCTCCACCTCATTACAATGGATGTGACAGGAAGTCTATTTGTTTAGACACCAATGCCCATGTCACTATGGATAATGCACTAACCTCAATGTGGACAATTACGTCATTTTCAAGATCTGAACACCAGCAGAGGTATCTCACCATATGTTCTTTGGGTAACCAGACAATTTAAAGAGTAACTTAACATCGTTTTTTTGCTGACACACAGTGGTTGACTGCTCTCTGTCTGCTGCAGCTAAGAGAGGTGAATAAAAGAATGATTTTGATAGAGCAGCTGCATCTTTCAGGATCACAAAACAATGAGCTAACACAATGGAATGTGACTCAAATATGATCATCACAAGTCTTTTTTTTTTTTATGAGGCAAAGAAAAGGTGGTGCTGGTCTGATTCACAGGCAGGACTGCAAGCTCACTCACTCAGTTCAGAACCAACCCCACATTGACTAACAACAGTATTTTAGCAGACAGGGCTCGATATAAATGAATGACCACCAATTTTATCTACCAGATTATGACATCACTCTGTACTCTAACAGTCTATGAAGTTAATATTCCAACATATATTTGGGCTACAATATTGAAGTTGCTACTGTATGTTGTGCTATTTGTTTTTTGCTTAAGTCATGTCTTCACTGTGCTCTTCCATTGCTAAGCCGCGGTGACCTCTTTAAATAATTACTGATGGGATGAAGCATAAAAAAAAAAAAGCATAAATGAAAGTGTGCATGTTCTAATTTAGATGTTTACAACGTTTATTTAAAAATACTAAAATGTGTTACTTTTAATAGATAAAAGAAAGAGAATGCAATCACATGAGAAGAGGAATGTTTGCTCACTTTGATGATGTGATGGCAAAAAAAACAACAACATTCTGGCTATTTTAGGTTATTAATGTAGAAACCACTTAAACATCAAATAATGAGGAAATCAAAAGACACAACTCACGATCACTGGGAGAGTGGGGAAACTAAAGCTTTTCCAGAGGCAGCATAATCGATGTCAGACCACTAAAGGATGCAACTGAGACAGAAGTCCAAACCACATCCAAGCAAACACCAAACACAGCAGTTAGCACGAGCGAACAACAGATAGAAAAACATGCAAGCACAGGATGAAAACGGTTTATTGAACTAAATTAGGAATGTAAATCAAACTTCTGAATGAAATGAGTGAAAAAAAAAACAAAAGATCTCTGGCTCAGTTTGCACCAACAAACACAATGCAGATGCCAAACCTACAGACGACTTAGTGTTCACATTTTTCTGTCTACATCATCATAAAGCTGAACTGCTTCTTTGAAAAAAAAAACAAACACAGAAGGACGAGCCACGGGGAGGTGAAAAATCTATTTTTCTATCATGACATTTAAGAAGAGGTTATCGATTCTATCAGTGCATCATTCGGATGAATGCTTTTGCCGTGGCCGAGTTCAGCTCACGGCTCGGATAGCAGCTCAACTGTATCCACGTCGACATACAGTTTGGTTACAGCTGCAGGCTCTCTGACTGAACAAAAAGAAACGGTGGGTTCGTCCATAGATAAAAACAACACAAAAAAAAATGAACACCAGTTCGTTCATGATTTGTGAGCACCGATACAACCTGGACAACAGCTGGGAGAAAAAAAAAGAAAGTTTGCTTGATAATTTTGATCTTCTGCCAGGTCAGTTGTGGCAGTTTGAAAATTGGCTGAGCTTTGCATTTCATTAAGCAGACATGATTTTGTTCCTCTTCCGTTGGTTGTTTTGGTTTCTCTTTTTTTTCCCCCCTCTCCATTAGATGCTGTCAGGCTCACTCCACTTTGCTGTAGTCCTCCGCGTGGCCCAGCACCTTCTTCCTCTGTCGTATCATGTGGAAGTAGAGCTGGGGGAAGACTGAGAGGAAGCAGAGGAGGGTCAGTGTGTTACAACAGACTCAGGGAGTTTTATATCACACTAGAACAGCAGCAGCATCAACAGGGGAGACAGACCTCCTTCTGCTTTTTACACTTTATTATTAGAGACACCTGCTGTGCCATATAGTCCATATATAATTTTTTTGGCCTTTTCAAGCTTTATTTTCACAGAGACAGCTGAAGAGTGACAGGAAATGTGGGGAGAGAGAGATGGGGACTGACATGCAGGAAAGAGCCACAGGTTGGATTTGAACCCTGGGCTGCCGCGGCAAGGACCGAGCCTTCCTGCCGGCTGCTCTACCAACTGAGCTAAACAATGCCCCAGAGTCCACTTTTATGATGTGACAGTGTTGTACTGGGCTGCATTATGTATGTAAATAAAGACGATATAAAAAACACCTCTCAATATAATACAGTTCAGTACAACAGCACCTTTAACCATGACCTCAATAATAAACAAATCAGTAAATAATATAAATTAATCAATTTAATTGACTTTAAACGTCCCAAAACCCCTGAACGTTATGAGAAAAATCATATCCCATCATATGATGACTGCTTGAGTTCATTATCACATGGTGATGACTGCATACAAAGTCCATGGAAAAATGAATATTTGCTCTGGGAGTCATATAATGAGGCAAAAGTGCATCCATGTTGAAAATGTTTCAGCTAGAGCTAAAGATTCACACTTATCCTGAGGATTTATGATTCCAGCTCATGAGCGTACAAAGACAAAAAGGAAACATTTCGTGAATCTGAAATCAGCCGCCACGGGAATTTCATTTATTATATTTTATGATGTAAAGCACAATACTGCGGCTGCCTGTTTATCACCACAAAACAGAAAAAGAAAATCTGCGTTTGGACTTACGGGGAATGTAGGAGATCATGATGAGGATGAGGAAGGTGTAGTAGTCAAAAGAGAAGTTGTACTTGTTGGGGAGAGTGACAGAGTACAGGCCCGTCTTCTGCACGTACGGCAGCGCTGCATAGATAGTCAGCAGTTCTCCAGTCACTCCCATGGGATACAGCACGATGAAGAAGGTGTACCTGCAGCGGGGGGTTCGGATTGTGAAAGACAAGGCAGGGGGGAGAGGAATAATAAATCATATGTCTTTAATATTCATGTTTCTTAAATATTATATATTATATATATTAAATATTATACATGGAGCAGGAGAGAATAAAGAGCTGCTGCCAGAGGCTAATTTTCTTTTTCTCTCTTCAGGAAACAGTGGAGGAGTAAGAAGAACGTGCTCAGGCTCCGACACAAACAATTCAAACAGGCAATAATTTAAGTGAGTCGTGCTCCTTAAAAGCAGAGCCAGCCATGACGAGACACGTAAACAGCAGGAGTATGCATTTGGTAAAGACACGGGGCCCATTCCACTCCGCGTGGAAGTGGTGGTAAAAGGCTGCATTCACAGCCGTTCTGAGAACGTGGAGCAGTCAGCTGACACAAATTATCCACCATGAGCTCTGGAAACTCCAAACATGCTGATATGATATTAGCTCATACCATGCGCTGCTTGCCTCTGCGTGCTTCTAAATGTTTCATCAGAAAACTGTTGCGGGATCGCAATTACATACGAGAGACACTGAACTCCTTTCCTTCTGCAGAGAGAACGAACATCAAAGAGAGAAAACAGCCAAACCCAGCCACTTCTCTCTGATCCTTTGCTGAATTTTCCATGGATGCACGACCAATTTTTTCTGCCTCTCGGGGTGCAACTCAAACTGAAAGTCGACTACCAATATAGCGATGGTGTCATTTGCTACCTAGCAACGACGACCGCAGGGAGGAAGGCACTAAACAACTGTTGCCTTGTTTGAATCCCATCGGGCAGATTTTTATGGTGGAGACTGCACAAGGGTTTTTTTTTTAGATCTGATGATTTTCAAATGATTGAAAAGAACTAGTCACCTGTTTATAAACCTGCTTTTCATCGTCATAGTGTCTGCATTGAGTGTCACAGTGGCACTGTTATAGGGTTTAAATGAGGGAATGTAAACAGCAGCATTAAAAAAGTAATTAATAGAGCAGTGTATTACTGTCCTGCAAACAAACTGTGAAAATACATCAACCAGCCGGTTTAGAAAGTGGATGGATGATCCTTGAATTTCAACATCATGAACAGAGCTGTCCGTTCAACGCTTCAGGTATTACATGTCAGAAAAATACCACCACAGCTCTGCAGAGCAGAAGATGAAGTCTTTACATTTCTTGTTTCGTTCAACCAACTTAATATGATAGAAAACTAAATGTTGTTTCATCTTGTCTTTTTTTCATTTCAGAGACTTTGAGATTGACTTGTCCAACTGCGAAAACACAGGTTTGGAAAAACGCAGCCCATCGTCATGCTGTGGCTGCCAATCAGACCGATCAAACCCAGCACAAATGTCTCTGAAGCTGAGACCATGCAGGTGGGTTCATGGACCAAACGCTGACACTCTACCTGTTGTGTTCTGGCTTTGTTTATTTCATGTTCCAGCTTCTAAATCTGAGTCTGATGCACAATTTACGCTGCATAACAGAGACACGAAGAAGTTTCATTTGGTTTGTGTCTGATGTTTTTAGATAGAGAGAGAGAGAGCATCAAGAAAGCTGGTTCTGTGGCCTAATTCATTCATTCAGTCTTCATCAAGTACTAAGGCTTGACCCAGCTCTCATTAAATGATCTCATTTCCAAATGACAGAGTCAGACTTAGATACGGACGCCTCCTGCTCTGACAACCCTCTCAGGTTGGTTTTCCTACCTTGCCCATTTGATGAGGAACGGCAGGTGATTGAGCAGGCTGAACGTGTAGAAAGAGTAGCGGATGATCTCCGTGACGGTCCAGGCGGTGACAAACAGCAGCACGCTGTCCTCACTCTGCACCTGCAGACACACACACACGGTATGATGCGAGGACAGAGAGGTGGATGTGCACGGGTCATGCTGTCGGAGTTACTCTGCTGGAGGCTAATCTAGACTTTTCATCGCGGAGCCATGCTGTTTGTTTCAGACGCTCAGAGATCAGATCACACTGCAGGCAGAGGTCCACTGTCCTCAGGTATTATGATACAACCGATGCAAATATGAGGTTAGCGGTATTTTAGATTCCACACGTAACAGGGAAGGAGAGCAGCAGAGAAAAGGTCAGTCCAGCATCATACAACAGGAGGAAAGGAAAGAAAGCATTTCAACAGTAAATACATACGTTATTCACGACACTACAGTTCAACAGATTCACTCCTGCAACCCTACAGCAAGACCGTCTGACGTTACTTACACGTTTACTCCTCTCCGATCTATTGACGGGGCACACAGTACATCAACTGGTCACTTTTGAACATGGACCCGAGTTTGCATTTACATTCCCGTGTCATCAAGTCCAATGCACTGACTGTTTCGTGTAAGACTGATTCATGTGTGCGAGTTAGAAAAACAGAGGAGCTCTTTACCTCCCTGACGCTGTGTGTGACGGCCCAGGTGAGGAAGACCCGGGACATGACCTGGAATCCTGTCAGGACCACAGAGGACGGTACGATTCCTGGAATAAGAGACAAAAGACAAACACTGATCACTGTACATTATATACCATATGTGTGTGTGAGAATGACCTCAGTGGTCCGGTTTCTGCTATTTTCAAGAAACCAATGACTGGATATTTCTTTTTAGAGATGTATAAAAGGGTCCAGTGTGTCAGATTTAGGGTGCTATATTTACAAAATATGGCAGAAATGGAAAATAATGTTCACAACAATGGTTTTATTAGTGTATAATCACCTGAAAATATGAATCATTGTGTTTTTGTTACCTCAGAAATGAGACTTTAATATCTACAGATGCTGCAGAGTCCGTCATGTTTCTACAGTGGCCCATGTCGGTAAGCCTGTGTGCCTTGTCAGTAGCCTCCCGCCTGCTTTAAAGGTCAACTTTTCGTTTGGGGGGCTTTAACGTCGCTGTGCGTTCATCCGCTGATTAGCGTGTCAATAAACAACCGAAGCAGCGGGAGGAGGGGCGGTGCACAGGTCTTGACCAATGACAGTATCTTGACCTGTGTGGCAGCTGTTGCAGTGCATTGTGGGGTATGTAGTATGAGCAGTGGGAGTGCAATTTACCAGCGGGCCATTAATAATAGACTTATGAAATGATCTCTGACAAGAAGTGACGGATTCCAACTTTTCAACTGTGAGAGTGTGCAGCTTTCTAGCAGCTCTGTTCAGCCAATAATGCAGGTTTAGGTGCTGGAACGGGTATCAGAAGAGAAATGTGTGCCTACTTAGTACTAATGTTGTCATTTACTAGGGAGGCGTTGGTTGGTTGGTCAGGATTTTTTTTTTTTTTTAAGTATTTTTTGCTCTAGAAAAACAGCTTGTGTGGTCGTCTGCAGTGAAATGTTCCTGTCGTTCATCATTACATGTTACATCAAAGAGAAAACTGCCCAGAAAAGCGACGGTTGTCGTCTGAATGGACTGCTTGACTGCGGAAAGAAATTCAATTTATTCACACAAAAACCCCAAAGAAATGAAGGATGATGTAGTGTCTTCAACTGACCAGCAGAGAGGAACGTAGAGCTGTGTGTGTGTGTGTGTGTGTGTGTGTGTGTGTGTCTGAGCGGAAGGCAGCTGCAGGGAGCCTAGGTAATCCTCCATTAATCCTAGATAATGAAGGGAATGGACTGTGAACGATGGCGAGGCGACCAGGCGAGAGCCGCTCTCTCCTCACGCGTTAACACAGCGAGAGCCAGCAGCTTCTCCGCTCTGTCTTTGGCAAACACTTCGGATATGAAAAGCTTCTGTTTGTCTGCGCATATTTACACGTGAGACACAACTGAAAACTGACCACAATTCAATATACAGCATGAGCCACAGCTATCTGACCTGTCAGTGAGCTGAGATGATAACATACCTGTCATTATATTACTGATGTTGTCATGTACATTCCAAATGACGGCTGCAGATCTATGATTCTGTTTAGATTAGTCAAAATGACATGTTCAGATCCGTATGGTTATAAATCTGAACAGTCACATTAGATTGATGATGTGGCATCTAATAAATCACAGTAAATCTTGTAAAGCAGGGCGATAAACAGCAGTGGCTTTGAAAACAAATACCTGTTTAAGAGCTTTATCAGGACATTTGTGATGAATGGAACTTTTCTTCCTGATAACATGTCAGGAAATAATCTGCTCCGGTGACTGATGTGAAAGCAACATAGACGTTTGGCATTTGATGTCTACTGCTGTGCTTTAATTACTGATACATCAACATATATTTCAAACTGCTGCGATAATAACCGAGGGTAAAGTACACACTCTTTTCATACTTTCTCAGATGCACCTCTCACCATCAATAACTTAAATTTCAGATACAGCACGGTGAGAAATCAAAGGAAAAACTAAAATAATACTGAAAACTGCCTCAGTAAAAAAAAAGTGGCTCAGTAAAACATTTTACTGCCTCATAGCATAGCTCAGTGCTTTTTGGTACAGATTCTACAGGTCTGTGGAAGGTGGCTAGAGGACGTTGATGATTTGATGATGGTGGTGGGGAGTAGTATCTAAAACACTCTAAAACTGACACACAGCGTTCTGTTCACGCACACATCATATATAATTTGACTTTAACATGCAGAAACGTCCACGTGTTTGTTTAACTTCTGGTGACTGTAAAGACCAAAGCATATGATTCATCACTTCTGATCATTTCAATAACCACTATGTGAATTTGATTTGATAACTCCACTTCACTTCACTTCAAACTGAATTTGAGTTGTGAAAAGTCACGTGTGTGTCACGTCTAGAGCTAATTCAAAGTCAGAGACTTTGTTTGTTTGACCTGCATGGAACTGAACCTTAATTAGTATCATTGCTAACACACAATACTAATTCATTGACCTACTAGTTCATGTCAAAACTGCTGCTGTGAAAGAAATCTATCATGTTCCACTTGTTTTTTAATGCAGTGCAGATATTTTAGATTAGTCGTTTCATACAACATGAGCTCTTAGTGCTTCAATCATAACAGCCAAAATGTAAAAATGACTCACCTACAGCACAGTGCAGGATCTGTGAGAGGAGATGATAGAAAATGATTAAATATGTACATTTTTAAAAGCATTATTAATTTCCAATTATTACTGACATGAATCAAGTTTTTTTATGACTCCAGTACTGACTTAGTATTTTCTACATGATGCTTTATGTGTGTCAAACATGAATTTTAAAAAAACAACTGACACTTATAAGATCTGCTAAATACTATAGAGCCTATCGTGTTCAGTGCACACATGATTTCATGATGGAAGGTATAGACCTGTCACTGGGCTACAGTGTGTCTGGACAGGATCACTGACACACCTCTTGCTGCTTAGCCTTTGTACCATACACTACACGTGTGTGTAGTGTTTGTGTGAGCGCTGTAAGAACACATGAGGGAAGTAGATCACTGATTTGAGATTTGAGCCACTTTTATTGTTATTAGTTTGGATTCTTACAAAAAGTCGAGAAAATAAGAGCATTGGTTCTGCGGCTTTCGACACAGTGAAGTCATGTTAGCATGTTACAGAAACTATACTGACATACAGGACATACCAGAACCTGTTCAGATAACAGGCTGGAGCTCGTGGTCTAATCGCTTCACAAAGACTCAGCCTCTCTGGATGCTGCTTTTATACGTCAGTTAACCTCATTCACTGTGAGACGTTCCACCAGGACTGTCTTTTGTTGACACTGTCCAATTTTTTGGAAAATGGGCATATCATTTTATAAAAACAAAAAAATAAATAAATATAGAGTTTCAGTGTTTTGTTCATGTGTTCCCCATGTAACATCTTTCTTGGAAACTTTATTTAATCAGACATGTTGTTGGTGTTTTGGCAGTTATTGCCCAGCCCTCTGTGCTTCTCTCACCTCCAGAATAGCTCCAGTCTGAAAGAACTTCAGGGGCTTCTCTATGGAATAGTACAGCCCATGGTAGCTTCCTCTGGCCAGGTAAGCTCTGACCAGGCCCACCGCGATCACCAGCCACCTGGAGAGCACACACACAGAGAGACTATTAAAGTGTTGTCGCTGCAAAAATGAAAAATGAGACCACCACTACGTCATCATGGAAACGTACAAATCAACTCTATATTTTGAACACAAGTAAACGGCACTGGAAATTCAGTTATTTTATAAAAATAATGTTTAATAACCCAATGCTGGTAATTAAAATAATTATTAAAGCCTTGGTCCCCAACCTTTTTTCTTCAGGGATGCTTTTCTATCATTGAGTAAACAGATATATACTCAATACATAACAATAACAGGATAGAACAAGTGATACACCTGAAAATAAAGTGAACATAACTGCAGGAAATGTGTGATTTGGATGACTTCTACAGATTATTTCTCATCACAGTTTGAGTTTTCTGATGTTTTAAAGACATTTTAGGAACTTTCCATGCAGCTGTTCTCTGTGTTGTGTGTTTCCAAACATTTCAACATACATACTTAACAGGCTTCTTTTTGGACAAATTCAATGTTTTCTTCTCATTGTTCTGTGAGCTCTGTTTGTTTTTACTGTGTACTTTCTAATGCAGGGCTGCAGGCTGTAGCTCTGTCAATACATAGCTTGTGTTTTCACCGGCGAGTTTAGATCTATATAATAATCTAAACTTTAAAAATAATTCACAGAAATGAATGAAATGCAGAGATGCAGGCCAATATATGTATACATAAATATATTTTTTTAAAGTTGCCTTACACCCCTTAAAATTACAAAGGCCTCACAACCCCACCGTGGATCTGAATGATGCCTACTGACCTTCATGTTGGAATCATAATTAAAAAAAACAGTTTTACTCCAGTCTAAATATTAAACAGTCATTTTTATGGATGGAGTACAGCCTGATAAAACTTTCAGCTCACTCATAAAACCATTATAATCATGCAATGCAATTCATTACCATATTCAATTAGCTTGTTAACACCGAGGTCAGCCGCGGGGCAGAGAGTGTGGCTAGAGGAGACCCGAGCAGGGCGGAAGTTTCACTTCACACTTTGGTTTCACAGGTTTTTTATCTATTAGGCTTCAATCTCAGTCAGGCTTAGATGAATATCAACACGAGGGCAGGAACTGAGCGCGCCTGCTTAGCTGCTATGGCAGCATCTGAATGCAGACAATGTGTTTAAACAGCCAAAACGCAACTGCACAACAGCCCAGACGTGTGCTCGCAAACACAAAGCAAACACTGTGCGGCCCATCAACACACACAATGTGACCTAACTGGTTGGAACAGCGAGCAAACAACACCCACCATTCAATTGTGCAACAGTCGAAAAACCAGAGCAATAAAAGACACACAGTCTTCACGGTATCTGGGCCGAGCAACGGAGGGCGTCTACCATTCAAAATGTAGTGCAATCAATTTTTGATGTTGCAAAAAATATCGAAGAGCCACCATTTACTTGTTACGACCCATGCTGAATCATTTAAAGGTGTTAAATATAAGAAGGCGCTGAGTCACTTAAGCTCCAAAGGGACAATTTAATGATGTTAGTAAAAGAAGAAGAACTTCATGAATCCTCACTTTTCATACTGCAGCCTAGTATAGGTAAGTATGTTTAATACAACTCTATAGAAAACTGTCCTTCAACAACTTCTTATGAAGACCTCAACCCATTTCGATGTTTGCACCCTGCCTGCTCTCTGCCATTCATGTCAGACACTTCAGCATCTTTAACGTGTTTTTCAAACGTGTATTTTTAAAATCTAAGATTTTAACAAGTCAGAGGTGGAAACTTTCCAGACAGGTTCTTTTTTTAGTCTTGTAATCTCCAGACTCCACACTTTGCAGTGGCATGGGGGTCTGAACTAGGACTGGAACTATCATTACGTTTTATTATTCATCAGTCTGGTGATTTTGTTAATGAACAGAAAGTGTTTAGTTAATGAAATATTAAAAAAAAAAAATTTTAAAAAAGTAAAACCGCCCTTCACAGGTTGTAAAATAACATAATAAATAGAATAAAACAGAAAAAGCAGCATATTGCCATATTTGAGTAGTCAGTAATTCTATTTGACTTTGAAAATTAATGAATATATTAACCTATGAATCAAATAGTTATTCATTTGAATTATACTCTTTTTTGTCTGTTTAAAAATGCTGTTTAAAATTAGCTTCTTTCTTTTTTAACTACTTGGAATAACTATTTACAACCAATTACATAAATCTTGCCCTAATCTTTGATATTTACTTCAAATGACAGAGCATGTTTCAAATGTTGCTCGGTTTATGGGAGATGCACAGCCTCGCTCCGTGCTTCTGAAGAGCAGCGGCTGCAGACAATGAACCATCTGTCTTCATGTCTGTGTGCTGTCTGCGGCGTGGAGCCGTCAGTCACCGTTAACGCGCACGCCAGGTGGATGTCTGTCTGCCGCCGCACGCCTCGCGTTAATCTCCGTAAACCGTTGGACGTTCAGGGAGCACGCTCCCACTACACAGCACGCTAGCAGCGTTTGCAATAAGAATTATACAAAATATGAACATTAATAAAGCAAAAATCACCGCTGTAACATGACAACGAGTCCTATTATACCGTTCAACAGCGCGCGCACACATAAACACACTCGAGAGCAGCATTAGCACAGCACGAGGACACACGCTACATACCCCGCTGTCATAACAACGTTGTAAATGACCAAGTAGGCCGTGGCCAGGGCCCCTGGTCCCTTCTTCTTCCTCGCAGCCACATCGCTGTGGGCCGCCTTGCTGGTCCCGAGAGCAGCTGCCGACATGACTGCAACCCTCAACAGTCTTTGGTTCCTGGACGACGGCCGGCGGCTGTCAGCTTCACCGAGCCAGGAAACGAACAGTCAGTCAGGGGGGCCACGCCAGGAAGCGTCGTCCTGAAACGAGATAGTTAACTCCCCCGTACTTCCGCCTTCGTTTTAAGAGGCTCTCGTTCAGACCTTAATTTTGAAACATCAGTGAAACATTCTGTCAGCGCGAGACTTATTAATTAAAGGTATTTAATTAGACTATTTGTTTTGGTTGGATTCAATCTATTCTCTCTGTCGTCCGTGTGTCCGCAGACCTGTTTAATAGTAGTAGAACCTGAATTATCTTGAGCTGAGGTGAAACTCTTTGTTAATCCCTCTGACTCTATGAGACGCTCATTGATAGGCGCGCCCCCTACTGCTCGTCTCATACCCTGGACCAGGAGTCTTCAACCAGGGGTCCACGACCCCTAGGGGGTCCTCAGAGGTACTGCAGGGGGTCCGCCAATTTCTGTCGTAATAATTGACTATTTTCACTAAAATAATGGTGGGTTAGGGTTAGGGTGCAGATATTTGAGAAACTACAAACAGGCGAGGCATTTGCAGTCCAATTAGATGAATCAGTGGACATGTCCAAAGACGCACAGCTCTTGGCATTTAATAACCAACAATAACGAGAACAATAATTATGACTTAACCCATATATATATATATATATATATATATATATATATATATATATATAAATATATATTAAATAAGTTATTTTAAGCCAGCTTATATGTGACACATAAAATGTTAATTACAAATAAAAAAAGAAGACTACATACATGCTAAAAACAAGTGTTAACAGAGTTAAAGCACCTGTCAACAAGTATCATATTAGATACATATCTCTAAACAACAGGTGTCAGTCATTGGCTCATGCCAACCACTGTATTAGTATGGACAATTACCAGTCACAGGTGACGACAAATGGCCAATATAACAGACAAAAGTAGCCTATAGAAATACATTCAAATAAAATATATTAAGTATTTCTTGCTGATAATAGACCTTCTAATGTCAACACAGGTGGTCAACACTTGTGTCGACTCTACTATTTCATGTCAAAATGGCTGCTGTAAAAAGAGCCTATTCTAGTGTATAGGTAAGATATGCATTGTAATGTAAATGTATGTTCTGCAAACTCCTGCTCTAAGCAGCTGAAATGTTATCAAGGGTGACTCAGAAGATAGAGGCAGAAAGTTCTAGAGATAGATAAAGCCATGAATGACCAGTTGTGCAACTGAGCAAACTGTGTCTAAATTAAAAGTCAAGTTAGTCTCTGAGGGGAGACAAAATGTTGTGTGAACCATGAGACTGTAGGTAGACAATCACCGTCTAACAAGCTTGGTGGTCTCATTTGTGGATTATCTGAATGATGCAACACAACTCTTTTTGCCAATGCTATTTGGAACTCAAATAACGTGGCCCATACGTGAGTTTGTTACCATGCTTTCACACCATCAAATATCCGCACATTTGGTGGATGCACATCAAGAAATCTACGTCCCATGACATTTACTCTTCCCCAAACAGTGTAACATTGTTATAGCCACATTACAGCTATCATCAGTAAAAGCTTCTGCTTCTCAGTGTTATATGAAACTCAAATAACATGATGCAAACTTTCAGCTAGAAGCAAATGAATCAAGATAACAAAGACTTCAAACTGTCAATCTGTCAGGACCAAAACTCATTCATGTTTGTGTACAGTGTAGTCCAAAGTGAAGACTTCCTACTTAATTCACATAAGTGATGTGAGACCTATATGTCTGAGTCATAAGGAGCAAATACTGTCCATCAAAGCCTAACAAGCTCAGAGATCTCATTCACAAATATCTGAATACTGCAATAAACTCTAAAGACAATTCACTCTTTGTGAAGTTCATCTCCATTACAAAGAATGTCTAAAACATAATGAGAATTTCTGAAATCCATCCTAGGATATTGCTTAATTTGAATGTGATCCATACTTGGTACTGAAAGTCACTAAATTGCATCAATACAGAGAACTCTTTGCTGAGATAAGTGATCATATTTGATATGTGGTCTTAAATCCTTTAAAATGAGTGACTGACTGACTCAAGTCTGTACTGCAGGCACCATCGCTTCTTGTTTCAGCAAAAGAAACATGCTCATGTGACTGTTTAGGACCATTGTTCTGCTATGTTGTCCTAAAATTCGGAGACTGTGTAGAAGGGCTACAAGTCACACAGAAAACATCTTTAATCCAGAGATAAAGGTCACCACTTACTATAGTCAAATATGATGTTATATGATGAAATATGATGTTATCTATCTATCTAACTATCTTTTGTCCACTAGATGTCAGTGTTTCACTAGTCTCCTCACAGAGTCAACAGAGTCAACAGAGGCGATAAGTGCTAAATATTATTTTTATATTATTTTGGGGGGGATTTATGTCAACGTGCCGTACTTAAAATAATTTTAAATAACGTACCAAACATATAAAAAACGTACTTCTCCCGCTGTACTCGTTTAGAAATACTGTTCAGGCATATTCGAGGCAGCTAAGTTTCCGGAAGAGCAACTGGTGCGAGTTTAATGGACACGGAAGAGCAGATATTTGTTTAGCCTCTCTCTCTTCTCTCCTCTCACAGTCTGGATTTTTTAAACTCGTTAACATGCCTCTGTTTGCCCAGAACCCGTTTGACCAAGATGTCGGTAAGCGAAATGTGATGTTGGCGTTGTTCTCAGTGAGTCAGAGCTAAGCTAACGACAGGGCCAACAACATTTAGAGGCTAACGTTAGCTTAGCTTCAGTTCTTCACTTCGCTGTAAGTTCAGTCACCGCGGACAGGTCTGCGAACAACAACAGCCACAAGTCTCAGCCACATTCTCGGGCTGTAGCTGACTAGTTGTCAACAACTTCCACGAAGTTTATCGACGGTTTGTTTGTAGAACGAGAGACTGAACTCTGAGGCTGATTCATGTCAGCTAACGTGCCTGGCTAACGTCAGTTAGATCACCTGATCACAAATCAGGTCGAATCGCTCGTTTAGGTCGATTATTTCCAAATATGGCACGTCACAGCAGGACTAGGGCAAAAATGAACGGCTATTTAAAAAAAATATATGAATTATTTCTCAGTTTAGACTCTAAAATGCTCGTAAAATAGTGAATAATGACCATCGCAGTTTCTGTTCAGTCCAAAACCCCCTGATGACAGTGACATAATCAGAGGGTGATTTTTGCTTTCCTCGTGGATGATTAACGAAATATCAAATGAAAGCTGAATTTATTGATCTATTGATGGGAAATGAATCGTTATTTTATCAATTCATGGTTGAAGTCATTTTTCAGCGTCTCAAACAAACAGGCACCCTGTGTGATTGGCTTTTTCAATGTTTTTTTTATCAATCAAACAATGAATTGAGGTAATGATCAATAGAAATGAGCAAAGTATAATCTGAGTTCAGCTGTGGACTCTTTTTCCACTTTGAGTCAGTTTGATCATAATATGTCAGCCTGGTCTTTTCCCATAATTGCGTTATGTAAATGTTCATGCAAACCTCTCAGGTGACGAGCCTTATCTGTCCCTGCAACACCACACTTGTTGTGTGAGCAGACAGTGGTGCACTGTTGCATCTGCCGGTCTCTGGGTGTTTTCACATGACCGTGACTTTACTGTGAGCTGGAGGTGGAGCGCTCTGCCGATGTCCTCATGACGTGACACGGAGCGGCGGTGGCTCGCCTTACCTGACAAACCACCCACGTCCACTGCTGATATGAAAATGAAAATACACGTTTGTGAAATAAAACACAACTAAACATGAAACATGAGCTGATGCGGGGAACGCAGCAGATCTCATGCCATGAAGTGAGTGTGTTTATTGTTCAGATGACGAGTTCAAATTCTTCTTCTCCTTCATGGGGGCTGATCTGGACGATGATTGGCTTACTGACTTCAAGATTCCAGTCTGAGATCTCTGCCTGACTTCAGGCTGTCAGGCGTCGGTACAACATTAACCAGTTCTAAAATGTGGCAGCTCAACACTTGCTATTCATTATTATAACACTTGCCCACTGCGACTGGCATGTCCGCCCACGAATTCATTATGTCTTCAAGACGGGCAGCTGTGATGCCAGTGAAGATATTTTCTCACTTTGACCATATGCACTGTATCCCTGTTTGACATATTTCCAGAGAAGGCAACCAATGAAAACAACACAACAGACGACTGGGGGCTGATTATGGACATCTGTGATAAGATTGGAACGACAACCAATGGGTGAGCTGGAAAGAGGCCTTTTGAATGATGAAATGTGTTAGCAGTCTGTAAAATGACCACATGAGATATCAGTGGGGATCTGTGCAGGGACATGTGCACACAGAGTTTGTTGTTTAGCCATTACTGCGCAGTGAGTTCTGTTCTCTTCTGTTTCAGACCAAAGGACAGCTTGAGATCCATTATGAAGCGAATCAACCACAAAGTGCCACATGTTGCCATGCAGGCCCTCAATGTGAGTTTGTTACAATGCTTTCACGCCACCAAATTTAAGGCCGCATTCAGACAGACAATCAGGAAATAACCTTTTATTTCACTGATTAACTAGCTGTACCATGCTGGCGCTCGCTCTCTCTTATTCACTGTGTACGTCTCTCCACAAACCAAATGAAACTTCTTCCCGTCACTATTTTGCTGCACAAATTGCGAGTCAGACTCCGATTTAGAAGCTGGTTCATGAAATAAACAAAGCCAGAACACAACAGGTAGAGTGTCAGAGTTTAGTCCATGAATCCACCTGGATAGTCTCAGCTTCAGAGACATTTCAGGCTGACTGTGGAGGGTTGACCGGTCTGATTGGCTGCAGTGTGATGTCAGGCTGTGTGTTTTTTTTGTTTTGTTTTTGTTTTTCTAAAGTTGGATCCAGCAGCAGCAGATCCTGTCTGAATGTGGCCTTACGCACGTTTTGGGTGGACGCCCATCAAGAAATGTACTTCCAGTGACATGTACTCTTCCCCAGCAAACGGTGTAACATTACGGCCATCATCAGTAGAAAGCTTCTTCATTTCTGTGTTATATGAAACTCAAACAACATGCACAAAGTAGCAAACTTAAAAACCTCCGAACGTCTGTCAGGACCTAAATGTGTTCATGTTCGTGTACAGTGTAGCCTAAAGTGGAAGACTTCATCCTTCAGACGAGCGATATGAGAGCTGTTCCTCTGTCTGAGTCATCAGGAGCAAACACTGTCACATGGCGTCCTCTATATTTAGATCTCTGCGTTCGCTCATTCAGATCATTAAAGCCCAATTGTCATCCAAGCCAATTATAATTACAAAAGCTTCACGTGCTATTAATATGTCCTTTGAATAATTCAGTAACATGAGTGGAAGGAAAAAAGTCTTCCTTGGTTGAAATACTTGAATCCTCCTTGTGTTCTGTGACAGTTCAGTGTACCGGATGTCTGATCTATTTTCTTCTTCTTCTCTTGCAGTTGCTCGGTGCCTGTGTGTCAAACTGTGGCAAAATCTTCCATTTAGAAATCTGCTCACGGGAGTTTGCCAGTGAAGTACGGAGTGTGCTGAGCAGGGTGTGTAGTCCATTTTGTCGTTCACGATAATGAATGTATGAACTCCCCTGTGCTGTAACGACGCAGGAGAAAGCATCACAGCTGTTTGTTTGTCCGTTCCCCTGCAGGCCCACCCTAAGGTGTGTGAAAAGCTAAAGGCTCTGATGGTGGAGTGGGCAGAAGACTTCCAGAAGGATCCACAGCTCAGCCTGATCGGCGCCACCATCAAGTCTCTGAAAGAAGAGGGCATCAGCTTCCCCTCCGCATCATCACAGGTGTGTTGACATCACGCAGAATGTGTATATATGAATGTGTGCTGATTTTGAGAGTGACACAGAATGAGGTCATTCAGGCAAAACCAGGAGGTTCGTACCAAAGAGAGCGGCTACTTCACACTGCACGGCCGTGGTTTGGATATGAGAAGTCCGACCTGAAAACCATAACGTTAACTTTCAAATGATGCCGCAGACCAGTCTTCACAACAGGCTCACACATCACTGACCTGTTTGAACATGTACACAAGAATCATGTCAGATAGTGCAGAGAGAGATGAAAGTCGAGCGCTCAAAACAAACAAACCCCATCATCGAATCAGATTTTTTTATTGGACAGGTATGTGTACACACATGAGGAATTTGACTGCGGTTACACTTATGTATATGTGTATACAACAATAAACAATAAGAGGAGTCCAGTCATAAAAACCATAAAACCATATGAATTCATTAAACTGTCAGAACATGTGTATATTGTGCATGTATCATTATCAGTCAGCGAGGTTACCGATTTTATTAAGTTACCATTTAGCCATAAAGCTTTGAAAGACAAACATAAATACCACAAATGACCAAACTTCCAAGACAACATTGTGTCAAAATCAGATTTTTTTTTACACAGTAAATCACTGGGCAAAAAAGTCAACTAAACAGAATATTCCATGTTCATGCAGCGTCTGTGTCTTCCAGCCTCAAGCCTCTTCTTTAGTCTAAACAAGAAGAAGTCTAATCTCAAGTGCAGTAGTTGGCAACACATCAACTGAAATTCATATTAGTTCACTTCAAATGTCTCAAGTGCCCAGTTCACATCAGCACACCCACAGCAACACAATAGGCGTCTGGTGAATACTAATTTGGTAAATCATTATTCACGGTAAGCTGTTCTGATTCAGTCCACCTCTCCTTAGAAGGAACCAAACTGGTTCTGTCGGCCTCCTTCACCACGTTACCTGCCAGCTTTTAGTTTACAAAAAGGAACTACAATTTGGTTGCTTGCCCAATTGCCTGTTGGCAAGCGAAACTTCTTACACACACACACACACACTAGAACCAGTTGTATCCGAGCGCATTGTTTCGTGAGCAGGAAAATGTTTTGACTTGAGGATCACGTAACAGATGATCATGCTTCTTTTGTTCTGCTGGTTTTCTTCCCCTAATTACACTTTGAGTCTGGTCACGACAGTAACAAAGTGTGTGTGTGTGTGTGTGTGTGTGTGTGTGTGTATACTCTTGGTTTAGTGTGAGGCCGTCTTTACAGCTGTGGTCTCTCTGCTGACCACTGTGACCGTTCAGCTTGGGTGGAGCTCGTCTGTCTGCGTTTGCACGGCCAGTGCGTACAGTGGAATTTCCTCTTCACATATTTCACGTAATCCTGTGGAAATGTGTGTGAGTGTGTCTGCATCAGGACTGTATTTATGACCGTTGCGGACAGAGCTGCCGCCTTTGTTCAGCGTCTGTGTGATTTGTAACAGCCTTGTATGTGTCAGGGGTTGACGTGGACTTTGCTCACAGGAAGCTGTAAAGCAGCTGACCTACAAATGTATCATCTGTGGTCGTAGTCTCTCTGCAGCTGACGCTCTTTGTTGTGTGCCGTTTATTGGTGTTTGAGTTTGACGCTCCAATCAGTGGAATAAGTGTATTTGAAGAGAGAGAAGAGGAAGTCAAACTTCACCACAAACAGTGATTTGTTATATACTGTATTTTCCACGCTAAGCTTGCAGTGTGTAACCCTTCAGGGCGATGTACATCCACTAAAAGGTGCCTGTTTCTGTTAGTGACAGGCTCAGACTGTTATGCTAAGTGTCTGACAACATTATGGAGAGAAGTTTTTGTTTAAGATTAATATCATTTTTGATCAACCATAAACAGCTGTTTATTGAGGGAAAAAAAAAAAAGTTCACGCTAACATGTTAAAGGTCCGGTGTGTAGGATTTAGTGGCATCTAGTGGTGAACTTGTAAATTGCAACAAACTGAACACCCCTCACCTCACCCCACCTTTCCAAGTTAATAGGAGAACCTAAAGTTGGTACCAGACTCGTGACAAACTGCTGTAGAAACATGGCAGACCCGCTCGCTCTGTAGATATGTAAGGCTCATTCAAAGGTAAGAAAAACATCAGTCCTTATTTTCAGGTTTATACACAGATAAAAACATACTTACGGTGAGTATATTCCACATAAATACCTCTAAATCTTACACACTGGACCTTTTGAAAACACACAAGTCACGCAACAAACTAACCCAATCGAGGCAGCAGTACACCCACAACTCTGATGTTCTGTGATGTAAAATTAATGTTTCAGTTGTAGCTGAGAAGCCGCAATATAGTGACTGAAGCTGGTGGATCTGTTACACTCGCCACTGTGTGTCGGTCAGAACACGATTAAACAATCCAGGAGATGATATACTTCTTTTATTGTTGGCTTGTGATGTAGTTATAGTGATGAGGACGGATGTGGATGACCATTCTATTGGTTGTGGTACAGTGCTATCAGACAAAGCGTGTAACTATAATATACACCCTTTCACACCTAAATTACCACGATCATCCTGTAAGGCTTAACAGGACGAGAAACTACTTATATTAACTTCAATGTCAATAATAACCTGCAGCCAGTGATGCAGCCCTTAATTAGACAATTAACAGTGAATATCACGAACACAGAGTTAACGCCATAATTTCACACTTATAATCTTGAATGATATACAACCGCATAAAACCTAAAGAACAACAAAAGAGGAAAGTACTTACAAGTATTCAAGAACGCACAACATTACCTGGGACAACTCCGCAGCTCTGTATGCAATACCATGCACACAGCAACTGTACTCTCTGCTGTCTAACTAACTGGGAAGCATTAATACAGCCAGCCAGTAGGTGGCGCCTAATCCCTGAACTAAGCACACAGTTCTACAGTTATTCCGCAGTAGAAGTCCAGCCTTTCTAACGCAGTATTACTTTGGCATGGACAGGCATGTCGAGTGAAAACCAATTAATTGTACACCTATAAAATCTAATTCAATCCAATATGACTGCTCTGCCATAAATTCATCATAAAACCCCTCAATATAATGCAGTCTGCTTCAACGCTACTCCAAACCTCCAACCTCTGCCATAAACATATGTAAACTATTACCTCTATGGCAGTCCAAACTTCTATGAATGTACAACGCACTGTACCGTCTTTCCAGTTCAGACACCTCAGACACAGATTAGTTAACACCACTGTTACTTTCTTAAGAATGATCTCAGATCTGTTGCATGTAATTTGCTGTGTCACCATCACTGTGTCGCCTCTGGCTGTTGTTGTGTGCTGCCCATTATGTTAGGGGAAGGGCTGGGGAAACCTGCTCTAATGGAGAGCAGGTCACACACACACATGAGGCAGCAGGTATGACATTTAGCTAATCTCTGTGAGCCGATGAGCAAACAGCAGCAGGTATTGTGCCTCAAGCTGCCTCCTGGCAATGTACTCCAGTATTTACCTCGAGCCCTCGTTTATGCTGAACCCTGATCTGATTTTTCAGCAGCATGCAGGTACTTTTGTTTTCTGTTTGCAGCCTCACACTGTCGAGAAGGTAAGCCAGACGGTGCCTGTTGTGTAGATTGGATTTTGGTGTCTTGGTGCACAGTCTGTTGGACACCTTGCTGGTCTGCAGATTTTGGAGATCACCCTGTTCTCATACTAAAATGTTGAAGAGTATCAGTTTATATTTTACTTTGACACAACATTCCCAGTGGGCGTGAAATAAGGAAGTGATTCACATGGTGTATTCACAGGGTGCAAGTATACACTGTGTGTATTTTAGTTTGTACAAATAGATATTGAGTTACTTCACAAACCTCACCCATATTTACTTCCCTACACCTGCTACACGAAGCCTTACTTGCACACCTTAAGAATAGTTCCCGGAGGAAGTGGGAAGAGTGGTGTTTGGATATTTATGTATATTATTTTTGGGGTGTTAATAGGCTTAATCAGGTGTTTATACTGTCTATATTTTATTGGTGATTTATGGAAATGGTTGTTTTATTATTATTTATGTAAATATGAGATAACCCTGTCAATTGGTCAAATCTAATCAGTCATGTGATTAATAAGACGTGTATAAAAGGAAGTCAGGAAAGTTGTTCAGTTGTTGAGAGCTGGAGATTATTGGATTTGGATTGTGAGTATTGATATCAAAGTGTGATTTTGGAAAGTGTTTCTCCTCAGTTCGCCTCGTCGGACAACTGACACACACACACACACACACACACAAAGGTTCTGTGTGTAGGATTTAGTGGCACCTAGCTGTGAAGTTGCAGATTGCAACCAAATGAATACTTACGCCTCACCCTCTCCTTCTGAGCATGTATAAAAAGCAAAAGGCCCTGCCGAGAGCTAGTGTTTAGTTTGTCTGCTCAGGGCTACTGTAGAAAAATGGTGGTTCAACATGGCGGACTCCGTGGAAGAGGACCTGCTCTCTCTGCAGATATAAAGGACTCATTTTAAGACAACGATTCTTATTTTCAGGTGATGTTACACTAATGAAGACATACAAATGAATATTGTATTCCATTCCTGCCAATAGATCCTCCTAAATTTTACACACTGGACCTTTTTAACCAGAATGCTCTTTTGCTGCCATTGTTATTTTTCAGCTCACTGTGTCATGTTGCTGCATTAGGAGGATCCCTAACTGACAGAATTCTCCTAGTAAATGACAGCTTTACCTGCACCCTGCACATTTTCTAGGATGTTAGATTGCACTTCACATTCTATGACCAGCTCACGTCTTATTAGTATTAATCATTAGTTTGCACACAGTGAATATGTGGGTGTGAAGAGTTGTTGTGTAGCACCAGCGACAATGTCCAGCTGACCTGTTTTGTCCACTTGTCATTTCTGTGTCGGAGTAATGAGACAGCTCTCTGTCCAAAAGCTAGAGATGACATGTAGTACCCAAAATGAACTGCAGGTGGCATTAAAGTCACTGTTTCTTGTCTTTTGTGCTACACTCTCACTCCCTCCTGTATGTATACACACACAGAGCCATGACCTTATCTTTCTATATTGACCACAGGGTTCCACCACAAAGGTCAGCGCACCTGCTGTGACGGATGATGACAACCTGGCCAAAGGTAAAGAGAGACGCCACCGTTCAGCTCCACACACACTTGTGTCATCATTAGGGAATTTCATCTGTTGTTTCAGACAGCATGTTTTCTTTACAACACTAGATTCATTATCGACTGACTTTTATGTTCTCGTGCATCAAAGCTTGTTTTGTTGCCTCGGTTATTGATTATTTTGGTCTTACCTTTTAAGCAGTCTCCTGAGAGCTGTTTGTGTTGAAGTGAAAAGATGAAACCTGTGTGTCTGTGCCAAGACCATGTGTTGGACGGAGGACAAACATCCTCTTCTCCTTCCCGCCTCTCTTTTCTCTCTCTCTCTCACTCTGGTCTCTCTTCTTGCCATCCAAACCTCCTCCTCTCCTAGCCATCGAGCTCTCCTTGCAGGAGCAGAAGCAGCAAGCGGAGACGCGGCCCCTGACCATGAACTCCGACCCGCCGAGCTACAGCAACGGCAGCGGCGGGCAGGAGGCCCGGAAGGTGCGCGCGCTCTACGACTTCGAAGCGGCTGAAGACAACGAGCTGACCTTCAAAACCGGAGAACTTATTCTGGTTTTGGATGACAGGTGAAGTTGAACACATCCCGCCATGAATCAAAAGACAAATCTAAGATATTCCACACAGAGCTGCGCTGGACAAATTATTGGCACACTCAACAAAATATTCGGTAGCACACCTCTGACCTCTGATGGAGACCCAGCTCCCTGACACTGGGCCTACATTGTACCCCAGAATTCTTTGGCAGTGTTCAGATTTCTTAACAGCATGCACACCGTCAAGACATCCAGTGCCTGAAGCAGCAAAGCAACCCCAAAACATCAGTGAAGCTCCACCATGTTCGACCGTGTTCAGTAATTTTTGGAGTTTCCTGTGGAATGTCTTAGATTTGGCTTTTTTGTGTCATTTTACACAGCCGTCCTGTTTTACATTTCAAATTAGCTCCCAATAATAGAGATTCATCTTATTATTCGCAAAGTAAAGATCAGAAGCATGTGATTAGCAACTTCTTATTCGTGTGTCATGTTTTTGTTTTGCAGCGATCCAAACTGGTGGAAAGGAGAGAACCACAGAGGAGTCGGGCTTTTCCCTTCCAACTTTGTCACAACCAATCTGAACGCTGAGCCAGAGCCAGGTTGGTCTTTGTGTTGAATCGGAGCGTGAACATGTAGCTGCTCTGCTTTTTCTGCCCTGTACCCTCATACCCTCGTACCCTCAGCCTCTGCGCACTCGTTTGATTTAAAGAAGAGCAAATGAGTTTCAGAACTGCTAACTGAGCTCAACGTTTCCCTCCACAGTGACTTATGTTGAAAAGACATCCAGTCCTGAAGAGACGGTCCTGGAAACCAAAGACGAGCCTGAGCCCGTCTTTATCGACGAGGTACTACATTTCCCTCCCGTGCACGTCCATTTACAAACACAAATCACTTCTCAGTCAAACTATCAATCCAAACCCGCTCTCTTCCCGCTGCAGGCGAAGATGGACAGAACACTGGCTCTGCTGCAGAATGCAGATCCTGCAAATCCGGCTCCTGACTCCACAGAGCTGCTCCAGCTAGAGGGTATAAACATTAACGCTGGTGTAAATCAGTCGCTCTGCGGTCCGTCTGAGTTGTTTTCTAACTCTGTTTCTGTTCTCCTCCCTTACTGCACATATCTCAACAGGAGCTTGTGAGCAGATGAACCCGATGATTGATGAGAAGCTACAGGAGATTGACAGGTAGTGTGTCACAGATATTTTCACGATTCATGCATTAAAGCTAAGTAAGATTATCTAACATTTTAGCTCCTGTTAGGTTTAGCATAAAGATAGAGATGATTGTGCTTTATCCGCTGAGACAGAGGACACTCTTTAGGACAGTTGTTCTACATTTAAAAAATCTCTAAAATAAATGTTCCTCTTTGTTTCAGGAAACACTCGGAGTTGTCAGAGTTGAACGTGAAAGTTCTGGAGGCCCTGGAGCTTTACAACAAGCTCATGAACGAGGCTCCGTTCTACGCGGCGTACTCCAAGATGCAGGCTCAGTACCCCCCGACCAGCTCAGCCGTAGCCATGCAGGTCAGAAAAGTCCTCAGTGCTGCCCGAAATCTCACTTCAACAAAGACAATCAGATGATATGCCTAATTTAGTTCTTCTGCTGAGTCAGAATTAGTTGAATTCTCTTGAAATGAACAAAACAAGGTGGTGGAAACACGAGCAACACGCAACCAAATGTCGCGTTTCATAATTCTGCGTTTTTTCCATTGTTAGTGGCTGACTTGTGTATTAATACTGTCTACAAGTGTTGCTTTTATTATTACATGAAGTATTTCAGTTTGGATATGAAGATGGATTCAGGCCGAGGTTCACAGTTTAGAGCATTAGCTGGAGATTTTCTGTGTTAAACATGAACTGCGTGTTAGCTACCAGTGTGCCCACCCACGAGTAGTACACTCTCACTCTTGTCTAATGATTTTATTGATCTTTTTATCTATTTTTTTTTTTTTTCATGGAGACAACCGAGAGAGAGCAGTCTGCCCACATCCCCTCCTCGTGTTCGGTTCAGCAGTTGATTTGGTTGCTTCTTGCACTCGTCCTGGTAGCTTGACATTCAGTCAGCTGTTTTTTTCCCTCCCTGGAGAGTTGGAGGCTGCAGTGGCTGTTTTCTCTATGATGATTGATGTCACCGTGTCTCCCTCGAGATTTAGAAAAATGTCCACTTCTCTGGCGAGAGCACAGTGGAGTGTTGCTTGTTGTTTTTTTGCCCTTCATCATTTTTTACTGTAAAACTGTCTATCAGGTTGTTGTTGTTGTTGTTGTTATACCTGCAATGCTAAGGCTTTCATTACACACGAGAACTTATATGTTCATATTTTATTTATTTTTGTTACTGATGCTTTTCATAATTTGGATAAGTGTGAAAAATAACACCTCAACAGCACCTGACTCGGACAGCCTGCAGCAAAGACCGGGTGTTTCATATCTCGCAGTCTTTATCTGACTCCCAGAAGCCAGACATGTTTCATTAGTGTTGGTCTGTCAACCTGGGACAGAGATGATATTAACTGTGTGAGAAAATAGAAATAAACTCAGAAACTTTAACACAGCAGCTGGACTTAAAGGAATAGTCGCTAAATCTCAGTATGATAGTAGACCGTAAAAATGGACAGTCACCCATAGGTTTCCACAGAGCTGCTTTGAAGCCATGTTGGTAGTCCTGCTTGTTCCGCCTCCCGGCTAACCTAAGAATCAGCAAAGATGTGGATCATCAGTGGACCTGAGGCGGGCTGAATGATGCCTGGATGTTCAAACAAGCCACCTGTAACAAAACCCACCTGTCAATCAAAGCAGCCATGCTGTTAATTTTGAACTTTAAGCCTTAACATAATGTCCCTGATAATAAGGATAAACTGTTATGGAAAATGGATGGGTTTCTTTCTTTCAAAGGGCAAAGTTTGATTGGGATTAATTACTGTTTTTCTCTTATTTGGTATTGAGATTACATAACTAAAACACCAACTCCATTATTGTAACTTAACTTCTCTAGAGCAAACGCCAGTTCTTCTGGAGCAATTCCAAATATATATATGTGTATATATATCCCAACGTTAATGACTATATTTTAACATCTCATAACAGTGGCACTTCTAGCCTCATGTTTTCTATGTAAAAAGCTATTTATGTGCATTTATGTGTTATGTATGAGGTGCAGATATTTCTCCAGCAGGTCACTTATTTATTTTTGACACTTAGTTCCCCCGTTACTTGAACACTGATTGGACTGGTAAAGCGGTGACAGCACACTCTTTCTACATCTGTATAAAGACGAGGGATGGTGATATTAATCATGCTCTCTCTCTGGTCTGCTCAGGGCTACCTACCGGCCGGCGCTCCCTACCTGCCTCCAGGGATGACCCAGGTTCCTCCCGCGCAGCCCTATACTCTGCCCAACGACCCGCCCGCATCGCTGCACTCGCTTCCCCCCAACGTCTCAGCCCCGCCTAACAACCAAGCCCCTCAGCCTCCCTACATGAGGTAAGAAAACAGCCCTGCCACTGTAAACAGGAGTAACAGCACTCTGTAGAGACACTCCAAAGACAAATAATGACAAGGTGTGACTAATAAAGACAACGCCTCAGAGCTTTGACATTAATGAGCTACTAGATTTGAATATTGGACAGCTAACAGGACAGGTAGAGAGCTGGTGAAGTCAGTGGCATAAAAAATGATTAATCAAACCTAAACATGTGATAATAGAGAGCTCCGTCATAAAAAGAAATTGAGTCATACAAAGCTGTTTTTGCGACTATTCATTGGAATAATACAGTATTGTTATTTTTTTTTTTTTTGGAGGGAATAACTTCATGTAAATAAGTTTAACATGGCAGAAATCACAGCTAACATGATAACCTGACTTCTGAACCAGTCAGACATACGGATACAAAAGCTCCACACACATTTCCTTTTTTATGTGCAGTTGTTTTCTCCACTTCTCCGCATATTTATCATCCTTGTTTTTTTTTTTTGTCCCGTATCCAAAAAACATAAAAGCTGGTAATCAGTGAGAAATGGCTGGATGAGTGGTGTACAGAGTACCTTTGCTTGCTGATTATTTTGGCTGACCGTCATCATATTTGTCCCTGGAGTGTTTCCCAGAGAAAGTCACAGCATGCTCGAGCTGAATGTAGCTTTCAGTGTGATATAGACTGTGTCCGATCAAGACTATTATAGATGATATTAGAATCCTAATAATTATTAGAATGATTTTCTAATATCTAAACTACATGTACCATCTTCTATCTTAGATTGTAACAAACTTTGCTCCGCAAAGATGAACATATTTCTACAAATGGTTTAAAACACACCCAAGGAGCAACTATTTCATGCATACTGCTGTTAGAAACTGAATATGAATAGCTGATAATAAAAATGAGCAGCCACTGTCAGTAATCAATACACAGCCATTAATCAAACCAATAACTAACAGCAGTCAGCATCAGACAACCTTATCTCCTATTTCACTGGTAGCATGCATGAAACAAAGCGGCTGGCCACAAACAAATCATAATGTGTTGTCACTTAGTGTAGAACTGTTGCATAAAAACAATATCACACTCGAGGTTGTGCTGTTATACTGAATATCAGCACGGCTGCAATTAACTTCCGATAACCGAATCACGGCCGTGCTGATGTTCAGTATAACAGCACTCCCTCTCGTGATATTACTTAAATATCACATTATGTCTGCAAATGACCCAAATTGTAACAGTTATCTAATGATAAACAAACATGTAACTAATTACATTTAGGATTTCATTAAAGGACTGTATATGTTGATATTGTGCCCTGGATTGTTCTGTTGGCTGTAATATTTCTCCTGGATATGATTTTGAGTCAGATTTCCTTCTAAGCAGGAGATCTGGAAAGATAACTTTCACATGTCGAGGCTCATTTTCCGTATTTTTTTCATACTTTCTTCCC
The DNA here is from genome assembly GCA_036365135.1 of Miichthys miiuy. Taxonomy (NCBI): domain Eukaryota; kingdom Metazoa; phylum Chordata; class Actinopteri; family Sciaenidae; genus Miichthys; species Miichthys miiuy. The sequence goes on from CM071612.1 coordinate 23,136,686, forward strand.
AGCAGTGGTATGAACGCTCAGTACATGAACCAAGCTGCTCATTACCCACCCCAGGCGGGCATGGCCATGGACATGTCGACCTATCACAACTCCAGCATGCCTCCCGTGTCCTATCCTGTGGCTGCTCCCCCTCACCAGGCTCCTCAGCAGCAGCAGGCGGCGTATTATCAGCAGCCTCTGCTGTAAAACTCTGACCGACAACAGCCCTGAGATAAATACGCACTCCAGATATTTCCATTTCCAGCGGTGTGTTCATTCGGCTTACCTTGTGTTGAGTGTCTGTGTGGGTGTCGCTTTGGGAACATTCCTTTAGCATTTTGCGTGTCCGATCAGCCGAATGGAACACACCCCGAAGAAAGTTGAAATAACTGAGGTGTGTATGTGACGTGGGACTGTTGTTCACCCGAGTCAGGACTCTCTGTGTGCATGTCCTCAGCTACTACATGTGAGGCTAAACACGGCGTCAGGAGTTCTCTCCTGTGTCCCTTCACTTCTTTTTCCTGGCCGGACAGTGAACGCAGCGCTGGTCTTCACAACATGTCACGGGTCAACACAGAAGAAGAGCTGAGTGTGTCCACCGATGCAGGCTCATGTAACGAGCAGTCATCACCTAACTGATGAGCATTTTACAATCCATAGTTCAACACAACGCTAGTCCCACAGTGTGATACTTCACGTCCTCCTCTGAGGTGGTAACAGAGGGTCAGGCCATGTCCACACTAATGTAGATAAATGTGATAAAATGCTTCTCTTTGTCTGTCTTTGTGTGGCCTTCTCTTCACACTACCTGTCCGACCATGTAGCGCAAAAACGGCAAGCTGCAGTCCCCTGTCAGTGTCGACACCGGATACCTTCAGCCCGTGTTTTGGCAGCACACGATCAATGAAAATACGTGCACGCGTCAAAATAAAGTGGCCTAAAGCAGCAGCTCTGCATGTGGAACGTGAGCCTTTGCACAGCTGTATTGATCAAAACTCAAACACTCAAACATGTTTGGGAGACGGATGACTGAAGAACGTGTCCAGCATGCGTGCAAACCGACTCAAAACACAGCTTTCCAAAAGCGTAAATACAAACGGTCTCACGTCGAACCTCCTTTGACATTTAAGATGCATCTGCATTGTTGTGAACATGGCCCAAACGTTTCTCCTCTTTTCGCTTTTAACGCCCGTCTTGTTTTTAAGTCTGTCGGTGAAATCCGGTAGGCGCGCGAGCTCGCGTTCCCGCACTCGTTGAGTGTGTGTGACGGGGGGGGGTGTGCGCGGTTATTTAAAAGGCAGGCTTGCTCGTTCGCCTTCCTCCTCACCAGCAGCGTCCATCACTGTAGCCGATCTGTGTCCTGAACTCTCAGATATGTACGTTAACCAGAATGACTTTTTCCATCAACTCACTGCCCTGTAATGCATTACATGGTTACATCTGACATATTTAAGGTGACGTGTGTGTGTGTGTGTGTGCGCGCGTGCACATATTTGTGTTTTTACATACATACGTATGTATGTGTGACGTACGTATGTGTTTGAGGGCTTACCCATGACTGCTGTGGGATCATCAGATTTTACGGTGAACTGAGAAATAGTTTGTGTGTGTGTTTATTAATCTGCTGCATCTTTTCGTGATTATTACATCAATGCCTTCCTGCCTCTCATCTTCATGTGTGGGGTCTCTTCCATTTAACAGAACCTGTTAGAGTCTGTGTTTTATGCAAACGCAGCAGATCTTTCATGTCTGTACACTTCAGTTTCCGAATGACATCGCCTGTACTTTGATTTATATATATTGAGACATTATACATGTGTACTTTACATGGTCGGAGAATGTGTAATTATTATTCTTACGTTGGTTCTGCTTTTACTTTCACTGTTCAGGCAAAATGCCAATAGAACAAACTTTCTAAAAAGTTGTTAGTTGCTGTTAATATGAAGACATCATGTTTTATCTACTGTTGGTTTCTTCGTCAGTTTCGGGGGTTTAATGAGCAGCTTTCATAGAATCCTCGCTCCTGTTGCGTTAGCTCTGTAGTGTCTATATTTCCTTTACCGGCCTCATATTAAAGGCGTTGTATATTAGATGTAAAATACCTGGTTTTGTCAGCGACATTGACATTGCACCTTAGCTTTGTAAACATATATTTACCACTGGATGCCTTGTTTTTTCTGTAGGAATCAAAAGAATGACACAACTTTCGGGCGAGTAACTTCAAGTCTCCAAATCCGCTGGATTATGTATAATTCTGTATATTTAAAATATTCCAAGAAAAGTTCCTTTATCCAGGATTTTAAAAGTGCTTTTGTAACAGAGCAAACTTATAATATTCTTTGAAATAAAATAAAAAATTGACCTGTGTCGAGGGTGGTCTCTATCTATATTTCCCTTTGGATGCCTGGAAGTAATTACATTTATACAATTAATAGGAAGGTGATTAAAATAGTAACTGTCCGCCTAATTAGCCTGCCCTATTCCCTGCTCACATCACCAGCTGCACATGATGAACCAGCCAATAATGTGATCATTGCCCGGAGGACATGATTTATTCATTGAACCTGGCCTTTTTATAGTTTCTGCTCTTTACTTGTGAAAAAGCAGCTCTGAGGATCTTTTTAAATGCCAGTGTTCTTCTGGTGGCAAAGTGCAGAGAAAAAAAAGAAACATTCTCTTTAATTAAATGTTCAAGGCTGTTCTCCAGGATCCGTGCACACTTACAGACCTGCAGCGAGTGTCTGCAAAGCACGCAGCTGGTAGCGCTGTCTGCTGAGGATGACTGAGGAGATTTTATCGTCTGTTGTTTGTCCCAGTTCGTTTGCTGAGATAAATGTGGCCCGTTTTATTTATAAGTGAAGAACGCAGCCTGAAATCAGGAGAAAGTGATTGTGTCGGGCTGCAAACGTACATAAGACACTATAAATATGTTGAATATGCTCTGTTTATCAGCTGTGACCATCATGGAAAATGTGGAGCACTTTTCTATTCATACCTACATATATCATTTTAACATTCATACCATTCCTTTTATGCTTTCCTTTATTTTGTCTGATTTTTTTTTTAATCTAGCCTGCAGCATCTGGAGTGGGACAGTATTCAATTTTTATCAAGGGGTTGTGGATTTTTATATCATGAAGAGAATAAATTTGAACCTGCCAAATGCCAGGTCATGCTGGCACAGCGAAAGATAGTTCATGCTGCCTTCAAATGCTCCTTGTAAAGTCCATGTTCCAAGATCAGAAATATTAATTTAAAGAGTAAAATCACCTTAAAGTGTGGCTGCTTTTAATTAACTAGTTAATTACAAAGTTTAACTGGATGTATCCATCCTTTCATCTCTTCTCCATGTTTGTTTGCACTAGTACAGGATCACGGGCTTCTGGTGGCTGAGAGCTACAACTTAAACTACAACTAAAATAAAATAAAAGGTCTATTATTGAGACATTCATTTGGAGCCCTTTGAGATAATGTGCAGGCTCAGAGGAAGCAAAGAGACTGTCCACTTCTGAGTCCCAGAGGAGATCATTTATTCACGTTTATACATTTATCATCTCGTCCCAAACAACTCAAATCTATCTTTTTATTTTACATGACTCCCACACATAGTTAATCTGTGTAAACATGATGACCTATTAATCTGTAACACACACAGAAGTGTGTGCAGGGAAGAAATACTTTCATTTATTACATTATGCTAAAACAGGAAAATACAAAGACATTTTTGAACATGGGGATTAGAAATGAGCATACTGTGAAGTAGCTAAAAAGTGGATACGGAACACAATATGGATTAAGAATATGATAAAATATATAAAAATATGGATTAATGCTGGTGATGGAAGTGGAAAAAAAAAACGAAAGTAGAGATTATATTTGAATTAAGGATGTGAGTTTCATGTGCAAAATATTTATATGAGTTCTGATTTTAACTACGGAAGCCCCAAGCAGTCATACATCTTGTTTTCTCAGTTTTCTCGAGATCTTGAGTTATTTATGTCATTATGTCGAAATAACAAATGTTGTTGTAACATTCTCCCGCTCCCCTACATTGCTACACTGAATGATGTTTCCTGCAATGATTTAATATAAAAGACTATTCTTTTTGTTTCCTCGACATCTCGTATTTCCAATATTTCAAGCTCTCAATATATGATCCTGTTACCACTTAGGGCATCTGTACTAAGCAGTCATACACTTTTAATTTTTTTTATTTTCTCATGGTAACCAGTTAACGAGTTTTCCAAGTTATTTCAGTCATTATCGGGAAAACATTGTTATGTAGAGATCTTGAGCAAATAATCCTGTTACGTCTGGATAACGTTATTGTTATTTCAACATAATGACATAATTACCTTGATATCTCGAGAAAATGAATGAAATGAACTGGTTATCACGAGAAAACGGAGGAAATAAAAAAAATGTATGAATGTTTGACCACCATCTTTTCTGGTGGCCCTAATCATCTTCCATACAAAATAAAAGAGCGTGTAAAATGTTTATTATTTTCTATCTGTATAATGTCTCATGAATATATATCAGTGTTTAATCATGTTCACAATAAGGACAACATTTACGTCAGATCGAGAGATGGATTGATGGATACTTCCTATTTTTCTATGCATGTCGAGTTGCAATTGTTCTGTGCTGTCCCTGAACGCAGCAGTACTGAAGCCCAGTGTGATGGGAGTGAAGGTGGGGAAGGAGGAGGAGGAGGAGGGGTGAGGAGGGGGGGTTTAGTATCTGTGCTCGCGCTGATACACGGAGCTTCATCTGCGTGCAGACCCACTGCAGAGTGGGACCCGTCCTCAGAGCCACCACGTCTCTTTTCTCCTCCTGTTGTCGTGAACCGGAGCAAAGCTGGAGCCGGCGGTCCACTGTCCGCCACCGGAGCAGCAGCAGTTCCAGTGGAGCGGCACTGAGCGGCAGCCTCCGCCCTGGACCGATGAACTGGCTGAGATGTCCCGGCACATCTACACCCGTCACGGGATAGGAGGAGACGGGCTGCAGAAGCCCGTGTTTCAGGTAGGAGGATAAACCACCGAGGCTCTCCCTGCTCCTCTCCTCTGCTGGTCTTTTTAAACTATAAGCACAGGTGCAAAAATGATTTATAATAATCCTTATAAGAATGGGGAAAATATTACTCACAGGAGAGCATTACCTACACTTTGAAATAGATCTAATACAACTGAACCCCACAGATAGTAAACTAATCATACTGCTCTGTTTAACTGAGGCTCCGTTTGTCATCGCTCATAATGAGCCTCTGAGGACTCATCAGTCACTTACAGGCACGGCTCCTGCAGTGTGCTGAGAATCTGACTTATTCAAAAAGACATGAAATTGGGCTTTTAATTATTAAACATCATCTGACGGAACTCCACTTCTGATGGACGATGTGATCCACAGAAGAGAGTGATTTTTAATTCTGGAACAGAAATTGATCCACACAGAGTCACAGATACTGAACAGATAGATAGATAGATAGATAGATAGATAGATAGATAGATAGATAGATAGATAGATAGATAGATAGATGAAAAAGTTATAAATCCAGCATAGCCCAAGATCTGGCCTGTCACAGTAGCCTGTGTACAGTAAACTGTGTGCAAAATTTTTAGTGATCATCACTCATTTATCAAAATAGTCTAGCCTTCCTTTGATCCAGTTATTGATTATTGACTAATCGTTTGAGCCTACACCAGTCCTAGTAGATTGACTATAGAATACTTTGCAAGTCCCAGGGGGAAATTCCAGCTTTCCAGCAGAGATGTTGCATAAATCATTAGAGGAATGAGGTGGGTAAGAAACTAAATCCAATAAAAGTCAGAAATAAAATTAAAAAAACAAACAAACAGAGACTGAATGAAAACTTGGACCATACTCTGTAACTGTCTGTGTGGGTTCTCTCTGGGTACCTCCTCCCACAGTCCAAAGACATGCACTTAATGTGTTAAATAGGTGTTTGTCTCCATGTGTCCTGTGATGAACTGACCCTAAGTCAGCTGGGCCAGCTCCGACCCTGATGAGGAAAATCAGTTACAGAAGATGGATGGATGGATGGCTTGGTAAGGTTCGTTGTTTAATGTGATAGTAAAATAATAAAAGGCTCCATGGAAACTGGGCAAATCTCATGATGAGGACATTGAGATACAGTCGAAAGCTCCAGAAAAAGTGACCCTGTAGAACTTGGCTGTATATTTTTGGGTTTGAAATGTTGGTCGAACAAAACAAGCTATTTGAGGATGCCATCTTGTGCTTTAGGAAATGGTGATGGGCATTTTTCACCGTTTTCCAATTTTCTGGAAACAATGAGGAGATGAATCAAAAAAGAAAATAATTGTGAAGATGAATAAAGGTCTGAAAACAGGTCTGTTTTTTTTGGCTTCACTTTTGGAAGTTAGAAGCATCCACTTACCCCAGGCGCTCTCCAAAGTCACAGCAGGACAGGATGTCACACATACAGTGTTAGGAAAGCTGAGAAGCTGTTCATCATCTCAGGTGAAGTGTTACCTCGTCGGCTCCTCGAGCACTGAAACAAATAGGCTGCATGTGAAAGTGGGTCACACAGAGTGAATCTGTGCATGCAAAAGAAATGCATTGTGGATTTTGGTATTGCTGACTTCACGCAATTGGGTCATCGCGGAGGACAAGAGGCAGCTGGAAAGAGCCGGAGCCTTGCCAACCATGGGGGCTGAGAGACTGGTTTTAATGGGTTTGCTGGAGGGAAGGTGCCCTTGAGTTACTGTGGAAGAGAGGGAGGGATAAATATAGGAAACATAAAACAATAATAGAAGCAGAAATAGAAAAAAAGAGTTTTATGTGTGTGTGTGTGTGTGTGTGTTCTGTCCTCACCAGGCTAACAGAGGACCTATTCCAGACGCAGCCGGCTGAAGAGGTCAGACGGCAGCACCACCTCCACCAGCTTCATCCTCAGACAGGTAGGACACCTTACCACATCAGCAGGGCTCGTTACCCTACCTGGAATTTAGCATTTTTGAACATAGTGAACAGTAAAAATGAAAAAGCCTGAAAAATCAGATTTCAACATTATGCAATGTCAATGTTTTAACATTACTTGCTAACCTTAGACAGTATAAAACATGGATGTAGTATCCGTGACATCACCCATAGGTTTGGTGTAGTTGCTCTGTCTGCCGCATCTTGGCAGTCTTGCCTCTGCTGCCTCCTGGCTAATCCCAAAAATGGGCAAAGATGTGGACCATGTGTGGAACTGAGGCGGGCTACATGAAGCCTGGTTTCTAACAAGCCACCTGTACCAAGACCCACCTGTCATTCAAAGCAGCCACGCTGTTAATTCTGCATAACTTGAAGCCTTAATATCATTTGAACAGGTGAGTTGTATATAAATTCACCTCAGTACAGTTGTCATGAACGGGGAAATTAGCTATAGAGACCAAAACTGTTTTTGTACCAGGCTGTAAACATGTTTATTTCTGCTGTGAAGTTGGACATTTGAACATGGGGGCTTATGGAGACTGACTTGTTCTGTAGCCAGCCTCAAGTGGACGTTTGAGGAACTGCAGTTTTTGGCACTTCTGCACTGGCTTCACTTCAGAGAAACTTGTGTTACACAAGTTAATATGCTTGGAGGAGAATATTGCTATGCTAACATTAGTAGGCTAAAACATGTAGTAAATTAACAGTAGCATGTTAGCATGTTAGCCTGCTTAAATGTGCTGTGCTGATTGGACGAATCACCTTAATGTAGCTCTTTCTTGTAAACAGAGTAAAAAAACCTTTGTCACAGCAGCCATTTTGTCATGAAATAGTAAATTACAAAACATAATTTACTATCAAAGTACAACACTTTTTGATTCCTGGAATGCAATAGACCAGCCAGTCTGACATGAAATAGTAAAATAGTGTTGACCCTGCTATCTCATGTCAAAATGGCTGCTGTGAAAAAAGGTCTATAGAAAATTGTCTCTCAGCTCTCTGGTGGACAAACAAATGGACAGAGTGTTTAGAAGTTACCTGGATGAAATACATCATCAGCATTTCTCTATTGCACTCTATTGCTATTGCGTCGTCACGTATCGACTGACATATACACCGATACCACTGTATCTGCGAACAAAGTAGAGAGAGCCTGCTGTGATTAAATCTTTGTCATGGCACTGCCGTTAGGACAAACTTCACATTTTTCACTTTCTTTTGTATTTATTCCCCATATTTATCTTTCCTCTGGATTAGTGGCAGCCTAGTTTAAACTCTCCTCACCACCAGAAGACCCCGTTCACTGTAAACTGTGATCCAGTTTCCTCTGGCAGCAATACTTTTTCATGTATTTCAACATCAAATCTGTGTCTGCCTTAAAATATATATATATTTTTTTTTGTTCTGTGAAGGTCTGTGGTGAGAATAACCCACAAACTAATGCATGATATCAATCCCAGCACTGACAGTCAACCTTGAACACATGGGGATTTGTTGTTTGAGGAAATGATTCTTGAGAATTCTCTCCATACTTTGGAGACTTGAGAATGTGAGTGGTCTGACACCAGTGTATCACTGCTGGATCCTGACCGCAATCAAACTGTTAGTTTCACTCAAAAAAGTTCCATTTTAATGTCAAGTCAAAAGTGAGCAAAGGGACTATGACAGCAGATGATATGTTGGGCTAAGATTGTAGTTTCCTGCCTCTGCTGTTGTTGAGGGACTCGATGACGTTGATTTGTATCAGCCTGAGAATTCAGCCTGCTCAGCTGCTCATGAGGCATCTACCATTCATGTATAATTCATAAGGGCGGGTTGGGCAGGGCCGTTTAGAGTGCAGGCGCTGCCGCCTCCTTTGTATGTGCCACTGTAAAACAAATTCAAATTGGTTCCCCCGTCTGTAATTCAAAATACAGAAGGGAGTTACCCTGGACCTGGACATCCTGCTAACAAGTTACCACGGGAACTGAGGTCACTGAGCGACACAAAGATAGTTTATCATTGCCCATTCTCCATACGTGACCTCAAACATCCTCCATTATGTGCCGGCCTGTGTCACGTGTCTCTCTGAGGAGACGCGGTAACATCAAATCAAAACGAATCGGGTCGGGGGGCTTTTTTCACCTGGACATGCTGACAAAAGCACACGACAAAATCGAATCTAAGCCAGATGTGATTTACGATAGTGTCATGTGTTCACATCTGTGGCTGCCGCGTTCTCCATTCCATGTAGGTCAGCTCGTACATGTGAGTAGATTGAATCCTGAGCCAGAACAGTCAGGTTTTTGTTTTTTTTTCTGGTTTCATACACCACTTCAGCCGAACCTGTTCTGTAGAGAGCAGAACATCAGGCACTGATGGATTCTCAGTCTGCACCAGTGTGTGCACTGCATGTTCAACATGTTTACGTCATTAATTGTTAATTATTGAATGCCTGCTGCATGAAAGTGATTGTGTGGCTCACAGGAAGAAGCAAAAGTGAGATATAATAGACAGAAAGAGCAAAACAGGCAAAGAAAAAACATAAAAGAAGAAAATAAAAGTACAACACTACAGAGAACTGTACATATGAAATCTCACGCTCACTCCTTTTCCTCATTACACGCTCACAGATGTCTTTAACACCCTCGCTGCGATTTGTGTCGCCGGCGTGATCGTCATCAGGTGAGAAGAGGAGCAGTGGGCTCTCTTTGATTCCCTCGTGTATCCATAGTAACAGTCGCCGTTCAACAACAGAGGTTAAACGCAGAAGGTTGATTAGCAGGAAACTGCACCTCCTCCTCCTTTTCAGCAGAATGTACTTTATTTTTTTTTACAGTAAATGCTCACATGAAAAGAAGGCAGCCTTTAAAGTTACATCACATTTATCTGTCTTCTCTTCTCCGGAACATTTCGGTATCTTACTGTACACCGCAATGTTGCAATAAATCCTCATTAAATCCTCATAAATTCATTTAATCATCATCCAAGAAGAAGATAACATGTTGCATCCAAGGCCCTGATTCATAGCTCGATTATTTCTCAATAACACTGAATATTCCTGAATAAATTAATTAATGTTACAGTTTGAAGAAAAACAGCAAAAAGAAATGTATTAAGATTGGAGCACTCAAAATACTCAGCTAATGCTTCATCAGGACTGTGTGGGTGGGAGTTTGATCTGATTTTATTGACTGACCGTGCTGGCAACATGAGCAAATTACCCCACAACTGTCATCAGATTGTGATCCAAATATCGCTAATCTCACTTCAGCCACTTCAAACCAAGACAGAAAAATGAAAGAAAAGAAACAGCTCTTTCGTTTAGTAGAAAATGGTGTGTTCATGATGAGTCCATCACTCAGAGAAATAAAAAAATATGTTTTCAGGGGCTCTAAGAGGAAGAATTCACTGTGGATTTAGTGTTAGCGTTACATGAAGATGAATGTGGCAAACTGGGAGAGACAGATGACCTTGTGTAGATCAACCCATTTAAGGCGGAAGGAGGTTCAAAAGAGACATTTTCCCGTGTCACTTCCCCATGTTTGTTTGATTTCACAGGAAAAGATAGAATAGAAGGAGATATGGTTGATCACAACACGATATACCAATCACTAGATCTGTTAGAGAGACGTGCAGGTCAAAGGCTCTTTCTTCCAGATGGCATGCCGTACATCTATGTGCACGGCTCGCATGGACAGATGTTTCTCTGCATGGCTGGTGAGCGGCTCTCTGAACAGTTTCCGGGCCAGCCTCTGAGCGTGGATGCCAGAGCTCGGCAGATGTTTGCTCTCAGGAATATAATCCACAGCGACAGCGCTGAAGTTAGCACAGTAGACCTTTGCTCTTCCACGTTCTTTGATATTTGTTTGTGGAGAGCTAACATACAGTGCTCGCGTTGAACTACGCGTTTGCGTGCACATGACGGCTACCTCACATGTCCTGCGTCAGAGCGTTGGCTTCCTCCATCTGTATCGCTGTGCAAAAGCAGAATATTTGTGAACATCAACCCGACTGCACAGGGTGGGAACAGTTGGTTGAGGTTAATGGGCAATGAGCAACTAAAAGAAGAGAAAAGGCAGACAGCAGGTGTGACTCAAATCCTTTTGTCCAAGTCTGACCTAAATCTCTTCTTGAGCAAGTCAAAGTGTCTCAAGTCCTTCTTGACATCAAGTCAAGTTGCAAGCAATCTTGGAACTCACTGGAGCAATGACCGATGTTTCAGGGCTTCCGGTGTAGCCAGTGGATATCTGGAAAACAGATGACAGATACAGTATCTGGGCCAATTAGCAACTTGATACACAAGATTGGTGAGACACAGAGTGTATAAAAGCTAATAAAAAGTTAAATCGTTGTCAAACGATAGCCGATGGGTTCCCGAGATCGCATTTCAGTTAATGTGTTGCACCTCTTTTGCTCTCCACATTGATTGTTGCAACCAAAGCCCAATCAAACACATCTAATCAATACTACTCAGACTACAAACAGAAACCAGAACACTCCTGGTGCCAAAATCTTAGTCCTTTGCCCACCTTGCCTAGATTACGATGCTCATCTCATTTTAAGAGTCAGGCTCTTGAAATCTAAATGAAAATGTAGCACTGCCACAGGCACGATCACCAGGTTTTATGTGTGCAACAAGTCCTTAATATGAAGGTAATGTTCAAAACAAATGGTAAATGTGTAGCAAGCACTTATTTTGGGACATACAGAGGCCCTTTGGGAACATATTAAAAAAGATTGCAAATTTTAAAGGTTAACAAACTACAAAATACTGAACACAGCATGTTCTCATGTGAGACCATCTTTTGCATCTGTTTGCAATGCAGATTGCAAACTGAATGTTGCGCACTAATGAATTCTGCAGGGACGGTTAACTGTTTTAATGGACTTCTCATCTGAGGCTGACCAGAAAATTCAGACATTTCAGCTGTGGCAGAACAGCAGCTGTGAACTAAAGACCTCGTCACTGCCTCGCTTGAGGTCTTTGTCGACATTCACATCCTGGGTCTGTGTGATTGTAAGCACTGCAGATTTGAATTAAGTCTCACCGCGGGATGGCAAAGCTTATGATGTCACCGCTTTCTCCCAGAAATTGATTTCATTTCTCGATCACAATATGTTAAACAGAGACTTCCTCTAACCCAATTCTGCAGTGTTCAGCCTGCTAAGTGATAAGCGAAGGGGCTTCTTCGCAGTGTTAATCCCTCTTATGTAGGCCACGTGGCTCGACTCAGCAGCCTTTCATTTGTGAACTACTTGATAGAGCTTGGCCACTGCTCTCATAGCTCCTCACTCCAGCACCTCTTGAGGAATATTTGCGTTTCCACGGCTCGGTCGGAGCTCTGTTGGCTAAAGCTGCTTCCAAATTCTTCGCCTGTGCACGCTCAGTGTATCAATCTTAAAACTGAGATTCAACAGCAAAAACTACAGAAGGTTATACCAGCCATTTTGTCATGAAATAGTAGGGTCAACACAGGTGTTACCACTGATACTAATTAAGGTTCCGTTTCATTTATTGCAGCAGTGAGCCAGCATGCACCACAGCAGCACCCTGACTCTGTTTGACCTGAACCTTATCCAATATTTTTTTTTTTTTTTTTTAGCTGCGGTCTATTGATTAGCAAAATAGCTGGATGTTGATTTTCTTTCGATCCACAAATTGATTGATGCATTAATCTTTTTCTGATTGTTTCAGCACTGCTTCTAAAGACTTGTGTCTGTCCTCCTGTGGTTTGCCCTCATCTTAGCAATTACCACTACACGGCTAACCCTAAAACCCAGTCTTAATCATTAAATCAATGTTTCAGCTCGGGGGCACTCAGTGTTTGTTCCCACAGAATGAGCTCACTTGAATGGTGTAGACACGTCTCAGTGTTTACACAGCTCCATGATGTCACCTCTGTTCTTCCGCTAGAATATCTGATAGATGATCCCGAAGCCGCTGGTTGTGTGTGAGAAGAAGAGGCAGGTCTGATGAAGATGCATCTTCCGTCCGGAGCAGGTGCATCTGCTGTAACACTGTGTGTCAGGAGAGGGCGATGTTGCTCTACTACTTTGTCAAAGAAGCAGCCGAGACTCGCGGTTTCACTTTGGACTGCAGAATAAAACAAAACAGATGAATGTGATAAATGTTTTTCTCTACTGATTCAGGCTGATTGAACGGGGATGATTGTGTTACCTGTATTCCCGCACAGGAGTTGTACAGTTCAGTTGTACAGTACAAACAGGATATGAGCCTGCTGGAAAATAACAACTGTTAATGTTATAGTAATATTAGATTTAGGTTTAGACAGCTTTTAGAGCAATTTAATGTTTTGGTTTTGATTGAGTCGCATTTCAGTTGAGGATTAGATTAGATTTTAAATGTTTTAATCTTTTTCATCTCAGGGTGTGGAGGTTCATTTTTGACAACAAACTGTGATTAAAAAATCACGAACTCAAGGCTGACCTAATTAGTGAGCTTTTAATCACATCCCACTGCCTTCTTCAGCTCCAGAACTAACAAAACACATCTCTTTTTATAAGTAGAAGCATAGCTACACCCTTGACCCTTTGTCTGTTTCATAAAAAAATAAAAATAATAATTGAGCTAACAATATTTAGTGATGTAATGGAGCAAATCACTTGTTCAGAATTCATGAAATAAAAAACAGCATATATTTCTCATAAGATAAGTAATATTCTACCCATTCCTTGGTTGTTCTGTGGATGCTGGTTACTGAAAGATGTCAAACCTCAGACTACATTCTTGACGCTGTAGTTGTAAAGACACAAAGAGAGCGGCGGCTCAGCAGCATCAGGTCCGCCTCCTGTTCACTCAGCCGGTCACTGCATGCTTAAATTATACGTCCGTGTGTTTAGGTTAAGAGACGACCTCAAACACACACATCCATGCACAGAATACACACAGTTTTGCTGGTTATGGCTACTCTCAAGCTGCAGATCCCCCTACCACCACCACCACCACCATCACCATCACCACCACCTCCCTCTCTGCCTCTTCCTTGTTCCAGTATTATTGACTGGAGCCTCCACCAGCCAATCGGCACGCTGCATCCCACCTCTGTCATCAGCCAGTGCTGGAGGAAGGGATTGGCTTGTGTGATCTAAGCTTGGAAGGCAGATGAAATGCCAGGTCTGCTCTGCCTCTGGGGACAACCAGGCTGCCCTATAATGGGAACCAACACTCGCTCGGCTCAGGGGCAATAACATCCAATTCAGCAAACACAGGGCTCCACCTTTTTTATTCCCCTCTATCTGCTACTCTGCTGTGTGGTCTACCTTCATGTGGAGAAAGACTGGTGGGCTCTCACTCCCCTGTCCTCATCATCCATCCTCTCTGGAACAGGTTGATCCTTTACTGGTTCTGTCTTTTTTGTGCCGAAGAGCTGCTTTTTGGAATCTCACTCCTCCATGTACGATAACTTGTACCTACATGGATTTGAAGACTCGGAGGCGGTGAGTGGAGGGGTGTCTGACACTTGTAAACCATGCTTCTCTGTTGTGTCGTGGCTGGTTGATCCCTTCGTGAATACCCACGGCATGCGCTGAGACTTGAGCGTGCTCTCTTCTCGGGGGAGTTAGAAGAGGTTGGGGGAAGGGTGTGCACGAGCGTGTTTTTTTGCGGGGTGTGTGTGTGTTTGAGAGAGCGTGTGTCTGAGGGCTCCTCAATCAACCAACTGTACAGTTTTCTCACCGTAACTACCAGCCAGATGACGGTGCTCCTCCTGTCTGGACTGAGCGTCTGAACAGCGTTTCTTTACCATCTCCCCATATGGATGAATGGCCATGGCATGCATGCTGTATTTTTCTTACTTGTCTGTCTCTCCCTTCATCACATCCCACTATTCATCATCAAGGTTTACAGAGAAGCCAAGCAGCTATATTCATAATGTCACGCTGTGGCCATCTGTATGATTCTGACGTGCTGTTGCATCCGACTGCAGCGTCTTTCACACAAGACGTGGATGCATGCATGAGGGAGACGTCACATTCCCTTCTCATTAAGTGTAAATCCTCATCTTTGGCATGCACAGATGATGCTACGCGCTTACAGACCTGCACGCTGTCTCTGATACAGAGAAGCCAGCATTGTTATTGACGAGCAGAGTGGGATAAATCCACGGGGTAAAAATGTGAAAGTGGTGGAGAAATGCTTACAAAGGCAATAAACGTCGGAGCTGCTGCTGGGTGGAGGGGAGGGAGGGAATCCCACTGAGCCAGAATCTGCCAAGACCTTTCTGTAACTCCACCTGACATCCTGGCTGCCTCGTGAAGATTAAAGGTTGAGGGAGTATTTCACACATTCTGTCCTATTACTGCTTGTATTAGCAAGGGAGCAAAGCATTAGTGTACTTCAGTCAGTGGTGTGCTTTTCTCTAGCAGGGTTTATCTTATCTGAGGGAGGAAAATAAACCCTTCTTGCACCTATATCTTTATCAAACTCTTGAACAGAACCGATTCTTCTGGTTTTTGAACCTGGCTGCAGGGATTTGTTCAGTGTTAGTGATTTGGTCTGGCTCACGATGGGCGGTTCAGTTCTTCAGTTAAAGCTCTTCTACACCAAACTAACCATAACCATGTATTTATTGACTCTGTGCAAAGGGACATTTTCAAGTTAAAACAGGAAAGTCCAAACCAAGAGCCAAGCCTCAGAGCAAGAGGTGTCCACATACTTTTGGCCACTTAGATGCTGGGAAGGAGTGGGAGGAGTTTGGTGGTTTTCTGATTACATTTTTCACCTCTTCAAATTCCCATCTGAAGAAGCTTTCAGTGTCATCACCAATATTTCTCCTAGAATATGCTTCACCAACCGGTAGCACAAATCAGAGCTGAGGCAAATTTAGAACGCGTCACTGTTGCAACTGTGAAACAAAATAGTTTCATGATTGCTGCTGGATTCATCTAAAATTGAGCCAGAATCTGAAACTTTATATGGAAAAGTTGTAAGCAGATCTTTGCTGATTTGCAGCAGTTATGGAGCAACATTATCATTTATTTGGAGTTGTGTTTCTAGCAACCTGGTGAAGTTCAATATTCCCCCCTCTTTTTGCTCAGTTTTTGGCCTCTACCAACCCCGAGGGAAATCTGCCTTTTCAGCTGTTAAATGCTCCACTATTATCATCATCAAGTTTCTCATTAACTGTGCAGTTTGGTGCTGGGCAGGTAGTGTACAATGGATTTGTGAGAATGAACCACAATCTGGACAGCTAAACAACAAGCTGAAACCGATCCAACCAAAATTTCTCAAGAGGAAGTCATTCTGTGGGTTACCCACAATAGTCCTATCAAAAAAAACTGCAGGCAGGCCAGATATTATTGCCAGTTTTGCAAAGCCAAGGGGGTGCTGCAAATTCAGCTGATGTTCTCTGTAGTGTCATCACTATTAGCGACTACCTTTCACATGTCAATTGATTTTGCTGTTCTAAAAATTGCAATTATTGCAGTTATAGCTGTTTCAATCCTCAGCTTCAGTTTGCTGTTTGAGCAACGTGAAACTGAATTCTACTTTAGTGAATGGATTTTTGTCCCGAGATGTTTTTATGTGAAAGGGCTGTTCATTTCATGTTTTATTGCAGAAACAGATTTTTTTGGAGTTGTTCTATTTTTCTGTTGTGTGTTGTGTTGTTTTATTAACCTGGATGCCCAAAATAATTGCCTCAAATCTGTTTCTCTGCATGTCCCTGATAGTACAGCATCATCCAGAAATACCGTCTCTTTCTTGTTTCTGTTGGTGTTATGTGATATTGTCTCGTTATTATGGATGTGAATAGCTGATGAGGCTGGAGACTATTTACTTCCCCCTCAGACTGTTCAGGAAATGGATTCTCTGTTAAATCCTGACATCTCTTGAAGACTGTTTCATACAGCCTATTAGATACTGTATTACTTCATCACTGCTAATTCAACTACAGGTTCCATTTAAGATTTGACTTACTGACATCTGACTCTTTCCAATTTCAGTCAAACTATGACTCCAGTCGTGTTTGGCAGGTTACACAGTCCTGTCATCTTTGGTCATTGTCACGCCTTCCATTGAATCGAACTTACAAAACTTGTTCATGCTCAGTCTGCGCTGCTGAGTTGCATGTTATACCATGTTTCGGGTAGTATTGGCAGCACTACAGAAGACAGCTTTAGGGCACTTACTGTTCTTGTGGTATGCTATCAGCACTTGTCGTCAGCTTGTGGGTCTCTGGATTTTTCGGAAGTGAGACTTTGTCCAGAGATTACTAAGGCAACAGGCACCCTCGACCCGTAATGACCCGCGGGCTCTCTTGTGTGACTTATTTCCAGTTGATTTTCTACTCTACTCCGCAATCATTGTTTGGCACTGTGACCGTGAATGGAATGTTTTTTGGGATAAATATATAGTATATGTCCATGCCACCCACCTGCTGGTGATTGTAGATTTCTGATTCAGAATGACTGTTCTTTCCTGAACAGCCATGTGTCATGATCATGCGGTACTCTTTCCCAGCCTCCAATTTGCGCCAGAAATGCTAGTAAAAAAAATCATGTCAATATATTTATAGAATAACAACAAGATATGCCGCTGAATGAAGTGTGTTGCTCAAGACCACTCATCAACCAACCGTCAAACAAACATTAGGTGATATCTTGTGCTTATGCTATAGTATCTCAGTTGCACTTCCCTCCCTAGCTTGCATGATGTGCAGTAGCTCCCTTACTATTGTTTGCACATATGTCGTGTTGTTTAACGTGTGACTCACCTTTATAAAAGCTATTATGTAAAATACAAAGCTGCTGCAGTGGCTGATTAATAATCGTAGTATTGCAAGGATGCGGAAGGAGAGTACTTTGAGTCTGAAGACGACATTGTGTACATCAAAGCTCTCAGCCCTCTAAACTTTCTGAATAAAGTGCTGTATGTGAATTATGAGCTCTAGTTGCTTAGCCAAGAGGTATGTTTCCCTTCTTCAACCTTGCTAGTGATGGATATAATGTGGAGAGAATGTTTTTAGCCTTTTAGTCTGGGTCTGATAGGCATGGAGATCAGGGGAGGATGGATGGATGGATAGAGATGGGAGAACAGACCAGGCTTTGGCGTCTGAGAAGATAAGGCTTGAGTGTGGCATGATGGACTCAAGACTGGCCACTTGACACACCTAGATAATAACCTCACAAACAACTCATTGTCTGTGTGTGTGTGTGTGTGTGTGTGTGTGTGTGTGTGTAGACACAGGAGACAGAAAGAGAAGAGGTTGGTTGGCAGAGTTGTCGCTTGTGTCTGTGCCACTGATAGTCATTTTGGGAATGCTTTAAAGTGCTCAATGCTTTCTGTACTTTCCAGTAAAACGGGCTGAATGACATCATCTTTGACATCTGTGCCTTGACAGCTTCAGTTGCAGAGATCTGCAGTTAAATTACCAAAAATTCACCGTGGTTTACTTTTTGTTTACTCCATGGTTTGAAAGAAGTCGATAAAATCAGATTTAGTCCTAGCACGTTGAAACACAGCAAGACAACGCATTTACAGAAACTACAATGCATTTACATTTTTACTTGAGTACGTGGTAATACATGGCTGTGACGCTGCTTTCTCTCCACATGGCTTCAAACCCTACCAGGAGCATTTCAGAAGTGGACCACTGCTTGCCAGACTTTGTTAACTTGCCCAGGTTTGGTCATTTTCCCTGGTTCATGTGCTTCTACTATGAGTAAAGATGCTACGTAGTTAAATTGCTTCCTCTTTTTGCACGGGGTGTTTTATTTTGAAACTTGACAGGATTCTCTATGCCATTTCTGTGTCTGACTTCAGCTAGTTTGAGCTGCTCTGTGCCGATTGACGCTGTTGGCCGCAGAGTCCGTCAAAAATAGAACAGTTGCGTATTCTCGGCGGAGCAGAGTGGAGAGCTGCATCTGGGGAGCTTCTGGTGGAATCAGGAACATTGTCTAGAACAGGTGTGAACAGCTCAGGTGACCGCAGCACAGCTGGAACACATTGCAGCTGAAAAGAGTTGTCTAGGCATAAATTGGTGTGGCCTTGTGCGATGAGCCAAGCAGAAGCAGAATTTGGTTTAGTTCAATGTATTTCAACACCATGTTCTATTGAATAATCTGGTAGACCAGATATTATGCCAGTTTTGGCTTGGGGGCCACTAGTTGCTGACCACTGCTCTTAAGCTCACTCTGTAGGTTCATCACTAATGTTGCATATTGTCATTTGATTTTGTTATGCAAATTAGCTTCGTAGTTGCTTCAATCTTCAGCTCCAGTTTGATGTTTGATGAATGACACCTGGTTGCTCAAACAAGCCATCTGTACCAGTACCCATCTGTCACATCAAAGCATCCACGCTATTAATTCTGCATAACTTTAAGCCTTAATATAATTTGAACAGGTGAGTTGTATATAAATTCACCCTCAGTACAGTTGTCATGAACGGGGAAATTAGCTATAGAGACCAAAACTGTTTTTTGTACCAGGCTGTAAACATGTTTATTTCTGATGTGAAGTCATTTTAACATAGGGGCCTATGGAAATTGACTCACTTCTGTAGCCAGCCTCAAGTGGACGTTTTAGAAACTGCAGTTTTTGGCACTTCCGCATTGGCTTCACTTCACAGCCACAGAGGTTGCTGCTTGGTTGCAGCTCTTTAAATGTGAGATTTTACTACTTTTCTCTTTTTATATTATTGTAAATTGAATATTTTTGGAGTGCTGGTCATGCAGGACAAGCAAATTTAGGATGTCGCCTTGGGCTCTGGATGCTATTGATTTTTTGATATTTTAACCACTTTAACTCACCAATTAATTAATTAATCGAAAAAGTGAAGGAAATTCTGTCATCAAAATAATCGCTTGTAGCATAACTGACAAACAAGCCGCAGTACAGAAATCCTAACCTTCCCGTCAGAAGTACAAATGTATCTTCAGTTTCCAGAGAGGCAATTCATTATTTGGAATGGTGAAACATAAAGCCGGTGGTGTGGGGCTTTTATTTTCCTTTCTCTCCAGTCCTCCGGTTATAGATTTCATTTGTAATGAGGCAGTAAATAAGTTATTTGTATCAAGGAAAGACTCCCATGGCTCTGAATGGATCATTAGCAGAGGCGCCTGGAAGCCGTGGACAAAGGCATTAATCCTCTGTGTCCAGCCTGGCAGGTTGATTTCAAAGACTTACTGCGGTACAAATCCTCTGTTGCCCATTTGGACATTTATTTTCGTTAAATAATTGATATGCAGTTGTAGTATTATTTTTACTGAAGCCATGTTGTAGGTTTTCAACAACGCTTCTACGTTTATGACAGGAAGTCTTCTTATCATTCGAGAGCCATGTGGGTACAAAGAGATTGCATACTTTCTTTCCCTGTACTTAAAAGCTTGAAAGGATAATTCAATAATAATAAATCGACCGTATGTCACTGCCATCAGTCAGTTTGCTCACTATTCACAGGCCTGCATGAAACGTCTGTACAGCTACCATTTACCGCATCACAGTGATAATACAGAGTTTATCATGAACAACACTGTAACTCTATCTCTTAGAGAGTGGCATGTAAACAGCGGATGGCAACAGAGAATGCAATCATGCAAAACATGTGGCCTGCTATGAAAGTAGCTGAGGACGGTAATTGGACGAGATGGTTGTGGAAAAAGAAGGCGCTATCGCGGGAGAAGAAATTGATGAACAGGGCAGAATTTGAAGCAATACATCATGCCTTAGTCCTGGTGTCAAGCAAACCTTTGTAAGCATGTTTGCTGCTCCCAGGAGCTTTACCACAGTGTGTGTGTGTGTACAGCTGTTACAGCTGCCACCACATACCATACTCATTTTTACTTTTATTCATTGCATATTGTGTTTTTTCTTGTTTGTTTGTTTGGTAGATATATTCAATACATCATATCAAAATAGCTGGAAATAGCATATGTTTATCTTTTTTGCTTGATAAATGACTCAATGATTAATCGATCATTTCATACCAGTCGTTCATTGATGAACAGTTGCTGTCATCATCATTCATTATCTTCATCATCATTCTCTTAAAGACCCGCTCGCTTTTCAGCTCTGTGGATGGATTCTGTTCATGGTTTGTGTGGTATGGCAGCGTCCATGGGGGCCAACAGGCCGTGCCATCATCCGTTAGGTAAACATTTGTGCTGGGGCCCAGTTTTTCACCCCCGTTTGGCTGAGTCTGCAGGACTGCAAACGTCCACCAGCTGGCTGTCCGCTGAAATCAGATCCGCCCGACATGACGAGCTGGAGATGTACGGCAACGAAGCATCTCCGCGTTTGAATTAGACGTTCATGGATAAAGATGATTTGTTTGGAACTGTGAATGATTTTTAAAGACGATCATCCTCTTACACAAATACCCATCAGAAGTGATATAGTGTAGCAGATATATTTTTAAACAAGTCACAGATCTATACCTAGCATTCTGTGCTGATACTTGATAGTTCTCGGCGATACAGCCTTTTTTAAAAACAATATTAGTGGAGTGAAACATTACAGATTTTACTTCATGCATTGAGAACATTCTGACTCACTGCTTGATGGGAATAAGAATAAGAATATCCTCTTGATCCAGTATACTTTTTGTTGTTTTGAACTTTTATTGAGCCAAATTTCAGTTTCCTGATGAAGGAATCCTAACTTTAAAGGATGAGAACTATCTCTGAAATCCTGATTATGATCCTACTCCAACGTTATCTTTTGTCATTATTTGCAGTGTATTAGTAAGTTTTGTCAACAGTGCATTGAAGCTGCCGTTTCAGCTGTTATGTTCCGTACTGATTGTATTTCTGTGTGGAGATAAAGGCTGACGGACTGAGAGCTGTGTGAGTGTTTACACAGAAATGCATTTGTGGAACACACAGTAACATGTAACATGATATTCAGTGTACTGCACTGTTTAGGATGTATGACACAGAAGACGCTGCATCACCTGCCCCACTGTCAACATGGCTTTGTTGTGCTGTGATATCTGAGACGGGGAGCTTGTGAAGTACATCGATCTGTTTTTTCATTAGTAGACTGTGGAATAGATTAGTAAGGCCAGTTTGTGTTAAGAAAGTATATGATGAAAGAGGAAGACAATATTAATGGATGTTAACATAAATGTGGAAAATGACAAACAGAAAATACAGCAGAACATATAGCTCAATAAATTATCAATGCCAAATGCAATATTTTCAGCAGGAAAAGGCTGGCTCATTGTGAGAAAGAGTAACATGTACACGCTGACTTTATACCACAGACGTGTTGAATCTTCATCAGGTTAATATGTTAAACAATCGTCACTACATGCAGATGTGTCACAGGCGTTAGTCTTGTAAAAGCTCTTTGTAACGACAGTGATGTGCTAAGAAATGATAACTGTGATAATGCTATCAACATGTTTAACATACAAGGCCTACGGAGAGTAAACTGCTGTAAGAAACAACCACCCGCAAAATGTATTCTCAAAACATTATTAGTTATGTGATCATAACTAATTTTTGTGTAAAAACAAAAATAGACTGAACACATAACAGAGTGCCCACCACCCATCACACTGTGATAAATTAGGACCCATGGCACACATGAACTCAATAAATACTTCCATCAAAAATCTAAAGTGGCGGAATGGGAGCAACCCCAATATATTGCTTGGGTTTTTTGTATTGTTTTTTTTTTTTTTTTACAATGACAATGGAAATCACAGTGTCATGAAAACTTATGATGATAGAATAAAGCATCTGTTAGGTATAACATGAAGTACCTCTGGGGTCTGCAGATACCCCACTCGGTAGGGTTACAGTCACTGACAGGCTCAGAGTGTGGTGGCTCTGGCGGCTGCCATCTTGGTAGTCCTGCTCATTTCGCCTCCTGGCTAATCTAAAATTACCTGGGTGCTTAATATAATTTGAACAGGAGAGTTTGAAAGTTCACCCTCAGTACAGTTGTCATGAACAGGATCACGTTTGAGGAACCAAACTGCAGCAAGTGTGACGAGGAGCAGCTTTGATTGTACGACAAGAAGTCATTGAAATTCATGAACACGTACATGTACAATGTCATGGTCATTGCACTACACTGTGTACAGCATTACATCATGCAACGTGCCTCAATATCATAATAGGATTTAGCATGTTACGTAAGTCTGATTGTTTGTTGCCTGTTCGAGCCAACAAATATATGTTTGATGTGAGCTGGATGACAACTGGAGCAGCACAGTGTTGATGCATTTCTATAGAGCTTTTATGTCTCTATAAATAGAAAGCAAGAGGAACTGACAGACAAAGGCAGGTTTGGACTGAATGACAGATGAAGTCAGACAGACTGACAGACAAAGAGGGTTACAAATGATTGTAAACAAGAGGGTTACAGACACCGTGGAGACAATGAATCATAAAGCATATTCTCAGTGGTGGTAACTGTAGTAGCAGCAACCCTACTCACTCATCTTTCACTCCCTTCCTCTAATTTAATTGCTGGTGACAGGGGGAATAACTGGCTCCTGACCCGAGATGTTCCCTCGTACCTGTACTAGAAAGCAGTGATGAGCAGTAATTAGCTCACAGACCCCAGAGAGTCTGTGCACTGAGCCTGCTGTTGTTTGCCTATGGGGCAGGCGTCCAGCCTTTATGCTAATGTGGTGATTACTCAGCTGTAGCGTAGCGTGAAGTACAGATTTCGTGTTACGCAGTGGCAACATCTCACTCCATCACAGAGATGGAGTGGAGAACAGACAGCTAACTGGACAAGGAAGAGAGAGAGAGGAAGAGTGAAAAATGCTGCCGTGATGTGAATTCATTTCAGTACATAAATGATACAGTAACATGACAATACATGTTTAAAGTCCTTGTTTATACTCTGTAAGGTGCAGTGTGTAAGACTTGGGGCCTTTATTTTCAGAATAAGGCAGACATGGAATATAATATTCATAACTATGTTTTCATACATGTATAATCACCTTAAATTAATAATCTTTTTATTTTTGTTACCTAGAAATTTTATATCTACAGTGGGAGCGGGTCCTCTTTCATGGAGGCCGCCATATTGAAACACTGTGTTTCTACAGTAGCCTAGAACAGACAAACTACTGTAAATAGTGACTCTAAACAGGGTCTTTCAAGTGTTGTTTCTCCTTTACAGTAGGACAGTGAGGGTGATGTGAGGAGATTGCAATGCAGAGATTAAACCACTAGATGCAATTAAATTCTACACACTGACACTTTAAGAACAGACAGCTCAGTTCACCTGAAAGAAATGAAAGGCAAAATGCTACCAGGTTGTGTCAATGCTAAGGGTAGCTTCTTCTAAATGAGGCTCTCAAAGCAACATTGCATATACATTGTTTTTTTTTTTGGTGATTTAGCGCCCCAGTTTCAGAGTCTTTTACCACTGTGGTAAATATGGATATCTGTACATATGTATTTGTTATAATTGCATTACTCATGATAGAAAACTAGCAAGTTGACAACTTTGCTAACAGCCAAACATCAAGCAAGGTCAACAACAGCAGACATAGCAGCCAGCTCATGTTACTTACTAGTCCAACAGCAGTCAGCCCAGCTCGGCGTCTGTCTGTCAGCCTTTTATTTCACCAAGCTCTCACCAACAACTAACGTCCCCTTTGGTCTGCCTTTCTTTTTTCACAGCAGCCATTTTGACAGGAAGTAGTAGGGTACACAGGTGTTACTTATGATACTAATTAAGGTTCCAACACCTTCGCTGACCCTACTATGTCATTTCAAAATGGCTACTGTGAAAATGGTCTATATGTGCATAGAGGCTGCTGAGCCTGGGTACATTGCCTGCTTGCCCATCTTCTGTTCTGGCACAACCCTGGCTCTGCTCCCCGTCAGCGTTCCTCCTCGTATTGTTGGTCTAAATCGCCAGTGGTCCAAACACTAACACTCCTCACAGTCTGGCTAACAAACTGAGCTAACATTAGCTAACAGCAGCTATAGTTCAAAGCAGTTTACTTCACTGTCCATCAGGAAACTGGAGGACATCAGAGGGAAAAACAAAAAACATATTCTCCTAATCCTACACATGCCGCTCTGTTCTGTGCAGGATTATTGGAGGAAGTGGTGCAGGTAGTATAATAACAATAATAATCATTAATTGTATAGCACTTTGAAGTAATTACCAGTTATGTAGTGCTTTACAGATACAACAAAAACATTAAAGTTTTTACATAAAGTGTTGGGTCAGATTACTCTGAAATTTGAAACAAATTAATTAAGAAATTACATGGCAATGTTTTTGAATTAGTAATGTATGAAAATATTGCCCTTTAAACTAATAAAAAAACGGAACATCTCAGAACATTTTCAATGCAAATGAAATTAATTTTGCATGTTCCGCTTACAGCTAGACACCTGTAAACTTTCATGTCTGTATCTTCCACAGTTGTGATGCGATCTCACTGACAAAGTCTGTCCACACACACAAACAGTCAGTCTACACACCTGCCAAAGTACTCAAAACCACCTCAGTGGTAGTTCCTGTGTAGTGGGTTGTCTCCATGATCACACACACACACACACACCAAGCACGCCATTGAGGCTGATATTTATTTGTTCTGATTACTAGGTGAGTAAGTTATATCCCCATGGAGACTGACAGTAATTGAATCTGGAGAATAAAAAAACAAAATGATTGCTTGGCAAACCAAGCAATCATTTTGTTTGTGTTTTTTTGTCTCAATATGATGATGCTCTGTTATTGTATGAGTATATTCAGAAACTTTACCCCATGTCTAAATGCAGCACATGCAGCCAACAGTCACAAAACACTTGCAAAAGTCCAAATTTGAACTTTTGCATACATCATTTTTTGACAGCAAATCGTATTGCGTCTGTTACTGTAGTTAGCTTCCAACACCGTGTAAACACTAAATAAATCACTAGACAAGACAACCACGCCTGCTTTTCTAATCTCAGAGGGAACTGTGCTGCACCGACTGTACATTATTTTGATGAATTATAGAAAAACAAACATGTGCAGCCACTGTAGTGTAAGCAACACATACGGAGCTATTATTACACGGTGCAGTTGTAACAAATTGGACCTGAAGCCAAATCTCCCACATGGGAGCACAAACAGCTCGAGTACCGGTCAGCCAAAGGTGACGTCCTCAGAGCCAACATGTCCTGGTTACACATGCATCATCGCTGTGCGTAGACAAGGCGAGCAAACTACAAGGCAAGCACTGTTAAGGTACACGCTGTACATTTAGCCACCTTTGATGATTGATGGATTCATAGTAGGAGTCCATTAGGCAGGGAACTGTGTGCTTTTCATTTCACGCTCAGGAGCAGGTGACGTTATGCTGATGCATTCACCGCTGTGAGTGTGTGCCACTGTGTGTGTGTGTGCAGGATGTTTAACCAAATACCCCAACATCAACATGTGCCAATACAGTAAAAGAACAAGGGTCAGTACTAATGAGCCATCTTTGTACATATTTTGGTGGCCTTGGGTTGAGATCTGCACCGTGGTGTGATCATCAGATGTGTTCGTCAGGAGGTCTGAAGCATGTCTCCTCAGCAGCACCCACCCGTCACTTCTGGCTCGCTGCATGTGATGCTGGAGCTGGAAGAGCACCCGGTGCTGTAATAACTCGTCACGCTGAGGGGAAACTCACTCTCCAGCCGTCTCTGTGCATCCACTGTTGCTTCTGTTTATGTTTGCACATTTTCCTCAGCCAGTTAGTCATAATCTTGCTGTCCCTGTTTTCTCTCTCTCTGCCTTGAATAAGTGGGTGGGCATTTGTACTGCTCCTCTGACCCAGCAGCCACTGACTTGTAGCTAATAAGGACGAGGTTTGAGGGACTGGGTGAGTTAGAAAGGAGATGACTGCACTGATAGTGATGGTATGAGACCGATCTTCAGCCTGAGGCACACTGGTGAGGGGGGTGGGGGGGTTAAGGACTGGCTAAGAAAAAGACATAATGTATCTGCAATAATCCACAGTCCTCATTTAACCACTGTAAAAAAAAACATTATTTAAAGGAGCAAGACAAACTTGCAGTAGCTTTTTGTTTTATTATTTGGTTATCTCCACGCTACCCAAATAATAAAATCAACAGGATTAATGCAAAATATTATTTGCCAACTGACACACAAAATCCTAAAGGACTGTGATGGTTGGACCTCAGAACCTCTAGGGGTGTCCAGAAGCATGCTCCCCCAGAAGAACATGTTATACATTTCACACTACATACAATAGACCTTTTTTTCTTGGTCTGAGGTCCAACTGAGGTTCAGTTCCATTCAGATCAAACAGAGTCAGGGTTCATCCCCAATGGTGAAATGTGGTTACTGACTGTGAGGATGGTTTATTTTTCAGAAAGTAAAAAATATACTAGATGAGGAGGACACATTGTTATTTTCCTGTTAAAAGGGGTTTTACATCACGTTTATAACACAAAATTGTGTTATAAAGAATGGATGTAGTATCTGTGACATCACCCGTAGGTCTCTACAGAGCGGTATCTCTGGCTCTGGCTGCCACCATCTTGGCAGTCCTATCTCTTCCGCCTCCCGGCTAATCTAAAATACAGTAAAGATGTGAATCATCGGGCTGAATGACGCTGTTTTTCTACCAGGCTGTAAACATGTTTATTTCTGCTGTGAAGTTGGACATTTTAACATGGGGACTTATGGAGACTGACTCATTCTGTAGCCAGCCTCAAGTGGACGTTTGAGGAACTGCAGTTTTTGGCACTTCCGCATTGGCCTCACTTCACAGCCACGGAGGTTACTGCCTGGTTTGGAATAGTGGATACTGTAACGTCAGTTAACGTTACTTACCTCAGACCATGTTGTGTCCGTGCTATCTTGGGTGCTGGCAGGAATGCTGTGCACGGAAACGACTGTGACTGACAGCCAAAGCATCCTGTGGGCGATGGGTCCAACTGAACCAACTCAAAGGGTGGTCCAAAAATTTGATTTTTTTATTTCTTGTTTTTGTCAGTTGATCTTAATCATAAAATAATCATTGATATTGATACAGCTGCAATATAATCACCCTGACTGATGATGGTGATGATAAATTTATTTTCCAAATGATAAAAAAGTGAGGTATCAAAACTTTGTATAGTCATTAAAATACATGTTTACTCAAATGACCTTTTTTACTAAACAAATGAAGGTTTCCTGTTGACGTGTCATGTCTGTTCTTGGCATTTGTAAAAATAAAAGCACCATCTTTCTGAACCTTCCTCCAAGGCGGTTCATCATCTTTAATCCATCAGCCTTTGATCCTCTATGGGGAGGAATACAATCAGTCAGGTGACACAGCAACCCGCACACACACACACACCACCTACACACACACACACACCTGGGTGTCTGTAATCTCCCACTTCCATTCATTTGCTCAGTCTCGGTGGTTTTAAGAAACAGGCTCTTGTTATGTCCTGCTTCTATTTGCATTGCATTTAAATGTCTCTAGTTTTGAACAGGACATATCAAATTACACTACATTGCTTTATTATTAGATTGTAGATCGTGGATGTCAAAGTTAATCTGTATCACAGATTAGAGTTGTCACCCTGAGGTTGTTACACTGACACTGGTACTTTTTTATCCCTCCTGGTAAAGTGTTATTTCCATCTTCTTTGTCCTGTTACTCTCCAGGGCTCAGCTGATTCCTACACAAGCCGACCGTCTGACTCGGATGTGTCCCTGGAGGAGGAGAAGGAGGGCGGCCGGCAGGAGAGGGAGCAGCAGGCCACTGTCCAGCTCGAGAGGGCAAAGGTCAGTTTCACTGGGAACTATTTACAGCAAAGCAATAGAGCTTCATGATGGACTGTAAAGCATAAGAAACACATCTCAGCTGACAAACAGAGATACATGATCCAGTTTCAGTGACTGCACTGTACTTGTGCTGCTTGTGTAAAGCTTGTCAAATTGTCTAAATATAGATTCACACGGTTACAGATGCAGAGATTTGACCTGTTTTCCTCACATCCTTACACCTCTTCTGTGTTTTGAGGTTTGATTTCTTATTCCTGATGGCACGGGATATAATCTATAGTCAAAACGACTGAATACAAATCTTATTACAATATTCATTTCATATTTTTTTTTCATCATGTCATACATCACCCATTTTTCCCGTTTGGTAGCATAGACATTATCTTTCAATCGAAGTTGGTAGGTCATTCCATCCATACTATAGATGTCTCTTACAATTCGTAGCCATTGTTCTATGGTGGAGGGTTCTTGTCTTGTACCAGTTTCTTGTTTGCATTCATTTGATATTTCATATCAGAATACCAGAATATCTTTAATTGTAGCTTTGACATTATCCCAAAAAGAGCACAGTTTAGGGCATTCCCAAAAGATATGTGCACGGCTGGCTTCTTTGCTCCCACATATCCACTAACATGGCACTAGCAACACTTTGCTTACTTTATAAGCTGGTCAAATGTTTCCACCAGAATTGCCTCCACATATGTGAATTTTATAGTAGATTGTTGTGTTGTGTCACACATACTGAACCATTCCTCTGGGGCAATGTCAACACCCGATTTCTTATCCCATTTAGCTTTAATGTATATGATTGGAGGTGTCCCTACGTTCTTTAAAGTCCATGTAAAGGCAATTCCATGTTTTCTTTCAAAACACAATAAATATGTTGGAAAATAGTTGCTGAAAACATGTGAAAAGACTGAAAGATGTATTACTGAAATGTGGAGTTAGAGGTTTTTCACCAGTTTTCAGTCCAGGATTTTGTGGGTGGTCCTAAAACGATTTTGTCGGTGGTCACGTGGTGATCATTAACATAAAATTAGCATAACTCCGCCCCCTAGCACAACAGTATAGAAGCCTTAAAGGTATAAATTGTGGTTCTGGTGGCTCAAACATATAGGGCTGAACAATACCAATAATACTGCTAGCTACTGTAGCATCCATATTGTGCTTGTAACAGTCCTAAAACGAGATCACGTGACGTCACGCGGTACTCATTAACATAAAATTTGTATATTCCGCCAAGTGGGCGTGGACACGCCCCACAGTCCTGGAGCTGAGAATACTGCTCATTTTAACCTGATTTTGACACCTGATTTCATAAACTTGTCGTTATTTTTTATCATTCAAATTTGGCTGGGTGGTTAATAACACTTTCTTCTTTAGTCTGACAAACTCAGAACACAAATTTATTTTGACTTTACAGGTTTTGGTATAACACAGGTACCACCTTGATTCTTGTCCCATTATAAACTCACATCACTCCATTTGATATTTTTGAGTTCCATATTCCCTTAGCTGTAAATATCTGAAAAAGTCCTGATGTTCTAGCCCATATGTTTCTCTCAGTCATTCTGTTTCCATTCTTTCATAGTGTGCACACTGCAGTGACTCTCTCCCAGTGTCTGTAAGTCAGGTCACTCACTTGGTTTAAATCTATCATCATATGTAATCCAGCTCCACAGTCTCACTTCCTTTTCTAATTCATGCCTTTTAATGAAATTGGACCAGATATTCAGTGTGTGGGTCTATTGAATCTTGTGGTGCTTTTAATATGAATATGTATTTTACTTTATTTTTTAACCCCCTGTTGAGGATCCAGGCTCCAAAACAGTGCAAAGCTTTAAGTTTTGGTGTTTTCCCCTCACAGTCAAGGGTTCAATACTGTACTGCCATTTCAACGTAGCTGATAAGAATGTGGCTTGTTGAGCCCACACAGAACAAACACAAACTAAACCCTCGAATCACAAGCTCCTTGGGACATAAAACAAGTCATAAGCAGCATAGTGAGAAAGTGCTTAAATGTGATACAGCATTTCCTCTGTGATATATTGATTTCTCAACCAGATCTATCAGTAAATCAATTTATGATACATAATGGTTAAATGTAACATATATATATAAGATCTATGTGTTTGAAGGAGTCATCTTTATAGATCATCAAGGCTTTTGGGCCTGTGAGTTCTTTGGTGTGATCACTGCTGCTGAAATAGCGTCTCTTCATTAACACCCACACCTCACTGACTGCAGGCTCGGCTGCATGTGATGCTGAGCTCATCGCTGCTGTAATAACTCTCTCTGCTCAGGGGAAACTCTCCAGCCACGTCTCTGGGTCTCAACTCTCACTTCTGTTTGTGTTATAAACAGTTTCTCGATTGAATTTCCACCGAATTTACCATAACAACATTGTGATATATCACCCATCTCTTAAACATCCATATTGCCTCCTTATTGCTGTCTTACAGACTAAAGCAGTGGCATTTGCTGTGAGGACCAATGTCAGCTACTGTGGTGCTCTGGATGAGGATGTTCCTGTGGCCGGCACTGCCGTCTCCTTTGATGCCAAGGACTTCCTCCACATCAAAGAGGTACGGTTCAGGCTCCATCCACTAATGAATTTAGTCCTCTATTCTACTAATGTGCATCTAATAGGCTTTGTCATTAGATTGTAACATGTGAGCAATCAGTTCATTCACTACCATGGCCAAAGTAATTACTCTTTTCTGATTGGCGGCAGCTGTATATTATAATAGGTCGCTTTAGTTCCGGTCAGCAGTTAAACTGCTGCTCTAAATCAGTGGTCAAGGTGTATTAAACTGCAGATCACCATAGCAACGTTTAGCTTCATGGAATGTCATTTGTTAATAATTTCATTTTATTTGTCACATATAATCATAAAAGAACACTAGTATGTATTGTATATAGTGTGTATATATATATAGTGAATACATGCTTACATAATATGCATGTATACATGCTTAATAAGTTATAATAATAGTATAATAACAACCATAGTAATAATAACAAAGACAACAATAGCAATAAGGAATAAATAGCCCCTGTTAGTAGCGGTTCTGGAGCTTTCACTCATATTAAATGATTTTCATCAGCAGATAGAGTTTGTTCATAAACGTTTTCTCAGCACTTTAAGAACGTTCCATCCGTTTGGCTTAAAAGCTTGAGTTCAGGGTGGTGTTTAGCTCAGTTGGTAGAGCAGCTGCCCCATGTGCGAAGGCTCTCCTTGCTGTGGAAGCCCAGGGCTCGAATCCGACCTGTGGCTCTTTCCCGCATGTCATTCCCCATCTCTCTCTCCCCACATTCCTGTCACTCTTCAGCTGTCTCTGTCAAATAAAGCTTGAAAAGGCCAAAAAAAAAAAAAAAAAAAAAGCTTGAGTTCCAAGTTCGTTCTTGACCCTGGAAACAACATTCTCACCACACGGTGTATTTAGTAGCTGTTCTGGAGCTTTCAATCATCTTACTTTACTCCTTTTTGGACAGCTGGTGCGTTATAATACACATCACTCTGTTGTCAGGTCATGATGTGTTGCTGCCACAATGTTCATTATATAAAATATATTAGGAAAACCTGTTGTTCAATATATCTTGTGTGTCTACAACGAATGTTTGCACTAACAACAGCAGGAACTCAACCTTAATCAGTATCATTGGTAACACCTGTGTTGACCCTACTATTTCATGTCAGAATGGCTGCTGTGAAAAATGGCTTCACACATAATTGTCCCTCTCACAGAGTAATGTGAATACCTACGATTTTTTTTTTTTATCGCTTCAATCCACAGAAGTTCAACAATGACTGGTGGATCGGCCGCCTGGTGAAAGAAGGCTGCGACATCGGCTTCATCCCGAGCCCCCTGAAACTGGAAAACATTCGACTCCAGCAGGAACAGAAGAGAGGACGCTTCCACGGGTGAGTTGAGGAGGAGGAGGACTGGATGAGGACTGGGATATGAGAGAGCAGGAGTTGGGGGAATCAGCAGCTTCAGCAGCAGAAATTTGTTGAGAAGACACGTGGGATCAGAAGGGATAAAGAGAGTTTGAGGGGCTTGGGGATGAGTAAAGCCTGGCAGTTGAGCTGGCAGATAGGAAAGGAAGGGAGGTGGATGAAAGCCAAGCTGTGTTGTGTGGTCCAACCTCTCAGAGGTGTGCCTGGATCGCGGCCACCACAGAATTTTCCATCAGATGGGGGGATGAGTTTCAGCCACCAAGGCTGTTGTTTAAATTGTTGGAGCTTCTAAAAAAAACGACGTTCACGACTGCTTCTCATTCAAACCGATTATATCTTCGAATTTAAACACATAAAACACTGTTACAAAGAAGAAGAAAAAAAACGACAACACGACATAAAAGAAACAAGGAGGAAAAAGTCAGATCCGTTACCTAGCAACCAATAGATTCCTTTTTTAGCAACTTAACGTCTAAATATTACAATAACAGGAGACAACACATTTCTATTTCAAAATAAAACCATTTGTAACCTATTATTATTATTCATCAAAATTCATCAAAAAAAATGTTCATCACATCACAATGCAGTCACTTTAATTAATTAATCTCTATGTTCCAGGTCTGTCGGGGTGTGTTGTCCTCACCGACCAGGAAGACATCTCCCACTTTCAGCTCAGTGGGTGTAGGTGTCTCACATTGGTGAGCTGATTTCAAGTCCATCAAGTAATCCTTTTGCCAGCTGTTCCAGAAGCTGGTGAAGAGTCTCTGCCCGTATCTCCCTCTCTTGCCCATGTCCTCTCTACTCACTCTTGTTATCTGAGAGGGGGGAAGCAGAGTCTTTGGTGGTAGAGCGGTCAGTCTTTTACCAACCAGGAAATGGGCAGGTGTGAGTGGCTGGGGTTCTGAGGCATCTTCATGAACATATGAGAGGGGCCTGGAGTTCAACACAGCTTCCACCTCTGCATGGCATGGCTGTTAACTCCTCAAGACTTAAAGATGCTTTCCCCAGGATCTTCCTCAAACATGTTTTTACAGACCTCACAAGTCTCTCCCAGAAGCCACCCCACCAAGCAGCTCTCTCAGTGATGAACTTCCATGTGATTCCTCTGTCAGTGAAAAACTCTGTGAGCTCTGATCCTTTCAATGGCTTCCAAAGTTCTCTTAAGTCTTGGTCTGCTCTTTTAAATGTTTTGGCATTGTCTGAGTAAATGATCTTACACAGCAATAAATCTCTTTAAAGCCAAGAGAAAATTTTCAGTAGTCTGGTCTGACACTAACTCTAAATGCACTGCTCTAGTGACTGCACAAGTGAAAAGTGCAATGTATGCTTTCTTAGGCTGTCCACTAGACCTTACATACAGTGGACCTGCAAAATCTACACATGGCTTCAAGTCTTTGATTTTAGAACCTCTGCTGATGTCCTGTCCTGATGCTAGCTGACTGATTTCTTGGCTAAAACTCTGCTCTTGTGTCATCTTCACCCAGTACACTTCTGCTGCAGTGAGCTCCTTAGAAGTTAGCTCTCCTTGAATCTTTTGACTGGATCTAGCATTAGCTATGAAGCTATTTACCCATGCAGTTATTCTCAGCACTTTCTTTAATCTGCTGTACTTGTCTAGGTCTAACAGTGGTTCAGTGCTGGTGAGCTGTACTGTTGTCTGAAACTTGGA
Source organism: Miichthys miiuy (assembly GCA_036365135.1). NCBI lineage: Eukaryota > Metazoa > Chordata > Actinopteri > Sciaenidae > Miichthys > Miichthys miiuy. Next base: position 23,170,960 of record CM071612.1, read on the forward strand.
CCTAAGCTCAGAGCTCACCTCATCTGCAACAAAGTCTTCATCTATACTTGCTGCTTCATCACTTGGCAACAGTGATGGAGGGCCTCTCCACCACAGCTGACTCTGGATGAGGTTGTCGACATTCTGGCCTCTGGTGGGAAATCAGCGGGGTTGTTTTTCCCGCTGCAGTGGGACCATTGCTCTGGGTTTGTCAGACTCTGTATCTCAGTCACTCGGTTTGTGCTGTACTGCATATCCAATGAAAGACAATCATTGAATCTGTCCACATGTGCAGGTGATTCTTCTCCATATTTAGTGGCTTGAATAGGTTATTTGCTAACCTTGCTCCAATCAGTGCACCCATAAGCTCCAGACGTGGTAAAGTCATTTTCTTTAATGGTGCTACTTTTGACTTGGATGCCACAAAACTTGTTACACTGTCTCCATCTTTGTTTGGTCCTTGCAGGTAGGCAACAGCACTGTGTGCCTTCTCACTGGCATCGCAAAAGATGTGCAGTTTCAGTGACTTTGGCTGGATTTCAATGTGGTACCATCTCGGAATGGCCACAAGATGTAGCCTTGGTAGCTCTGCACACCACTGGTCCCATTTTTCAGCCAAATCTGTGGGTAACTGTTCATCCTCTCTTCCACAGTTCTTGAAACAGGCATTTTACCCGTATGGTAAATGGAGTGAGGAATCCTATAGGGTCAAAGATATGAGCTGATGTCTGTAACACACTTCTCTTTGTGTTTTCTTTGCCCTTTACAATGTCCAGTGGTCCCTTCAAGTCTAACACAAACTCATCTTTCTCTGATCTCCACACTAATCCCAGCACTTGCAGCACATTTCCACCAGCATCTGTCTCGGTTGTGTGCTCCACTGCACGTTGTGTCCACTTGGCTCTCAAATCTGGTGAATTTGTCACCCATTTGCACAGGTTCATGCCAGCGTGGGACAGGATCTCTTTTGCTGCGGTGGAAACTGAAAGGGCTTCATCAACATCACTTGAGCTGGAGATGAAATCATCAACGTAGAGAGACTCTCTCAGTGCCTCCACCACCCTGGGCTGCTGACTTCCATACTGTGTTAAGTGTTTTCTTATGGTGGCAGCTAGCAGGAATGGGCTGGGTGACACTCCAAATACTACTCTACTCATTCTCATAATGCGCAACTCATCTTCACAGTTCTTGTTTGGAGGTCCATGAAGCCACAGGAATCTAACAGCATCTTTATCTTTCTCTGCTAGAGCTATCTGCAAGAATGCCTTAGTGATGTCTGCAGTGAAGGCTATCTCAGTAAACAGTCATTTAGGAGGGCAACCTTCCTCATGTGATGATGCATCAAACACTACTCTCAGTTTTGTTGTCGCTTTGTCTTCTTGGAGAACAGCATGATGTGGCATGTAGTATTTCAGAGTCTCTGGATGTTCTTCTGCTGAGGTGTTCTCAGTTATATCCTCACAGATGCCTTGCTGTAGATAATCCGTGATGACATCATTGTATCTGGAGTACAAAGTTGCATCTATCTTTAGTCTCTTCTTGAGGCTTTCAAACCGTCTTTTGAAACTCTGAAGTTGTCTGGAGCACTGGTTTGTCATGTCGCCATGGTGACTCAACTTGATAGCGACCACTTTTGTAAGTTACAGTCTGTTCAAAGTTCTGTAGAGCCTCAGTTTCTGCTGGGCTTTGGGTCTTTTCGTTGACAATGCCCAGTGACTCCACCTCCCAGAAGGCATGTAACTGTTCTGAGATTTTTGTCTCCTCTTCTAGGCTGATGTGCATGCAAGTGGTGCCGGTTACACTGGATGATGAAACAGGCCCCTGCAGAGCCCACCCAAAACTGTTTTCTATGGCCACAAGTGATTCTGAGATTCTCTGGACCTTGCCAGATACCACTTGCCAGTAACAGTCAGCTCCTATTAGTATTGCCAGTTCTGGATCATCAGGACCATCCAGTGGAAAATCAGCCAGCTGCAGACCCTTTCTCTTGAGCTCCTCTTGGATGAGTTCGCTGGGGATCTTATCACCGCTGTGCACACTTGAGGTGTTTCCACCGCCTCAATCTCACTTTTCTGTTCTGTATTCCACATGTTTTGCAGTGATACTTTCACAATGTTGCGCTGTACTGTCACAGGAGCAGCAGATCCAAAGGTGTGCAGATGCAGTGTCTCTTTGCCTAGCACTGGTAATCTCAAGGTTTTCACCACACCTTCATGAATGAAGCTTCTTTGGCTGCCTCCATCCAACAGACAGCGTACTATTTTTCTCCCTGCTGGGTCCTCTGTCCATGCTTTCACCATCTGGATCAGCACTGTATTCTGTGTACTAACCTTTGGTTTTGCTGTGTTGGACACAGAGGATACAAAAGCCTCCATACTACCACTGTTCACACTTGTCTGGGGGTTATTATTTTGGTCACACACTGATGGTGATGTCTGCGTCCACATAAAGTGCAAACACTTTTAACACTTTTCGCTATATGTTTTGGACGCAGACACACATAGCATCTTCCCAGCTTCCTTCATTTTTCTTTGCGGGCTGGCACAGAACTGTCAGGACAGTGTTCTGGTTTGTGGTTGGGACTATCACAATATATACAGGTCTGTGGTGCTGTGCTCGCTGTGTGCAGTGCAGTAGCTGAGGGCATACTCCAACTTTTAGGTTTTCTTTCATAAGAGGGTGCTGGCTTACAGACAGGTCTATTATTTGGCAGAATTTTCCTTGATCGCTAAAACTGACAGCATTTCACAGAGTTTTTCACAGTCGGGTCCATCCTTCCTTACCTTCTCTTCCATATGAGTCAACAGTTTCGTTGTGGAGGTGCGGATCGTCTTTCGTTTCCGTTTCATCCGTTCGTAGTGCTCAGCCATCTCCGCTGCTAACGGTAGTTAACGGTAGCTTCCAACTTCGACAGCGTTCACAGTCTTTCGGTCTTGAAATCCTGGGTTTCGGCACCAAAATGTGTTGTTTAAATTGTTGGAGCTTCTAAAAAAAATGACGAATTCTCATTCAAACCGATTATATTTACTAATTTAAACACGTAAAACACTGTTACAAAGAAGAAGAAAAAAACCGACAACGCGACATAAAAGAAACAAGGAGGAAAAAGTCAGATCCGTTACCTAGCAACCAATAGATTCCTTTTTTAGCAACTTAACGTCTAAACGTTACACTAACAGAAGACAACACATTTCTATTTCAAAATAAAAGCATTTGTTATTGTAACCTATTATTATTATTCATCTATTGTCAGAGAAAAAAAAATATTTACAACAAAGGCGATTAGAAATGTTGAGTGCCACCTTCTTTCCTCAGTTACAATGGTGAGAGAACAAAAGACTTATCTTCTCAGTCACTCTCCTGTTTCTGGTTTCTATCTATTTCATAGAAGGCAGTCTGTGGTCACACATTTCCCAGGATTCAGTACTGTTTGATGATATCTTGCTGGATTTCACACTAACACTTCTCTCTTTCTATTTGCTGTTATCATTGTAGAAGTAAGTCTAGTGGGAATTCCTCCTCCAGTCTGGGAGAAATGGTGTCGGGTACATTCAAACCAAACCCAAACTCTGCAGGTTAGTCCCACTGATACCAGTCTGTTTAATCCTGAGAGGAAACACTGTTGTCTCATTCACAGAGGGAACTGTCTGTCTTTGTATCTGCACTGTATTTGTGTCTGTGTAACAGTGGGAGTATTTATTCAGCTCCTGTGATACTGTGTGATATAATTCCATATAATCCAATAGTCCATAGAGTCCAATGTGCATTTATTCACTGGATCTTTCCTTTCTTCTGCAGGAAAGCAGAAACAGAAAGTGGTGAGTATGGTCATTTATATTCATTACAATTATAACTAATGAATATAATTAGAATAAAAGCATAGAAGCGCAGATTAATCAAAGTTACTGATAGAAAATGAAGTATTGAAAAACTGCAATTCTATTCCGATTTACCCAAATTATTGAAACATTCTTAATCTCTTCTTAATCAGTTAACCTTGGTAGATAAACAACTCTTAAGAGAACTAATGAAGGTTCAGTTCCATTCAGGTCAGACAGAGTCAGGGTGCTGCTGTGCTGCATGTTGGCTCACTGGAAAAGTCTCTGCTGCAATAAATAGATATGAACCTTAATTAGTATCATTGGTAATTTCATGTCAATATTGCTGCTGTGAATTTTATATTACTTATGATCAAAAAACAGCCAAACATCAACAGCACAAGACATAGCAGCCAGCTAATATTACTTACTAGTCCGCTTTGCCTGCGCCCCAGACCTTCCCAGTGGTCCAAATCGTCTGTGGTACAAACACTAACACTCCCCCAAAGCTCTGAGCTCACAGTCGAGGCAGCCTGGCTAACAAACTGAGCTCACATTAGCTAATATTAGCTAAAAGCAGCTATAGTTCACAGCAGAGTTGAGGCAGAGAAACTGGAGGACATGAGAGGGAAAAACCAGAAAACGTTTTCTCCATAAAATATGATCCAGTTTCACCAATATCAGTCAAATAGACGGAATGATACAGACACCATTCACCTGATTACAAGTCAGTGTAGCATCATAATTTTAAACCTGTTGTTTTATGGTAAAAAAGTTACACAATGTTTCTTTAAATTAATATTTAGACCACAGATCATGCCTTAATTAACATCTCATTCTTTTGGCAGTTAATCCTTGCATGCTTGATCACTTTTCCAAGAGACAGTTATTTTTTTGTTTTGTTTTATTTTGTATTTATTTGCCATTCGACAACACAAGGTTACACAATAAAATGCAAATTGTAGTCCCTTTATGCTACACAAAAAACTTTTATTTATGGTGAAGTGTGGAGGGTGAGTTGCGGAGTGTACAGCCTGAGGAAAGAAGCTGCCCTACAGTCTGGTGGTACAGCATTACAGGACATGATGTGAGCCCTCTGTAGACATACATGAGCAGAACGTTATATCGTTCAGAACGAGCCATTTGAGTCCGTGTATTACGTTCATTTAATTGGTTGCTGAGTTGGATTCTACACTGCTGACTATTCTTTTCTCAAAAGTGATAAACCCCTCGCAGGCAGAACATGATGTTCCATGATGACATGTCTGTGGCTTACATAAGTGGTTGTAAATCATGTGTGCTTCTGGCTGCCTGGCTTCTAATGCACACGTTCTCCAAGTACAACAGTTCAATAACAAAAGTTCAACTCGTATCAAGAGGCTGGTGCACTCGCCAATCTGTCAACTCAGTCCTGAGCCGTCCACACACCTCTCTGTCTCTCTCCTGCAGCTGAATGCCACTCAGCCCCCTTTACACAGGAGGATATTGCATGAAAGAGCGGTTGCTTTAGACAGATAGTTGCTAATATTAAATCTTGACTGAATATGTGTGTGTGTGTGTGTGTGTGTGTGTGTGTGTGTGTGTGTGTGTGTGTGTGTGTGTCCACCCCTCCAGGCTGAGCACATCCCTCCGTATGACGTGGTTCCCTCCATGAGACCGGTTGTCCTGGTGGGACCGTCCTTGAAAGGTTACGAGGTAAGACGCACTGCTGCTCCTCCAGGATTCTGACTCAGCCTCCTTCTCACAACCACAACGGAAATCTCTTAATCCTTACATTACTGCCAACTGTTTTATTAATATAACTGTATTAATAATATAAACATACAATATTCTACTTAGTGCACTTATATACTCTATAAATGTAGTATTTTTGTTACCATGTGAGGCCACAAAGTGAACTTTCAGGGTGAGATCTTAATACAATTTAGGTGAAATAACTAGCATGTTCCTTCACTGAGATCATTTTCTCGAAGTGACAATGCCTCCGTCATGGGCGACGCTGACTAACGCCTTACGTTGCATCGTCGTGTTGTTCTTGCATTTCCATCGAGGCTCGTTCCTCCCGAAGTTAAAAGTCCCAGAGATACGACGCTAAAACTGAAACTGCTCATTGATTATCAGTTACCATTGGAACCAGAGGGCAAACAATAAGGGAGGCCAAGGAGGTGGTGGGAGGTGGGAGTCAGTTGTCATGGAATCACAGTCTTTGCCTCCCATTCTGGTGTTGCCATGGCAACAACCTTCTGGGTAAACTGCATCAGTCTGAAAAAAGTGGAGCACGGTTTGAAATTAGAAACAGAGAATAATGTTCTGCGCTGAGGAGTACGGACGAGTGACTGAATGGTGTTTAATGTTTCTATGAAAAATGGAGATTTTAGGATTTTAGCCATTAATCACTGCTTCTTTCTGATGAGTCGATATCAGCCCAGCTAATTTAGTTCTACAAAATATAAAGCTCATGAAGTACAAGGTTCTGTGTTAGCAGTGCTGTTCTTTCTGCCAACAGCACAGAGTGAGGACATAGTTTCTTTCATTCGTGTCAAATATTCAGATCATCCACTTAAATGTACTACAAGGAGAACTGTGTATGAAACAGTCTGACTTTAATACTGTTACCTCTGTATGACCTACATGAACAAACAAGGCCATCAGTGATAAGATCAGCGATTTCTATACTGTTATTCTTAAAATATACTAAAATATATAAGTAAAAGTACTCTTTATGCAACAGAATGATCCTTGGTTTTGTTATGTTATTATATATAATATTCACTGTATATTAATAATGTGCTGTACAATAGCTACTTTATATGTTGGATAGTCTCAGGTTAACTCAGAAAAATCTTGTCTAGAACTCTGCAGTTCTTACAAAGACCAGACAGAGAGCATGTATAACTCCCATTTTAAAGTCTTTGCATTGGCTGCCTGTTAGTTTTAGAATTTATTTTAAGATTCTCACGTTAGTTTTTAAATCACTGAATGGCCGAGCAGGTCCTTCAGATCCTCAGCAGCTGGAGTCCTGGTTGTACCAAGAACCTCCACAAAAACACGCTGGGAGTCCGCCTTTAGTCACTGTGGCCCTCATCTCTGGATCAGCCTGTTGATCTGACACCTGCACCTCTGTAGACATCTTCTAAAAAAAACACCTCAAGACATATCTTTTTATTTAAGGTGCCAAGCTTTTAAGACTTGATCATCCTTGCTTATATTTTTTTTATCACCTAATAGATTTTAATTTACTTTTACTGGTTTTATTGTTGCAGGTTTTCATGTCTTTCTGAATTGGCCCTTGATTTCTATGCAGTTGTTCTTAAACTTCTATTTTCTTCTTAATCTTCTTCAATTTATTGTTGTCTATTTCTGTTTTTTATTTGCCAAGTGAAGCACTTTGGGCTGCATGTTTGCATTAAAGGTGCTATATAAATAGCTCTGAGTTTAATCTGTAAGAACGTGTCTTAGTTCATAAACTGGTTATTAGTTTGTATGTAAAATATTGTAAATATTGTATATGTAAAATAACATATCTTCATAATAATTAGCTGGCACGTGAATGTAGTGGAAGTAAAAAGTAGCATCAAGAAAAGTCAAGTACAAGTACCCCAAAACTGGCTCTAGATACATTACTTGATCGGTCATTGCACGTGTTAATAGCACTAAATTCATCTGACAACGGCTCCATGTTTCAGCTCAAAGGACACACAGCCCCTGTCAGCCCTTTGTCACTGTCAAGCTCATCTGAACAGATCAGAGTGACAGCTGACACGGCCACACACAAAGCTTTGCCTGTTTTGATTCATGTATCTACAGCGTGTATTCACCGCCTCGAGTCAGACCAGCGAGACGACTGTCTGCCTTTAAGGGCTTTTTCATCTCGAATTTCTGTTTTTAAATTTGAGGCCTCGGACCGGCGTCCGCATCCTTCAGCCGGAGCTATGTCGGAGGCTGCTCTTTGTGATTGCCCCGATTCATCCCCTGTGCACTGGTCTCTGCGACACTTCTCATTGTAGCTGTTAATCACTTTATTTAATGTGGCCCGCGTTCCTTCGGCAGAGAACTGGGAGGAAAGAAACTGTGCTCTCTGTGGACAAATTGCTCGGTCGAGTGTGTAATTCACAGACCTGGCTCGGCAGCAGCTGCCTGTGTGGACGGCATCAGAATGATATTACCATTCCACTTCCACTTGTTTGCCGCTCTATAGACCTTTTTCATTAGTATCATTGGTAACACCTGCGTTGACCCTACTATCTCATGTCAAAATGGCTGCGATAGCATATCCTGGAAAGGTGTAGGGATGTTGTTTTGTTTGCTTGGAGCATGCCTTACACTAAAGTCTTTAATCACCTGATGTTCTTCCTCTTCCCGTGTCATCTCGTGTTCTCTGCCTTCCCACTCATTCGTCATATAGGTGACGGATATGATGCAGAAGGCGCTGTTTGACTTCCTGAAGCACAGGTTCGACGGGAGGTGAGCAGTCAAGGCAAAGCAGCGTCTGCCATACAGTGTGTACTGCTGCCAGGTTCCTCTGTATGACGCTTGTGTTTTGTTCCCAGGATATCCATCACAAGGGTAACAGCTGACATATCATTGGCCAAGAGGTCAGTACTAAACAACCCCAGTAAGAGGGCCATCATTGAGAGATCCAACACCCGCTCCAGCCTTGGTAAACAGGAACTGTTTCACTCAATGATGTGCATGTCTTGTAGGTGTAAAGACTTGTAAGTGTTCTGGAAATGCCTCCACGTTCCTTCATGTTCAGAGCTCTTCTGCTGTATGTCTTCTTGTAGCTGAGGTCCAGAGTGAAATAGAAAGGATCTTTGAGCTGGCCAGGTCTCTACAGCTGGTAGTGTTGGACGCAGACACCATTAACCATCCAGCACAGCTCATCAAGACCTCATTAGCACCCATTATCGTCCACGTTAAAGTGTCCTCACCTAAGGTAAGATCGAAGGCGTAGATAGCCATCCAATAAAACACTCACTGCCCTCTCCTAGCAAGGTTCTGTTTATAGTGTATATAGAGGATTTTACACGTGGCACCCTAGCTTCCTGTAGTTAATGTTCAATCTGTAACTGGTGATATTTCCTTGTATTTGTCTGCTCTACATGTGCTTCCCACAGGTCCTCCAGCGACTGATCAAATCAAGAGGGAAATCTCAAAGCAAACACCTGAATGTGCAGCTCGTTGCAGCAGAAAAACTAGCACAGTGTCCTTCCGTGAGTCGACTTCAAACGCTCTTTTAAATCTAGATTTTGTTCTGTAAAGTGCAGCTACACTTCCCTGTCTTCCTTTCTCACCTCAGGAGATGTTTGATATTATTCTGGATGAGAACCAGCTGGAAGACGCGTGTGAACACCTGGCAGAGTACCTAGAGGCGTACTGGCGTGCTACACACACTTCACTTAGCACGCCACTCAACCCTCTGTTGGGACGCAATCTGGGCTCCACCGCTCTCTCCCCGTATCCTGCTGCCATTCAGGTGAACTTGTCAAACAGAAGGAGAAAATGAAAAGTGGTTGTACTCATTTAAAGTCTGAACTCCCTGATTATCAGTATGTTAGAGTTACAAATATAACTCCACATTTATCAGCCTTCTGGCTAGAGGAAAGTATACAAGTGCTTCTGATGAATATATTACACCTTAAAGCCACAGCTGAGCTGCATGAATGATTGCCACAGGCAGATTTTATGGCGACTGAAAGCAATACTCAAATCCTTTGAGCAACACTCTCCTGCAATCTTGAAAGACAGGTTTAAAATGTTTCCCTTTTTGATGACCAGTAACAATGGTTTCTGTCATATTCATTGCTGGGAAAACTTGTCTGCTACTTTGTTAATCCAAACACACTTAAACAGGTTCCAGACACTTGAAGTTCTTGAAGAATATGGTGCAATATTGTGTCGTGATACTGTACCCAAAGTATTGCGGTTGATCATTGCAGCAGTGAGGGAACTATTCCCACTTCAGAACAACTGAAACCTGCGTGGCCTATTTTGGGCAGAGTACTGTTTAAAGCTTTAACGTTCAAGCACCTGACATAGATAATCTTACTACGAGGCTTGCAGTACCTACAGTAGGTGCATTTTTGAACCTTACAACACCTTACAAACCTTTTTTTCAATTTTGTATCATGTCTAAAACAAATCATGCGTAGTTGCTGTTTATTCTGACAAAGAAGAAACCCTGTACAGAATCAGTATATCCTCTCTCAAACAGGCCCAAAGAAACCGCAACAGCAACCACACAACAACAGATCACTCATCTGTGGAGCGCCGCAGCCTGATGCCCGCCGACGAGAACTACCACAACGAGCGGGCGCGGAAAAATCGCAACCGCCTGTCCTCGGGCTCACAGCACAGCCGGGACCACTCGCCCCTGGTGGAGGAAGACTACCAGGACCCCTACCAGGATTCTTACAAGCCGCACCGTAACCGAGGATCTCCGGGAGGCTACAGCCAGGAATCCAGGCACCGGCTTTGAGCTGTTGGTCTGCTGTAAACAAAGTGTAGGCTTGTCTATCTCGAAAACCAACCACCATGGACATAAGAGTTGAGGTGGCTTTGCTGTAACATGATGAAACTACTACACTCATTTGGACTGTAACAACCTCGTATTGATGTGTAGTACCTCATTTTTCCCTTTGGCCTTGGCTCCTGCCAAATGAGCATTTGAACCTAAAAAAAAAAATTAAGAATCCTGCTCTTGCTTTGATGTGAACATGGGAAGGGACTGGATATGAAAGTAGCACAAGAGCAGTTATGTTTTAAAGGGAAGGCTAAAGCTGGACCTGCTCTGAATATGCCCTAAATGTGGCTTGTGAGTGAAGTACACTAGCCAGGTGATAGTGTGCGACGTAGGCTCTTCTAGATCCTTCCCGCCATCTCAGCTATTACTGTAGCATGCAGGTACGACTGCAATTAAAAGGTCACTACCTGCCACAAGCCAGTGCCAGACAGCGAGAGCATCCAGCGGCAATGATCAGCACAGAACCTGTTTGCACGCGTCCTTGATGTGAGTGTAATAGACCCAGTGGAAGCCTGTTCCCAAATCCACTTTCACACATTTGTTTTTGAAGTGACATGGATGGTGTTGTGGTGTTCTCTTCAGGGTACATGCAGTAGCTCCCTGTGCCCCATCTTTGTTACTTCTTAATACCATTTTTTTTGTCATTAACCATAACAAGACACAAGTATAAAAATCACACAGATACTAAAACACCAAACCTCAGGAACGAGAGGTCAGGTAGACCTAGAAACGTGCTGACAGATGTAGCGTTCGTGTTCTTACCCATCTGATGGGGATTTGATTCTGAGCATTATGTTAAATCGTCAGAGATTTTATGATGTAGTTGGTACAAAAAAAACTATTAAGGAAGGACAGGAGTCACTAGACTAGACGCCAGCATGTTGTTCATAAGCCATGCATTTATTAGTTGCCATTGTTTGTCATGTGTGCAGCAGGACATCGTTTGGATTTGATAGAATTGGATTTTAGCGAGTGAGTTATATTGAGGGCTTCCATGTGTATATACAGTCAAAATAACTGAATAAAAGAAATTTAATTTATTAACTGTTTCACTTTTACTACATTCATTTCTATTCCATTCATTCTTCTATCAAAGCCTCGCCAACAAGCTTTCATAAAATAAAATCACTGACACATTTTCAGTGAGTAGCAATTTAACAGGTCTTCTTTTCTGTTATAGCTTTTCCATTGCATCCCATTTGCATCTCATTAAAGACTCCTAATGAGCGAGAAACTATTTGAAAGCACTTGGACAGGACTGCGCTGCGTTTGTCACAATGTCTGTCACATGCTACGTTCATGGAAATGTAGAGCAGCTCCCTGCGTTTAATCAGACGGATTCACTCGTATGCTGCCACTTAATAAAGGATTCATATATTATATTTTATAGACATATCCTTGTATCTTGTAAGTTAATATTTGTTGAAAATCTCATTTTTCATTTTTCAGTTCTTAGGCCAGAAATCTCATTGTGCTTCAGTGATTCTGGAAAAGGAAGATCGACAAGGAGACTTCTGTTCTTATCTTCCATATACAGTAGCTTTTATCTGTGTTGTTTCAAAACTCCGGAGCAACAGTTGAAAAGATTTGAATACTGCCTGTGTGAGAATGATGCATTGGTTAGAAGTTTGTGTGCACTGTCATTTTACAATTGTAATGAAATAAACTGCCCTTATGCTGTTGGATGGATAGCACTGGTTTTTCTTCAAAAACACACACACGCTCTTTGTCTTTATTTACTCATATGTCCTATTATGGATGTTTTAAAACTATAATACAATACATTTTATATATTTTAGAATATTAATCTGTCAATCAAATGTCAGAAAATAATGTGGGTTTTTTCTCGGAGCATAAGGTAATGCCTTCACATTGTTTGAGTCCAAAACTCAAATGTCCACGTTCAAAGAAGAAAACAAATATTCCCATTTGAAAGGCTGGAAGTTGAAAGTTTTTGGCAATTTTGCTGAATAAATATCTTTAATTTTTAAACTTAAATTAACAGAATTGCTGCAGATAAAGATATATAAGATAACACAAAAACAGACTAATATTCTGTGCCTTCTGTAGCCAATAACAAGTTTATGTGAAAATTATCACCATATTGCGTTATTAAGTGATTTATTTGTTACATTTTCCAGACTTGAGTAAAACGTGTCCAAATCAGCATTAAACTTGGACATTTTCTCCATGTCTCCATCTTTTAATAGCTTTTTTCTGCAATATCTACTGTATTTCTACACAGGCTTTATAAAAAGATATAGTATTCTTACTCTACTATGTATTGTTTCAAAGGTTTATGTGTATATTATTTTGTATTTTTGCTATACTGGCTGTATTTTTATCATTTTACCCCATAACCATTTGTACCAACAGGACCGCGATAGTACGCATGCGCAATATATGACAGCTAACTAGCGCAGCGCACTTCACAGCAGCCAGCTGACACCGAGCACTCCGCCACAGAGGTTTCCGTTCTGGTTTTGTTTTCGGCAACAAGTTAACCGTCACGACTCAAGTTTATGTCCCATGTTCGAGACATATTCAAGAATAATTCATACGAGTATGGCGGCTGTACTTCAAAGCTCTGACAGCTGCTCGTCTGTGTAGTCAGCTAGCTAGCTAGCTAGCTAGGTAAAGTTGATAGCACTGAATAGCATCAACGCTAGCTAGCTAAGTTACGGCGGATTCGTACAAGCTGGCATCAGGACACCTCGCCGTCAACCATGGGAATACTATTCACGAAGCTATGGAGGCTTTTTAATCATCAAGGTAAGAATGGAGCCGTGACGTTTTAACGTGGAAGTGTCGAAGACATGGGAGCTAAGTGGACTCGGTGGTCAGTGAAGGCCCGCTGTGGGAGACAGCGCTGCTCCGTTCACAGCAGCCTGGAAGCCGCACATGACAGTCAATAGCCGGGTCTTATTTTGCTCTCATAGTCGTTAACGTGATATGTATGCACGGTGTACCACGGTGCTTCACCCGCTGCTGCTGTTGTTTCATCTTTGAACCGGGACAGACTCGTTTTCTGCCGCTCACCGTCTCTGCATTCATTTGGTGTTTGATTATTTATGCTCTCCGGGGTTGGAAACAAGGTTAGGTGATCCGTGCCTGGTGATCTTGAATCAGTAAACAGATCAGGTCATTGCGAAACCCTCTGTAACATGAGTCCCCACGGACGGTATGGTCCAGCGTTCAAGCCCCGGTTCACCGGTGTTATGACTGGAGGTGGCCACCACACCAGCTGAGCACACACTGAAGTGAGCCACATCAGCACAACTGTTCAGGCCAATAAGGATCAATGAATGACTCGAGTCACACTGACTTTGTACTGCTGTTATAATCTCCTCACCCTATCAGAGCACTGTCAGGAACGCAGAACGTCCACGTGACCTGGCTTTTCTTAATTAAACGTGATTAACCACAATTATCAGTTTAAATTGAGTCTCTCAGGCACACTGTAGGCTGTGAACAAATGTACCAGACAGACGGCTTTAAGCTGTTAACATACCTAACATTTAGTTAAGAAGTCGGTCCACAAACATTTTCTGACAAGTTTCAGTCTAAACAAGTCATTGATTTATTAAAAAGTAATCAAAAATGAAAAAAACCCAAACTGAACTAAACATTGAATGTCCTTTAACGTGTCCGACAAACATCCTTTGACTGTTTGGCCAGAACTGAAATAAAAAAAAACTGATTTCCTGTGCCGTCTTTGTCCATCCCTGTCATCAAACAGCACCTTTCTCCCTTCGATCATCTCCGAGCTCTGCTTCCGTTTGGCTTCCATCTGTCATGTCACTGCAGGCTGTAAGGCTTTTATTGTGACCTCTGGACTGAGCCCCAGCTGCACTTCCAAGTCTCAAGAAGTGTGATCACGGCTGGCCCCAGCTGATGGATTCAACAGAAGTTGATTCACGCGAAGGAGGACATGCCATTACAAACTTTGTCTCAAACCTTTTACACCATGTACCACCTCAGAATATGTTCAGCTCTCCAAGTATAACAGACGTGAAAATGCAGTTCAAAATACAAGACGGTTCACACAGGAGGAAGGTTTATTCTTGTTAGGAAGAATTTTTATTATTGACTGTTGAATGGAATCAATTGAAGAACCAGAGCTACTTGTTTTAGCTCCACCTTTATCTCCCCGTCACATTTTAGCTCATCACTAATCATGGATGTGTGTGCGCTACAAGCTACCTGCATGACCTACCCCACACACCAGCTGACAGGTGGAGTGGATATAGACAGACAGACACATCCACACAGTTAGAATAACAGACCTGTTAACACAGGTGTGACTGTTTGGTCACACCTGTGTTAACTGTTGCATGACAAAATGGCTGCTGTGATAAAAGAAAAAAAAAACTCCATTAGACTGTTTATCAATGAGTTGAATGAATCAACAGCAATTTGGATAATCAGCATCATGTTTTTAACCATACATGTTTAGCAGTAACAGTGTCTGGCTTCTGAAGTCTTTGTTTTGTCTTTGTCCTTTTGGTCAGACACAACAAGACATTTGGAGATGTCTCTTTTTCAGTTATTTAGCCTAAATAACACGCTGTAGGTATTGTCTGTAGGTTCACCCGACTGTACGTGGTAATACGCGTGCATTAAGTTCTACAAGGCAGAGCGTAGCATTCGGCACGGTCCACGCTGGTTGTGCTCCTTGTAATCGTGTGGTAGTTACATGGATATACTGAAGTCAATTAGTCAGCCACATTATGAGGCAGATCTTATGAATCATTTTATTGTGTTAAATTTATCTTCACAGTCTCAGTCTGTTAGAGAGTGAATTGCTCTCATTCTTGCCACCCTGCAGACCTAATTCATATCACTGTGGAATGATGAGCGTGCTCTCGAGTGCAGTACAAGAATTAAACACCTTTTTTTTTTTAAAGAATAAACAAAGTGCACACAGAAGTGTCAGTGAACACAGTGTTTCCCAGAATGACACTTTCAATCAAATATTTCCATATTTCAAGAAGGTTATTTCTTATGCCAGCAACTTTTGGTTTTTACTCACAAACTACTCTAAGCTGTTCATCTTGGTTTCATTTCTCTTTTACACACACACACACACACCTGTCTCTTACTGTACACAGCAGCTGGCCCGTCTCTCTCTGTTCCTCTCTCTGTATCAAACAGCAACAGCAGTTTGTTTTTTTGGGGGGGGTTCCACAAAGTGGCTCAAAAAAACCAAACTTTACATTGTGGTTTGGTTTTTACAGCAGCAGGCGAGCCCATTGTTGTTAATGACGAAGCTGATTCAACCAACCAGGTGTGTCTCTGCCTTTACATAAAATAAACACTGTACCGGATAACATCTCTGTGTGTGTTTGTCTCTGCAGCAGAGCGGTGTGTGATTGTCAGCAGATCAAAGTAGAGTTTGATAGTTCGTCGATAGTGGATAGCATCGCTGTGATTGTAGATCCTTTATTTTACTTTAGGTGCTTTAGAATGTATGAGTAGTTTCACTTTGAATAGGTGTCAAAGTGTCGGTACTTTTCACAACCCCACAACAGATTGGCTCAGGGCACAGCAGCGTGCAAAGCTCATGACACCTGTGGTCGTGTGTTTGGTTAAAACCAGCAGTTAGATATCAGATGATTCACAGCAGTTTTGTATGTTTCCAGCTTCTCTGGTGTAGCTGCATGAATTGGTTGGCAGCAGACAGCGACGTCCGTGCCTGTGAAGTGACGCTAATGCAGACAAGGCCAGAGGTGCAGATTTTAAGCTTCAAAATGGCTCTTTAGGAACCAACACACATACACCGTCCATTCTTTCTATGTTAGTGGTTGCATTGCACAAGAATTACGCCAGGCTGAGCAAAGAGCACAACAACTAACGGAACGCCAACACCTTTTTATAGTTAGAAGAAAAAGTTTGCCTGGGTGTAAAAACAAGGTTACCCACTTTGAAACTTAAAAAGCTATTTGAGATCCCTTTACCTCTCTGGTCTTCAAAACAATACAGCATACATTAAGAGAATACCTGAGAACCTCTGCATGTAAGCTCTTACCAGTGGGCCTCTGTTTGTTAAGAGATGCAGGGCTTTTTGATGGACCTGACGGTAACTCTGCTAAGCCCTACTTTAAAACATGTATAGGAACAGGGAAGGTAGAATGAGGATGCGATCTCTTTCTGTCACACACCTATGTCCTGAAATCCTACCCATTTCAGCCCTAAAGTAACACTGTCTTCTGTGTTGGCACAGGCAGAGGATGTTTTATCCTTTCCAAGTACGATGCCTGAACTCTGTATAATGTCCAACACTGAGTGTAACCGTATTACTAACCCTCTATGATGACTGTCATGAGAGGATCAAGGGTCTGTTTTGGCACTAATAAATTACATGATATCTGATCAGTGCAGACAAGCGTACTCGCCGATACCTGATCCCACGTTTTAGGCAGTATCACACACATTTATGATCCTGGGTATTATGTCATGGAGGATTTCTAGAAAATGAACCAGCACCTTGATTCTTCATGCCTTTGCCCTCATCCTGTCTTTGTACTTACTACAGGACACCGTACTATTGTCTTGTCACTCTGGTGTATCAGCAGCAAGATGGCAGTTTATCCTGGTTGTCGCACGTTGTTAGTCTTTTTCACAGGTAAAGCTCTGTTTGTGTAAGAGAGCTGTCTCCATAGCTGCTGCTGCTGCCGTTGCTGAGTTGAGCCTCATTGTACAAGCTCGCCAAAGACCACCCACTAACTCGTCTGTAGCTGTGAAAGTATACTGTTCACATCACCACAATGTCTCTGTTATGCTAGACGCGAGCGTGAAGCTACACAATTTGGCACGGGAGGATAATGCTGGACACAAAAAAGGGCTGTTGTTTGACTCGCTCAATGCGGTTCCACATCAAAAGACATCTTTTGAACAGATTACTTGGCTGAGTTTACAAGAGTCGTACATCAGACAGTCACCGGCACTTAGCCCACATATTGATGTCACTGTTCGCTCTGTGAATTCTTTCTGTCTTTATTGCCTTTCAGAGCACAAAGTTATTATTGTGGGCCTGGACAATGCTGGCAAGACCACAATTCTTTACCAGTTGTAAGTATTCAAACATAAGCTTCTTTGTATGTAGCCACAGTTGTATCCATCCAGATAATGTGTGATACGTTGATAAGGTGAGTGTGACCCACAGTCTAATGTTAAGTTTTTTTCATTGTTCTAGTTCAATGAACGAGGTGGTGCACACCTCACCTACGATTGGGAGCAACGTGGAAGAGATAGTGGTCAACAACACCCATTTCCTGATGTGGGATATTGGGGGCCAGGAGTCCCTTAGGTCATCGTGGAATACATACTACACAAACACAGAGGTAATGGCAGGCCATATTGGCTGACCACTAATCAAAAAGAACGGATGTGCTTCCTTCAGCATCCAACTAAAACAGGTAGAACTGTTTGAACTAGAGCTGCACCGACACATCTACCAGGCCAATACATTGGCTAATATTAGCTTATTGCAGACATATCATCTCAGAGTCAACACAGGTGTTACCATTGATACTGATTAATGGAACGGAGCCTTAATTAGTATCATTGATAACACCTGTCATGTCTTTCTCACAGTCATTTCTAAATACTTAAATACTTGAATGAACTTCCCATCGTAATGCAGTGCAGTGTGACTGTGGCACCATTGTACGGTGCTGTGGCTGCAGTATCCTTTTGTTAATGGTCTTTTATTTCTGTCCGTATGTTTTGAGCAGTTTGTCATCGTGGTGGTCGACAGCACAGACAGAGAACGGATCTCAGTGACCAAAGAGGAACTCTACAGAATGCTAGCACACGAAGTGAGTATCACCAGAAATGATATTCATACACACTGACTGGCCACTTCATTACAATCCAATGTGATCCAAAACAACAACCGTGACATCAGTTCTACTTTTATGAAGCTCATACTTCAGTTATTTTCAGGTGTTTCTAATATTATGGTCCTCTCATGAATGTCAGTGGGGTGGCCAAAATATTAGAATCACTTCTCATTATAATGCAGTCCAGTCCACGACTGCAAACTACAGCCGCACATAGTTAAATACTAATAATAACACTTCTGACAGTGTCAACAAATGCTGAAAAGTGACACACAAGTCAAAACCAGCAGTGTCTTTTGTTGTCAGTATATATTTTTTAGGGCATCAGATATTATTAGAAAAAATACAGTATGCAGAGCACTGTCAGTTTATATCAAAACAGACAGAAACCAATGAGCCAATGCAAATAATGCTAAATACAATACAGCCTCACATGACCAGCAGTGTTTAAGATAAACAAAACACAGCCTGTCCAGCACGTTCCAAACACCTCCTCAACACAAACACAATGCAGAAGTCAATATACAATATGAAGTCATGCTGGTGTCACGGTCTCATGCAGGAGGTGAGAGGAGTTGTTCATGATGGATGTCAGCTTTGCTAACATCCTCTGTGGAGTGTAGGGGGCAGTCCAGGACAGAGCTGGACCTCTTCACCAGTTTGTTGAGTCTTTTTCTGTCTCAGCAGACTGCATGGAATATTTCAGATGTCACCACAGTGTCAGAGAAAGTTTTTAACAGAGTCCAAAGGACCTCAGTCTCCTCAGCAAGTGGAGACGACTTTGACCTTCTTGTACAGGACGTCTGTGTTGTCTGACCTGTCCAGTTTCTTGTTGAGGTGAACACCCAGGTATTTGTCTGCTCCCACCATCTCCATATCCAATACCTGGATGTTCACCGGTTTAATTTAAAAATCACCTCCTCAAAACAGGTCGAGAGTTTGAATTATGATTAGTTAACATTAACACATCAGTCAGTGCAGGTGTAACTCAAACTCTTTGATGATATGAATACATCTTGAAGCAATCAAAGTCATCTCCCATTGAGTGTTTGACTTCTCTTACATCCGTGTCTTCATGTGATGTCTTCTTTCTGCCCTGCAGGATTTAAGAAAAGCAGGGCTGTTGATCTTTGCCAACAAGCAGGATGTGAAGGGTTGCATGTCTGTGGCCGAGATCTCCCAGAGCCTCCAGCTTACCTCTGTCAAAGACCACCAGTGGCACATCCAGGCCTGCTGCGCCCTCACTGGGGAGGGGTGAGAACTGCATTTACTCCTCAGTCTTGTTATATTCGACTGTAAACACAAATCTAACTCGTGTAGAAAAATAGTTCTGCAGTGTACAAACGGAGTTGTCTATCTTAATGCCTGTCTATCTGCATCTCTGTCTCTTTCTCTTGCCTCCAGGTTGTGCCAGGGTCTTGAGTGGATGATGTCCCGGCTGCGCGTGAGATGATGACCTTTGACTTTGATCAAGAGTGTACCCTTGCTCTTTGTTTTTTCTGCCTCCAAACACGAGCTTGAAATGAGGACGAGGGTGAGGTGGCTTGATGGATGGCCTCTCTCTCCTCTTTCCTGTGATGCTGACGTGTGCAGGCCGCTGCCAGGACATTATATTATCTCCTGTGATAATTTATTTTACAAAAGACATTTGAACTCTGAACAAAAGAAAACAACACCAATAAACATGACCTTTTCAGAAGGACATTGGACAACAAAAGAGACACAAATTATTTAAACTGAAATTTCTGCACGGTTTTCCTTTCAGCAAGAGGTCAGCAAAGTGTCTGACTTGGAACAGTACATGGACTTATTCTTCAGCTGTGTGTGCGTCTAGCCCATGGTGGCCTTGCAGTATTGCCGGACTGGCTGTGGCGGTTTTTATTGCCCCCTGTGTGTACAGTCCAGTATTTTCTTTTAACGTGGTGCCTGCTGCAGAATGTTTAAGCGATGACGATTGATGGTGACTGAAACATGCAGAAAGAAGGGGGAAATCACAACATGCCCTCCTACCTTCAGTCTCCGTGAATAATCAGTGAAATAAAGTGTTTTTATCTGTTTCAGGTGAATTGCAGTGTGTCATGAATGAGTTCTTTCAGGTGACTCACCACATTGCTCTTTTTTTTTTCTGTATTAATTACTTTTCTCAGGAACTATACTGAGTTTCTGTTTGTACCTTCAGTTCTTCTTTTTTTAGTCATTTCGGGGGCATAAAATGTCACATGAGCTCATGGTCCCTGATGCCTTTCAGGGAGTATGATGAACAGCCACAGGAGTAGAGAAGAAAGAGCCAGAGAGTAAGACAGCAAAGGGATTCAGGGAGAGAAGAAGAAGAAACCAGGTCGAAAATGTGAGCAGTGAGCGGTTAAGAGAAGAAAACAGCAGAATAGTAAGGACTGCATAGTAGGTCAAATTAATTCAAATACTACAAACCAAAGCCAAACCATTCCACTCATTTATGGTGCCTCCACTGCTTCACTTATTTGATAGACTTGACTCCTCATTTGACTCCTCGTGGTAATGTTGCTATGAGGAAGAGAACAACCTGCCATTCCTTAAATTTGTTGTATTTATCACATGCTAAGGTCATCATGATCGTTTTTTCAACATATGTGACTAACCTAGTCCTGCATATGATGAATTTTAATATTGTTAAACTCTGATAACTACCTTATGTTTTTAAATAGCATGGGTCTCTAAATGCATTTTAAACTTGAGCAGCCACTTTCACTTGAGTCAAATGAGTGTGCAATATTACAAATAGAGTCACCAAAAGTAACAAGCCCACAGAGAATTATCAGCCAACTCTGCAGCTCTACAGACTTTTAGCCTATTTTAGCTCATACTGTAGTTTTGGTTTTACAGCACATTGGCTCCATGCTTCAGAGGTGGAGAGTAATGGACACCAACACTATTTTTATATTTTAGTAAAATCCTAGTGCGTTAAGACTATGCCCAGGACCACTGAGGAAACACCATCTGCTAATAAGAAGAAAAGAGATGAGATGCATCTGAAAACATCAGAAAACATCCACTAAGCCCATGTGCTCCAAGTATTTTGTCAAATTTTGGTTATTTCTTTTATCTCCATCTGTTTAAAATTCATTGATGTACATGTTTGAACAGATGTATCTACTGTGTTATTGTTCCTACTGCTTACACAACAGACCTTCTTCACAGCAGCCATTTTGACATGAAATAGCAGGTAAACACAGGTGTTACCAATGATACTAATTAAGGTTCTATTTAGTGCAGCAGAGCCAGACAACAACCTCTGTAGCTTTGAAATGAAGCCAATGAGGACGTGCCAAAAACTGCAGTTCCTCAAACGTCCACTTGAGGCTGGCTACAGAACCCTGACTCTGTCTGACCTGAATGAACCTTAATTAGTATCACTGGTAACACCTGTGTTGACCACCCTATTATTTCATGTCAAAATGGCTGCTGTAAAAAGGTCTATAAAGAGCTTGGTCTGATGTTGATATTGAACTGAAACAAGTTGTCGGCTTTGCCGTTGTGATTTACACACTGTGATCTGTGAGCAGCTATCAGACAAAATGTTTCACATGCAAATTGATTTACTTCTGCTAACGTTTCAGCTATTTGAGCAGGTAAGTCAATCCCAAATAATACCCAACAACAAAATATTTACAGTGACTGACATGCAGGTTTTATGGTTATAATAATTAATTGAAATATCGGACATTCTGTATCCATTTGCTACCAGTTCACAGTGCAGGACAAGTGACCTGTGTGTCCTCGGTTTATTTTGAGTAATGTGTCAGCGATGGTGTCAGACGCTATAATCACCAGAGATGTGACTGCAGAGTTTGAGTCCTTCGATCTACAGAATGTTTGCACACGTCTAATTTATGTTGAGAACACTGAAGCTACATGCAGTCATAGAGATTATCGAGCATATCTGTCAACCTCCCAAAGTGCTGGAAAAAAACATCTTATGACTAAACAATCAGTCCAGCTCCTGCTTACCAACGTTAACAAGACATCACTTGCTTCTAATAGAGCCAGAAAGGTCAGTGCAGATGTTTGTGTTCGCCTGGAAATCTGCCTGATTGTAACAACAACCGACCCTGTTACTGCAAGTCATTCTGTGACTGATGAATTGGTTTCATTTTAGGCCTCTTACCTCACTAGAATTCATTGTTTTTTCCTAGGTGTTGGTGGGCTCACATTGACAGTTGGCAGTGTTTGTGTTGTCGTTGTCTATCCTGCAGCTGTTGTGTTCTGCTCTCACTGGTCATCAGTCATTTTTTCCAGTGACTAAGCATCATGTAGCCACCCTCCCTGGGTGTCCTTGGCATTGGGAAGTATTTCTTTGGACTGCTAGAATCATTAAAAGTCTATGATACCCTGTGTGAACTTTAAATGTAACACACTGATTCACGCAAAGCCTAAAAAAATCCTTTCCACCTATCATAAACTCAACAAAACCTTTTTTGCGTTTGTTTGAAGGGTCAGGGGAAATAGTTTTTGGGTCTCGAGATATCCTTCAAGCCAATAGAGGCAAGTTTCTTTCCAGTTTCTTTTGTGGTATTGTAAATTACATTTAAACAAACTAATAACTTGAACAGCTCTTTTCAGAAACAGTCTCTTAGCTTCGGCTAATCCACCTTATAGGCCATCAAAGTCGAAGGGACTATTAAATAGAAAGTAGTTCCAATAAAAACCAGTTGACAATGAGGTCTGGATAATCCAGAGTAACAGAGCAGTGTTTCTGGAAGAAGATTTTGTCACAAAGAACTATCCCCTGTTATATTTTGGTGAAATTTCCAAAACCAACAACTCATAACTTTAACATATAAAACCTAAACCTCAATGTCAGACACTGAAGGTCTGTCTTGATAAAGGATGGTGCAGTGTGAACACCAGTGCACTTATCTACTTGAGTTTTGCAGATTAGATGCAATCTAAAGTGTAGTGATGTTGCTAATGAGGACCAAAGCAGCAGTCATTCAGTGCATCACGAGAGACACAAGAGAGAGACACTCAGCTGCCGCTGTCCATCTCGGTCCCGGGTAGCACCCTGCTCCTGGCGCGAGCGTGAGAGCAAAGACATTACATACCAGAGAGATAGAGGCACATCGTTTGAAGAGAGGAAATGTACGTGTGGGACATTTTTCATTCTTTGTCTTCTTTCAAGTCATGTGTCTCCATATGTTTGTCCTTTTATTCATAGATCGCTGCAAAATGAAATCATAGCTGCCGGTGGGCCTCGACGCTGGTGTATGTTATCTAGAAATAGTTCTTGATGTATTTTTAAATCTCAGACACTTTTTATGCACTCTGATGGGATGGTGTGCAGGAGTCTGCTCTACCACTCCAAACTGATCAAATTAGATTTTTTGATGCAGGTATCAACCCCCCTGTGATGTGAGAGCGACGGTTTTGTTAACATACAAAGGAACACGGCTGAATTTAACTGTCAACACTGCCGTGAAGCTTAAAACTTTACTAACGTCTGCACAGTACGACAGTATGTGTGTCCTCAGTGGCCTAAAATGTATCATGTCAGATGTCTTTAAGCTTCATTCCAAAGCAAATGTCAAGATGTGCCCAGGGTGACTCATTTTTTGATTACAGGCTTTGTCCGTAATCCAAAAGGGGCACTGGTGATTTATCAGACTTTATTTTTCTCAGGTACAGTCACATTTGGAATGCCAGTAGCTATTAAATTTTGGCTCATATTTATGGGGGAATGTACTTCCATGTTATTTTCTGTCTCACGGGTCGTCTGTTTGTAGTTGACCTGATTCTGGACAGGACCCAGCCAGCTCAGGGTCAGCTAACAGATGACCTCAACAGATCTGGCACTCGCTGCCCTCCGAGCCGGGCCCTCAGCTCGAGCCTTCACAGGCTCTCATACTCATAACCTTACACGACTTCCAAATCTTTTACAAGAAAAGGTTGTCAACATAACAATCAGCACACACCCATTTACACAGATTTGTTGTAGTTGGGGTTTACTCTTGTTTTCTTGAGACCCCCCCTACACCACCTCCCGTGCCCCACTGCCTTCCTCATAACTGTACCGCTGATGCATTCGCCTCAACAGGTGCTCATTTCTGTAAGGATCACTTAGGTATATTTAGATTTTGAAACCTGAGAGCGCTCGCCTGTGATTGGCTGCGTTGGCCACATGATAACCTGGGTAGAAACCGCAGCTGTGTGCTGTCGCCCAGCGTTTCTCTGGAGGGAAGCTGGGGAGGCTTTGGCGGCTTGGGAGACCATTAAACTTTAATTTAACTGGTAAGCAAAGAAACGGGAGAAATAGCACAAATATCCACATTATCTACACCGTGCATGGCTTTCCATCTGCTTGGACCTCCATCATTTCCATCCTCTGCTGCCATTTGGTTCCTGGAAGACAGCCGATTGATTGAGGAATAAGGAGTGTGAAGTTTGCTGCACATTGAAGGAGTAACCAAACAATCCAAGACCGCAAGACTCAAGCAAGTTCAGACCAGGCCTACCCTTTGGATGTATCTGAATTTTCAGCAGCAGCCTGGCCATCTTGTCTTCTTTCCAAAATCTCAGCACCTGTCCGGCTATTTTGTCTTTGTACCTCAGCTGTTCCACCAATTCCTCTGGTTTTACAGAGAAAACTAAGTTTTCATTTAAAGAGAGGGTAATCAAGCGCTAAAAAAAGGTAGTTAGTATGCCATCCTATATTTAACCTGCAGCCTCAGAAGGCATTGCATCTCCGTTTGCTAAACAGAGTCAACCAATCAGGCTGTGGCATTAGCTTACATGTCAAATAGCTGAAGCACTGTTGGGCAGCTGTCGCCAACCTTCAGCCAGGAGGCACAGTTCTTTGAGCTGTGTTGTGGCAAGTGAAGGAGGAGGGGTGGCCGTGACACATTCAAAGGCAGAGGCCTGTTATAATCCACTCAGTGTCTCGCCATCCTAATCTACGATTCTCCCTGTGTATTTATTGCTTTACACTTGTTGCACAGTTTTTCACACATTTTTATCACTTTGTTTAGGATTGGGGGCAAATTCCAAAGTTTGAAGTTTGAGACCCTAGTGGATGGCAAGTGAGACTTCCTTACTGTCAGGAAATACTGCGGGAATCTTTGGCTGGTATGGCATGCTCATTGGTTAAACATCAATATGTTGTTCTTATGAATCTGTTTTGCTGTTTATTATTCCTGTAGGGTAAAATGGGTTCAACAGTGGGTGGCTGGCAGTATCCTAAAATGTCCCTGGCACAGCTGTCTTTTGGTCTCTTGTCTAAGCCGCAGTATATTCTCTTTGAAATTATGATTTGTTGCTACTGATAGAACATTTAAGTTAACTCTGCCACAGTTTTATGTTGTGTGCTTCCCCATTAGATATGCTTCTCAGTTTATGAGGCCTAACCCTGTACGTTCACAGTTTTTGTTAATAATGAATACCTGAATCTGTCATCTGTGTTTTGTGTAGACCCTCTAAAACCGTCCCATAATGACGGAAATTGTGGAGGAATATGAGGAATATGAGGAATATGAGGAGGAGGAGATTGTGGAAGAGGTAAGTGGATGTCTTCTTTCATTGCCATACTTCAGTTAGTTTTTGTTGTTTCCAGCCTAAATATGATTCAAACCAAGCGTGATTTGTTTCAATAAGTTGAGATTACAGTATAAGGAGGATCTGCAGGTCCAGTGGCAGGCCCTATGAATAGTTGAGTTAGTGACCCCCTCCAGTCAGCAGTTCATGGAACTGGTCATCCATGTTGGCTGGGGGGATCCTGTTTCAGACAGACACCTTCTGATAGGTTTTAAGTCTTGAATTACGGCTAACTATAAATCAAAACAATGTCAAACTGAAGATAGAATATTTCACTGGGACATTTTCTGTTGTCCTATAAAAGTACCTTTATCAGGGGTCTTTATGGCAGGGTTAGCATTAGGTTAAATGGAGTCTAGTGACGTAATCATTTTATAGCAGGCCATCAGCTACCTCCAACATATCTAACCTATCCATGAACACATTTTGCAATGCTGTCATTCAACCCAAAATACAATGGTATCCTTCCTGTGTAGCATAGATGGTGCAAGATTAGATTACATACAGTTTGGGTACGTGGCAGTTTCTGGAAGTCACCATCTTTTGTTTCAAGTGACTTGTTCAATTCATATAATCTTATCATATCATTTGCTGTTTGTCACCAATTTCCAGTCACATTCTGTGATTAAACCTTGAGGATTTCAGGGTGTTTTCATGCTGCGTTCTGTGTCTGAATTATTGTGTTGCTGAAGGTCTCCGTGTCAGTGTCCAATGGAAGAGTGAAAGCAGAAGGCTAACGGATTAATCCCATATTTCCTGGTGAAATAGGATTAAAGTTAGCCTTGTATTTGTTCATACTTCATAGTGCTGATATCTTATAGGGGAGTCTGAATGATTGTAACCCAGTCACACCGAGGAATCACTCTGTTATCATTTAACTCCCATATAACATACCAACTGCAACGATTTACCATCTTTACTGCAAAGATGTAAATCATTTGGGAGGCGGGGACAGACGGATACCCCCAAAACTCAATACACTCTGATTTCACCACTACTTTCATCTACACTGTGGAGAAAAGTTGCATTGTTTTGAATAAATGGTAAGACGGCTTCTTATTTATTCTACAGAATGGAGAGAAACATAGAGCTGTGCACGTCATGTATGAAAATAACACATAATAAAGTTATTAAATGTTTTTTAAATATATTATGATTAACATCTATTATGATCATGAATATTTTCTTCTTAACATTTTAAAAAGTGACTTATCTTCTCAGGTCAGTAAGGGGTTGAGTGTAGAGTTCTCTGTCTGGCATTCAGACAAATTTAGAAGTGGACATCTACGGCACATTGGCAGAGAGATGGAGTAGAGGGAGAAGTGAAGGGAGAGAAGGGGGTTGACGTCACTGTGGTAGAAATTTGCTTAGGAGAGGTGGATGCATGGAAAAACTGTCTGACTGGATGGCAGGGTGTTTAAGGTGGTGGCTGAGTGTTTCATCCATACCTATGGTTCTCTCCTGTCTGATAGATTCAGATATCGAAGCCTCTTACAAATGTTGATCAAAATGATTGAGATGTTCTTTCTCTCAGCTCTGGTTACTCCAAGATTTCTGGTAGATTTGAATGATTATTAGTGGTTAACCTCCAAAGCCACCTGTCTCTAAATGTTCAGCCTTGTGGCACTGTAAATGTTTCACTGTGATACAACCTAAGTATAGGGAAGTGTAATTCAGGCAGGCCTGTAAGTTAGACGGGCTATTCATGGAACAGTATGCTATGTGAATGCTGTCAGTTAAGGTAGTCTGAGGTGCTTAGTTAATTATCTCTTTCACTTCAAGTGGCATCTATCCATGCAGAAATATTTGATTATGAGCTCAGATTTTGGGACATTCTTCACAGTAATTTCTGCCGCCACTCCAGTACAATGGAGGCGAATGGGATTCAATGGGAAAATCAAAACTCAACAGCAACATCTCTTTCCAGAAACAGCTTAACTGTCACTCTGGATAGTCCGCGGGACTACTTCATCAGAAGAATATAGCTGTGAAGAAAATTGCTTGCATGTTGTGCACTATTCAGTGTAACACGGACATTGTTTCTAGAAATTCAAGTCACTATTAAGTTTCTTGAATTCCATCTCATCAATGTTGTGAGCACTGCAAACAAAATGTCATTCACCTTCACTACATTGGAGTTAAAGGTCCAGTGTGTAGAATTGAGAGTCATCTAGTGGTGAAGTTACAGGCTGCAACCGACTGAATACCCCTCACTCTTACTCTTGTTTCAAGCATGATAGAGAAACTACAGAGGCCGTGAAACTTGTAAAAAAATGCACCCTATGTCCTATGTACAGCCAGTATTTGGTTTGTCCTTTCCGGGCTGCTGTAGAAACATAGTGGGTCAATGTGCTGGTAGATATAAAAGGCTTATTCTAAAGTAACACAAACATTCCGATTGTTATTTTCAGGTGATTATACCCCAAATAAAACATACTTATGAATATTATATTAAATTTCTGCCAATAGATCCCCTTAAATGTGACACACAGGACCTTGAAAGCACGAAATGAAAAAAGAGATGTCTCAAAACTCTTACCAACCTGCATGGCTGGTTATCACTCAATGTACTAAGTGAGAAAAGTGAGTCCTTTAAACCTACGAGAGCGTGTAGAGATCATGAAGCTGTCTAAACAGATGGTGTACTGCTGTGTGCTGTAGCAACCGATGCCAGGAACAATGGTCTAAGAATTAAAAAAACAAGAATAGAAGTACTGTCATGTGAGAGCTCAGTGTGTTTATAGACTTTATAGGCCACAGAGTTAGATCAGTCAGGCTCACATAACACAGAGGATATTAATGCTTCTCTTTCCTCTGTAGAAACAGACTAAATTAGACTGCAGTCACGATTACAGTATATTCACCTCTGAGGAGTTCAGTTAGAGGAGGACAAATCAGTTATTACAGGTTAGGGCAAAGATCCCTGATGACATCCCAGCTTTTATGTAGTTGATGGACTGGTTTGAAAGAACAGCTACTGCTGTGATGCAGTGTAGAGCGATTTCTTACTTATCTTACCGACAGTGTCAGTGGCAGTAATTGATGAGCACCAGAGCTGTGGAAAAATCACCCTCAATCCAATAAAAATCACTGTGCTGTTTCTCCCATAACTTGTTCTGGCAGTTTTAAAACCCCAGAGTTTGTCCTATATTTGTAATATGTTGAGCAGATGTCACCCACGACTGTCACTGAGCAAAAGACTCAGTACTTTCAGGTAAAGCACCTCCTCCCAAGGGACAACAGTCTGTCAAACAGTACAGGATACCTGTCTTTGTCTTGATAATGGTGCATCCCCCTCCTTGTCTGCATGCCTGTAGGGACATTCTGCTGTCTGGTTATTGTATTGAAAGCATAGCATCGTGCAGGCTTTTATGTGAAAGCCTTTAAAGTAAACTGTTTTTTGATGGCAATGCTGCATTTTAATGTAAGCTCCAAGAAGAAATGAGCAGACACTACAGGTGAATAAAAAAACAAATAACTACAATTATTTTTTGTATTATTTTGTATTAAGTTTTCTGAAATCTTATGCTTAATTACACAAACTAGGCATGATCTTGTTTTAATTCTATTTTGATTCATTTTAGTTCTAACTTCCAGAATAGAAATCTGAACATTGGATAAAGCCTGGTTCAAACTTCTTGTTTTAGTTAAAGGTTCTGAATCCCTTTTTATCACTCCATACATCAAGAATATGAAGAAAATAAAAATAAAAATACATACATTTCCCCATGTTATAGGAACAGCTCTAGATCATACTCTTTATAATGTTATTTACAGAGACTCAACAATTCCCACAATGATTATAGGTGATACAGTATATGTAGAAATCCCTCTGTAATGACAGAATATAGATAGGAAAAAAGATTTCCTATCTATAGAGATAGAGATTTTGGTGTATGTAAGTGCTACTGAAGTGAAGATATTTTTGGCCCAGAATATGAAGAAAGTGGCCTTTAACAATATTTATTTTGAAATTTCACACATTTTGCAAAATCCTACAGGTGAATGGAGTAAAAGTAAAAGTTTAAACTAATATATATCAACCTGAAACTTATATTACTTCAAGTTTTCTGTCATTTTACATTTAAATATGAAAATAAGGCAATATCTGCTAATGCTAACTTGTGGTCAAATCTACGGACGTAAAACACCTAAATGTGTATTTGGGTGTTTTCTTTCTCTTAGACTGAAAGAAGACATGTTATGAAAGTAAAATAGTCCAAAATTGACAATGCTTTTGCATGTATTGTCTCGCCTCTTAGTCCCCTGTGGCTTTACTTCCCAACAGATGAAAAACTGTAACCATTGTGCATTCATGTTGCTCAGCTTGGCACTGCATGCAGCCCATTGCACTCATAGATATCGTCAGTGTTACTGTATACTCAGTGCTCCCCCTTCATTTGTGTTGGTTTTTGTTTGTCCTTCAGTCATCCGTCATCCAGTGTTTCAGTGTCTCAGTACATAATCATACTATTATCTTAACTAGCTGATTTCCATGTAGAATCATGATTTATTCATGTCCCTTTAAGTCTTGACTTGAATCACTTCAACCCTTGAAGGTGAGTCATTAGAGTAGTAGGTATACTCTTAAAAACAACAAATTAATATCAATTTGGTGAGTGGTTTTCTCTTCAACTTGACAAGATCAGATTATTTAATCAACAAATCTGAGTCACAGTTTCAGAATAACTGAGAACATTTCTTTTGTTAAAATGTCTTTCTGCTTGTCTGTAAGTTTTACTTCCTGGCCGATATGTTTCCTGTAATCAAGGAGTGTTGGCCCCTTTGTTAGTTGGGTAGTTAACACTATTTCCTTCTGTCCTCCTCCAGTCTGGATTGCCCACCAGGAAAGTCAGAAAGAGGGCCAAGGTGGATACTTCCAAGTTCATGACTCCGTACCTGGCCCACAGCCAGAAGATGATGGAGCAGTTCAGCCATGTAAGTAACCAGCTTTGAGTCGAAATCAAGACCTAACTCTAGTCCCTAGTTACCAGTGTATGGTTGTGGGAAGTATTTCTTTAAAAACTGGATAAACCTTTAATTTGAAATATTCAAGTTGTACTTTTATTTCATAAGTGTATATGATGACCATTGTACTTCTCGACAGAACAAGTACCGGCATGCTTACGACATGTCCAGAGGTACTCCTCCTGCCATCATTACCGATAGCCCTGAAATGATTCGCATCAGGAAAGCCCAGGAGCAGCTCAGCGAGGTACTACCGAGGACAACATGTTGCATAAAGTTTCAAAATGAGGGTTGGGTGGTTATTGGAATGGAAGATTTGAATCCCAGGAACAGACTGAGCATGACAGCATGAATGTAGAGCAGAGATGCTGAACAAATTCATTGTGATTTTCTCTTTGGGTAAATTTAGGTGTGATGATAAAAAAATAAAAATCAATCTCAAACTTGCTCAGATCATAAATAATATAAAACTACACATATCATCACCAGGTTAAATACCGCATGGAGGGAAATAAGGCTCGGACAACAAGCTTGTACGATGGTGAGGCCAAAGAGGTCACCCATGTCAAGCGTGTATCTGAACTGATCAGCAAGGTGAGCGACTTGTACTGAAGTAACTTGTTACTCAACAATATACCAAGATGTGGAAAAAACACCATTTGAATGTGTTTAATACAATGGTGCTGCTTGTCCTTTACAGGTTCTGTACAGACAGAAGTGGGATGAGACTAAGGACCGGTACCTGCTGCCTCCTGATGCTCCTGAGCTGGTCCTGGCTGTGAAGAATGCTGCTAACTACAGCAAAGTAAGCACAATGTGGCATGCAAGAACTGTATTATATGTCAAAGACGTCAGAAAAACACCTGACTGTATGATCGGTATGCATGGAGTAATTCATGACTTTACACCTTGTTCAGAAACTTTACACCGAGGCTTGGGATGAGGAGAAGACCATGTTCTACCCTTACAGCGACAGTCCTGAGCTGCGCAGGGTTGCCAAGGCTCAGGAGGTCCTCAGTGATGTAAGTTAAGTCTGCAATAACACAGAAAACACATGTGTAGGAAATCTATACATTGATGACAAACTACTTACCTTTGGTCAAATATGTAAGGAGTATGGTATACAATTTTTTTTTTCCAAATATTTACAATTGAAACATTTTATATCATCAAATGTCTGAGCCACCTTTGACAAATCTTGAAAACTGAACACCTTACAAATCTAAGTGGGACTTTGGTGTCTCATGAAAAAATCATTCAAACACAGATTAGAAGCATTGACAATAGATATTGAAGAATATATACACAAAGGAGACTGGGAAATAGGATGCTTAAAGCTACAGCAAAATACAATTAATACAAGGATAAAATTGTTGCAACACAAATGGCTAAAGCAAACTTATATTTCCACAGTAAAGCTGAATAAAATTGATCATGTTATAGCACGTTTGTTGCAAGTGTTGACAGGAAAAGGGAACAGCATTCCACTGTGCTCAAAAGTGCAATAACTCTGTGAAAGTATAATGTGAGCCATTAGAGAATGTTCCCCTGCAATCAACGGTCAGGATTGATAGATTTTGGACCAGAAGAATGATGAATGCTTTCTTTTGTAAAAATATATCAAAGCACTGTAAAGTAAAAGTAAATTATTATTATTACTATTATGACTGAAGGAGATTGCATAATACCACGCTTTAGAAAGATTGACATATATTGTTAGAGGGAAAAGAAAACATTTATTGATTAAAATATGGAAACCTTTTCAAGAATTTTTAAAAGGTGAGAATATTGCAAAACATCAGTACTGCACTGTAAAAAAATGTCTGTAGATTTTACGGTGCAAAAACTGCCAAACCATGATAGTAAAAGACAGTAAAGTATATGACAGTCATATTTCAAACCCTTGATTTATATGGCATTTTAAAGTGTTTTATATAGCATAAGGTAGTATTTTATATTAGAAATTGCTTAATTGTGGACATGTTGGCTGTGGCTCAGGAGGTAGAGCTGGTTGTCCAGTAATCAGATGGTCGGCAGTTCAATCCCCAGCTCTTTCAGTCTGCATGTCAAAGAGTCTTTGAGCAAGATACTCAACAACAAATTAAACAGTTTTATGAATTCCACATAAATGCATTATTACCAAAACAATGTATATGGATACTGTGATTAAAAACATTACCTATACAACATGTTAGGTTTTTATCCTCGTCATCCCAGTGATTCTATCAGTGTTTGGTGCCATTTCCTGTAGTAGTCTGATATGAAACAAAGTAGAATATCAAACATATGATTCATTCTAAAAAAAATAGTGATTTCAAACCGTAATGGGAACTTCCCTGAACTGCTTTGAGAAGGTTATTGAGAGTGCCATTCAGCATACCCCTGCACAGCCAAGCACATTTTCTCTGCCTTTTTTTTTCATTTCAGGGTCCATTTGTTTGTGCTGAGTCAGATGTTTCATGTGTACCATTTTCCACTCACATTGTAGGCAATTAAAATGGTCATGTGTCCCTCCTTCTTTGTGTGTGTGTGTGTGTGTGTGTGTGTGTCCGCAGATCCACTACAAGAAGGGTCATGATGAGCGCAAGACCAAGTACACCTCCTTGGCTGATCCTCCTGAAATGGAGCTGGCCAAGAGAGTGGCTGATCAGCGCAGTGATGTAAGGAGAACAATTTTAAACCAGCTGACAAACACACTGTATAAGTGTAAAACAAATATAAAGAAACACAGGAGGATGGAGGAAGACAACATGAGAAATGTGCATACTTACAATTCAATTTATGCAATAAGGAATAAGTAAGCCCTGGTCAGGTCTAGGATCTTAGTGGCCGTTATCTGGAGGGTTGGGCAGGGTAGAGTACCACCTATTGTATATTCAGCTGAGCAAACTACTCAATGCAAGGGATAAAAAAAAACAGAAACACTGTGGTATTTTCATGGCTGTAGATGTGTGGATCCACCATGGCACACATGGAAATGGTGTGGGATTAGACAGAATCCATGATCATACATACAGTATCCTCTCTTTTGTGTCCTCTGTTGGAGACAAAAGCCCAGACTTTTTTTCAGGGTCAGCTAATATTCTTCCACTCAAGACGGGTTTCAAACCATCCAACAGACACTCATTGCTTTGAGTCCCAAACTTACACTCTCCACAGTGCCCACATGAGGAACCAAAGCCCTCACCGACCAACAAACCCTAAGCCACTGCTAGGAATAACTAGCCACCTGCTCTCTGATGTTACTGGCTATACTAAGCTGGAAGGGAGAGGCTGACAATAGGTTGAAATTACAGGGATTCCAGTCATTCCCAATGTGTTCTATTAAACAGAAGATTTCTCATGTTCCTCTATGCTCTACATGTCAGTCTACAACAGGGTCATTTGTATGTGAAACACATCTTCTAATATTGCTTTTTTGTTTTCCACAGCTCAAGTACAAGGAAGATTACAACAAAAATGTGAAGGGTCAGTGGTGCGAGACGCCGTACTTCGATGTGGCCATTGCCAGGGTGGCAATGGAGAACTTAAGCAATGTAAGAGCTTACCACAACAGTACAGGCCAGTGTTTTCAGAAGGGTTCAGTGTCTAACAGTCCACCCCTTCTCTTTTCAGAGAAAATACACGCAAGAGTTTGAGAACATCAAAGACCAAATTTATTTCATGCAAACAGAGACGCCCGTTTATGATACAAACAAGAGAGCTCGTATTGCTGCCAGTGAGGTAAGTACACACAAACACACACACACACACCCACACACACGCACACACACACACAAAGGTATCAGAGTATTTTTATAGGTCCTATCTCATGTGGAAGACACGACAGAGAGTTTACCCTTGTCTCAGAGCAGAGTGTGAGTCAACACACACTGACGCAGGGATCACAGTGTTTTGTGCCCACACATGTACTGCATGACTGAGAGATTTGGTTCAATCTCAACTGCACAAACCAAGTGTGCAGTTTGACTGTTCCACAATAACAAAATATCAGACTACTTGAAGAAGCTTTTCAGCTACTGTATACCTCACAGCCTCCCACACATTCACACACAATGCAAACATGCGTCATCCAAGGAGACGATAAAGACACGTGTGTTGCTCCACCGTGACTGACTGTACCAAAGTTATTCAGCGTCAGTGTAACAACCACGTGAATAAACCTCAGCAAAGTGCTTTGTTTTCTTCTTACTCACACTGTTCTCTGTGTTTCTTGGTCTTCAGGTCCAATACAAGAAGGAATACGAGAAGAACAAAGCGCAGTCTGACTATAACACGCTCCCCGCCACAGAGAACCCTCTCCTCAGACAGCTCAGATATGCTGGCACCATCCTCAGTGATGTAGGTGTCTGAAGAACACTGCCTAGAAAGGAATTTTTGATCACACCTGGTTTTATCTGAAGGGGGAACATGTGATAAAATCTTTAACAAGTCGTACAGTAGTACCATCGCAGTCTAGCATTGCTGGCCTTCATGTCATGAGTAGACAGAGATGTTGCTTGCAAGAACTTGAATTAGTTTTGTTAGGCCGCTAATTAAAAAATGAGGTGCTAACTAAAATGACTGAGGTGGTTGTGGGTGTTATTTAGAGTGTGTGACATGAAGCTCCCCTGAGTGGGTTTGTCATATTAGTGGTGCTAAATCAAAAAGCATCGATATGTCACTTGCGCTGCCCTCTTGCATACAGTGATTTAATTGAATTGAGTTAGCGGTCATGCTGATGTGTTGTTTGTGTTCATGAGTGTTTTGCTTGTGGTGCTTCTGTTCATTATGTGTTTTATATCTTCTTTGCAGAAAGTGTATAAGGCCAACTATGAGAAATCCAGGGGTTTCAGCATCAACTACTGTGACACACCCAAGTTTCAGATGGACTCCGTACTTAAACAGTTCACTGATGTAAGAATAATGAGTTAAACGTGTTTCCTTTAACCCAAACCGATGATATTATCGTTTCATGATTTTAATAAATACATGTATTTCAATGTCTTTTTTTTTAGGCACGTTACAAAAATAAGTATGATAATGAGGTGAAGGGCCACTACATTGGCAGCTATGAAGACGTCTATATGCTTCACTGCCAGAAAGTTGAGGAAATGAAGAACGAAGTAAATGATTTCCCTTTCCATTTTCAAATTCAAACCATTGATGTAAAGAATTTATGATATACTTCATTACATCTTTCCTCACTATTTGCATATTTTATCTTGCAGCAATTGTATAAAGCTGAGTATGAAGACATAAAAACAAGGTGCTTCTTCCCTCAAACAATTACGCCTGAATACGAAGCCACGAAGAAGCTTCAACAGTGTAGCGATGTGAGTAGTGCTTCTTCACAGTCAAACAGATTTCTCTTGTCTTGTTAAATTTGTGTGCGTCACAAATCGTTTCTCTTTTATGGTTTGCAGACAACTTACCGGAAACATCCAGACACAGTGAAGTTTACACAAGTGGTGGATTCGCCAGTTCTGGTTCAAGCCGCCATCAACGCCAAACAGCTCAGTGATGTATGTATCTGCATGTATCCTCTTAGTAATGTAAAATACATTAGAATCTCATGAACTGGATCAGCCACAAGGTGCTGTATTATGACTCAACATTTGAATTCTTTCTTACTGTATGTATGTTCTCATAAATCACATCAGCGATTCATATATGGTTGCATTTAAAAAAATATATATCTGTCCATTTGTTTCCTGAAATTGCTACAATCACCAGCTAATGCTCCGTATCAAATTCTCCTAGATATGCAGATCACCTTAAAATGTGCCCAATCATCCACGTAGCCCAGCTGTCTTTCTGTGGGCTCCATGGAAACTGGAGAGCCATCTCGCTGTAGTATAAATAGCAACAAGCATTCAGTTGGCCCAGAATAAACCCTGTGATCAGAGAGGGGCTGGGGAGGCAGAGAAAGGGACAGTCGATGTCTCAGACAGAGTCCAGCTAATACACTGCTGCCCTCCAGTGACAGAAAATCAATTAACACTTTACCTCAACTTCTGTCCTCTTACTCTGCGTGTACAATGAGCAGTGCACCGTGAACAGAGAAACCTTCAGAGTTTTGTCAAAATAAAACATCGCTTTGTTCCTTTTGCAGCTGAACTACAAGGCAGAGTATGAGAAAATCAAGATGAAGTCCAGCCTGCCCCCAGACTATCCCTTCTTCATCCAGTCCAGAGTTAACGCTTTTAACCTCAGTGATGTAAGTGACTGCTTGTTTGTCAATACTGTACACTTCACTTCTGGTGACCAACATGTGATTGCTATCAGCTTTAATGGTATACATGTTTCATCTTCTGAATGGCACCATTCTCTCTTTGCAGAACTGTTATAAGTATGATTGGGAGAAATCCAAAGCCAAAAAGTTTGAGGTCAAGGGCGATGCTATCTCGATCCTTGCTGCCCGTGCTCACACCAACATTGCCAGCGATGTAAGTATGCTACAATATCAGCCTTCTACTTGTTACTTGCTTTTTTTATAAATCTAGTAATTGATCACCTTTTTCTCTTCTTTGTAGGTTAAATATAAGAAGGAGTATGAGAAGAACAAGGGACACATGGTCGGTGCCCTCAGCATTAATGACGATCCCAAGATCTTACACTCTGTTCATGTGGCCAAAATCCAGAGTGACGTAAGTCGTTAGCTTGCTGTAGGGCTGAATGCCCCTTAATATTCATTTATCAGAGCTGGTGAAAGGAAATCACTCGAGTAATTTCATCCTGATATCTCCACAGCGTGAATACAAAAAGGACTATGAAAAGATAAAGACCAAGTACCATACACCACTGGATATGATTTCAGTCACCTTGGCCAAGAAATCCCAGGGCATTGCCAGTATGGCCGGGTATAGGAGCATCAGCACCAACTTCTTCCTTCCCCCTGATGCTGTGCTGTTGGATTTGGCCAAGAAAGCCAACGTCATCCAGAGTAATGTAAGTATAGACAGATCTTTTGGTTGGTTGGTTTGGTTTCTTGTTTTGAGATGAGATGAGATGAGATAAGGTAGGATAAGACAGACTTTAATGATCCCCCACCAGGGAAATTCACTTGACCTGCTGTAGCGCTCCTTATTACATGGTGGGAGTAACAGTCTGTTGCTGCATCCTTTACATTTGCATTCAGTAGATTCAATGTTTTATTGTCCCTGATGTGGCATTCAACATACTGAGTGAAGGTGGGGAGAATGGACGATGGTTAAAGTCTCCAGAAATAAGGAGGAGAGCGGGTGCGATGACTACAACCGTGACACTACGCTGTGAAGGAGCTCACAGGCCCCTGAAGCATCGGCCGAGGGTGGGATGTAAACAGCGTGTTCAGTGACACCATTTGAATTTTTGTTTTTCTGCATCACAGAATGAGTACAAGGCTGACTACAATGCTTACACCAAGGGTACCCCATGGATCCCCTTCGGTTCCATGGATGTGGAAAAGAATAAGAAAGCTGGTGAGATCCTAAGTGAGGTATGTGCACAATGGTATCGTTTCAGTCTCCCCGGCACACTTTTACAAACATTTTTGACAGTTGGCACGATATATCACATAATGTGTTAATCAATTATTTCCTACAGAAAAAATACAGACAACACCCAGACACGATCCCCTTCACATCTATTGATGACCACCCCGTCATGATGCAGGCCAAAGTCAACCAGCTTCAGAGGAGTGATGTGAGTCTACTCTCACTCTCACAGATCATTTTCTTTAAGATCACTTTTGAGAAGACTGTTTTATCTTTGATATGCTCTACATGACTTCCCGCCTTACAGCTGTTCTACAAGAGAGGTCTAGAGGAGGTTCATCAGAAGTACTCTCTGCCTCCTGATGTACCTGAGCTCCTCCAAGCCAGGTGCAATGCCTACAACATCAGCAATGTAAGCCATAAAAATACTGCTCCCATATGTTATGTTATATCCATGTAGATATACCTGAGTATACATATACTGTAGGTGTGTGTGTATGTAAGTATGCAGTGGATCCATGCCAAACTTATTCAGTGTTCATATCTTTTTTGTTGCTTTTAACTGTAATCTGTCATTTCAGAAATACTACAAACTTGCCTGGCAAGAGCATATCGCTAAAGGTTATGACATGAAGCCCAATGCCATTTCTGTTGTCGCTGCCAAAGCTGCCAGACATGCTGCCAGTGATGTAAGTTTCCTGATACAGATTTACACTAGACATACATATACTACTTGATTGCATTCTTTAAATGATAATAATTAGAGATGTTATGTGCCCTTTAACCTCTAGGTCCAGTATAAAAAGGCTTATGAGAAGGCAAAGGGCCACCACGTTGGCTTCCGCAGTCTCCAGGACGATCCTCTGCTGGTTCACTACATGCAGGTGGCTAAGATACAGAGTGACAAGAACTACAAGAAGGACTACCATAAGTCCAAGCTGAAGTATCACACCCCAGTAGACATGATGAGTGTGGCTCACGCCAAACATGCCTCAAAAGTGCAGACCTACACTGGCTACAAGCAGCACCATCATAATTACTGCCTACTGCCTGGCTCAATGAGTCTGGACCTCGCTCGCACCATGAACTTCAATGCCAGTGATGTAAGTTTAATTGTCCTTTTGTTGGTCTTTTGAATCATAAAGTAGGTAACTACTTGTGCTTCGGCAGGTCTGACACTTTGCATTTGTCGCTTGCCCCTGTTATTTTCCAGGTTAACTATAAACAGGATTATGAGACCTACGTCAAGGGAACTGGCTGGGTTCCTATCGGTTCCCTGGAGGTGGAAAAAGCCAAGACAGCAGCAGCAGCTCTGAACGAGAAGAAGTACCGCCAGCACCCTGATACCATCAAATTCACCAGTGTCTCTGACTCCATGAACATGGAGCTGGCTAAGGCCAATGCCAAGATCCTTGATGCAGTAAGAAGGAATAAACAGACTAACTTATTTCCTCTAATATAAAGCTCATTATTTTAGTTTTTGAATTCCTTTTCAGAATAGACATAAACAAGTATCTTCCTTGTAATTGTGCAGAAAGCATATAAGGCCAGTGGAGAGAAGTTCATGCACACTTACCATCTCCCTGCCGATGCCCCTGAACTCATGCAAGCCAGATACAATGCTGTCAACATCAGCAAGGTTAGTTGTGGATTCTTGTCTAGTACTTTCCAGCCTTTGTGCACATATAAAATGTGTATATATAAATTAAATTTGCAACATAATACTGGTCGCTTTATTTAGAATTACTACACCTATGAACATCGTCAAGATCTGCTCAAAGGACATCACGTGAAGGAAGATGCCATTCCCATTGTTGCAGCAAAATCTGGCAGAGACATTGCCAGTAATGTAAGTTGTGAATATATAATATAATAATATTATCTAAATGTTAGTGAACTCAATAATGTTATTCATACCCATGTTTTTTTTCTTGTATACAGTACAAGTATAAGCTGGCTTATGAGAAGGCAAAGGGCCACCACGTTGGCTTCCGCAGCCTCCAGGACGATCCTCTGCTGGTTCACTACATGCAGGTGGCTAAGATGCAGAGTGAAAAGAACTACAAGAAGGACTACCACCAGGCCAAGCTGAAGTATCACACCCCAGTAGACATGTTGAGTGTGGTCCATGCCAAGCAGGCTTCTGCTGCTCAGACGATGACTGGATACAAGAAGATCCCTCACAATTATATGCTTCTACCTGACAACATGCACCTGCATCTGTATCGCAACATGATGGAGATTCAGAGTGATGTATGTTTTCACTTTTCATCTATATGTTACCATGGTGTAATGCCAGTATAATTGGTGCATGTATAAGTAAATGGATTATATGCTCAGTGGGAATATGCATATTGATGACTGTGTAAACTCTTCTACAAATTGTTGGGATAAGAACATGTTTTTTTGTATATCCTGACAGAATGTCTACAAGTCAGATTACACCAACTACTGCAGAGGCACAGGTTGGGTCCCTATTGGTTCTGTGGATGTTGAGAAGGCCAAAACTGCTAAAGCTGCACTGGCTGAGATTGGCTACCGCCAGCATCCCAGCACTCTCAAATTCACAAGCAAGACCGATTCCATGAACATGGCTCTGGCAATGACCAACACCAAGCAGATGAACAAAGTAAGAATGCCTCCTCTTTATAGAAAATGGAATTCTTTTGCATCTCTTAAAATGTGTTGAAATATGCAAGTTGCACCAAAACGTCTCCTACAAGAACCTTGCAAGAATTCACAGATTTGACTGTTCTTTTTCCTTCCCTCTAGACTGCATACAAAGCTTCTGGCGAGAAGTTCATGCACACCTATCATCTGCCAGCTGACAGCCCTGAGTTCCTCCAGGCTAAGTTCAACGCCCAGACCATTAGCGAGGTCAGAGCACAATATATTTATTGCAAATCAAAGTTAGACACATAAGGAATATGACTTGCCTGAAATGCCAAAAGTATGTATATCAGCATCATCTATGAACAAAACATGTTGCTAACACTGTTTGTTTTTCCACAGAGTCACTACAAACACAAGTGGCTGGAAGATATTGCCAAGGGATATGACATGAAGCCCGACGCTATCTCCGTCCTGCATGCCAAGCATGGCAGACATATTGCCAGCAATGTATGCAAATCATAAATCTACCACTTTTTGTCCATTTGACTGAAACAGTCACTGTATGTACAGGTAACTAACTCCTTTTACTTTTTCTTTCAGGTCCAATACAAGAAAGAGTATGAGAAGGCCAGAGGCCACCACGTTGGCTTCCGCAGCCTCCGGGATGATCCTCTGTTGGTTCACTACATGGAGGTGGCTAAGATGCAGAGTGACAAGAACTACAAGAAGGACTACCACCAAGCCAAGCTGAAGTATCACACCCCAGTAGACATGTTGAGTGTGGTCCATGCCAAGCAGGCCTCTGCTGCTCAGACGATGGCTGGATACAAGCAGATCCTCACAACTATTTCCTTCTGCCCGACAACTTGCACCTGCAGAGGTGTCGCAACATGAACATCCAGTCAAGTGACGTGAGTTGCAGTTTTATCAGAGTCTTTCAGGGTCAAAACCATGTCTGAAATGTAACCACCATGAAAGTACATTCAGTCTTTATTTGCACAAAAAAGTTCAAAAACGTTATTGACCTCAACTTCAGAACTAATATGCACCATAACCTCATTGTCTTATTTATTTATTTTTTCAGAGTGATTACAAGTCTGAATGGAACAACTACATCAGAGGTATTGGATGGGTCCCTATTGGCTCACTTGCAGTTGAGACTGCTAAAGTTGGCGGTCAGATTCAGAGTGACAACAAGTACCGCACTCATCCATCCAACTTCAAGTTCAGCAAACTGATGGACTCCATGGACTTGACTCTGGCTACTGCCAACAACCAGATCATGAACAAGGTGCAGCATGTTCAAGTGTATAGTGCAGTGTCACAAAATATAAATATTTAATGTTGCTCATAATTATTAATTTGTTTTTTTGGGTGTCTTTATTTACAGCAAGCATACACTGCAGCTTGGAACAAGGACAAACTGACAGTCCACGTCATGCCAGATTCTCCTGAGATTGTCCTGGCCAAGGCCAATGCCCTCAACATGAGCAATGTAAGGCATTAGGTTACAGAACATTATATAATATCTTTCAAGTAATTTGATTTATTTTTATTTATTAACTTTATTATTTATTGTTATTTTATTCATTTAAATTTATGTTTCCACAGAAACTATACAAAGCCGGTGTTGTCGAGATGGCCAAGAAGGGCTACAACCTCAAAGCTGATGCCATCCCAATTAAGGCTGCCAAGTCTGGTACCACTATTGCCAGTAATGTAAGTTCGAAACAAATTCCTGTCTCAAATCAAGATAATCAATTGTAACCTACCATGCATGGTAAACAAGTATTTATTTACTGTTACAGTACAAGTACAAGTTGGCATACGAGAAGGCCAGAGGCCACCACGTTGGCTTCCGCAGCCTCCGGGATGATCCTCTGCTGGTTCACTACATGGAGGTGGCTAAGATGCAGAGTGACAAGAACTACAAGAAGGACTACCACCAGGCCAAGCTGAAGTATCACACCCCAGTAGACATGTTGAGTGTGGTCCATGCCAAGCAGGCCTCTGCTGCTCAGACGATGGCTGGATACAAGCAGATCCCTCACAACTACTTCCTTCTGCCCGACAACTTGCACCTGCAGAGGTGTCGCAACATGAACATCCAGTCAAGTGACGTGAGTTGCAGTTTTATCAGCGTCTTTCAGGGTCAGAGTTCTTGTTATTGACCTCAACTTCAGAACTAATATGCACCATAACCTCATTGTCTTATTTATTTATTTTTTCAGAGTGATTACAAGTCTGAATGGAACAACTACATCAGAGGTATTGGATGGGTCCCTATTGGCTCACTTGCAGTTGAGACTGCTAAAGTTGGCGGTCAGATTCAGAGTGACAACAAGTACCGCACTCATCCATCCAACTTCAAGTTCAGC
Source organism: Miichthys miiuy (assembly GCA_036365135.1). Classification (NCBI taxonomy): domain Eukaryota; kingdom Metazoa; phylum Chordata; class Actinopteri; family Sciaenidae; genus Miichthys; species Miichthys miiuy. The sequence goes on from CM071612.1 coordinate 23,214,103, forward strand.
AAACTGATGGACTCCATGGACTTGACTCTGGCTACTGCCAACAACCAGATCATGAACAAGGTGCAGCATGTTCAAGTGTATAATGCAGTGTCACAAAATATAAATATTTAATGTTGCTCATAATTATTAATTTGTTTTTTTTGGGTGTCTTTATTTACAGCAAGCATACACTGCAGCTTGGAACAAGGACAAACTGACAGTCCACGTCATGCCAGATGCTCCTGAGATTGTCCTGGCCAAGGCCAATGCCCTCAACATGAGCAATGTAAGGCAAATCTGTTAAACTCATTAATCAATTGCTTCTAATAGTTGTATACAGTTAATAGTGAGCAGTTTGTGAATGTAAATGCTCTTTAATTACTTTTGTCTTTAACAGAAACTATACAAAGCCGGTGTTGTCGAGATGGCCAAGAAGGGCTACAACCTCAAAGCTGATGCCATCCCAATTAAGGCTGCCAAGTCTGGTACCACTATTGCCAGTAATGTAAGTTTGAAACAAATTCCTGTCTCAAATCAAGATAATCATTTATAACCCACCATGCATGGTAAACAAGTATTTATTTACTGTTACAGTACAAGTACAAGTTGGCATACGAGAAGGCCAGAGGCCACCACGTTGGCTTCCGCAGCCTCCAGGATGATCCTCTGCTGGTTCACTACATGGAGGTGGCTAAGTTGCAGAGTGACAAGAACTACAAGAAGGACTACCACCAGGCCAAGCTGAAGTATCACACCCCAGTAGACATGTTGAGTGTGGTCCATGCCAAGCAGGCCTCTGCTGCTCAAACTATGGCTGGATACAGACACATCATCCACCATTACAATGTCCTGCCTGACGCCATGAACCTGCAACTTGCTCGTAACATGCAGTTCATCGCCAGTGATGTATGCAGAAATTCTATTTTAATCATCTAAAAATGATAATGATTAAAGTTTTACATCAATGTTAATATTAGCTAGAATGATAGCTAGCTGTGTTGAATTGTGAAGTAATACTATTTCTATTGATGTTCCTCCTCAGAATCAGTACAAGAGTGAGTATGAAAGCTTCATGAAAGGAATAGGATGGGTTCCTATTGGATCGTTGGATGTTGAGAGATCAAAAACCGCTGGCAATATCTTGAGTGATAGCCGATACCGTCAACACCCTAGCAACTTAAAATTCACTAAGGACATGCAGTCTATGGATCTGATGTTGGCCACTGCCAACAATCAGATTATGGATAAGGTACTGGATAAGACTTCCTGTGAAAATAGCACAAATACCTCTAACATGTATGTCTGTGATATCAAACCAAAAACTACATTTTTGTTTTTAGCAATCCTACAACAAAGCCTGGGAGAAAGACAAGACTTCGATTCACATAATGCCTGATGCTATGGACATTGTTCTTGCCAGAGGAAACAGGAAGAACTACAGTGAGGTACTGTCTGATCTGTCATGATGATGATATGATGATAATGAAAGGAAAACATATGTCCCATGATAACCACAGCACTTAAAGTTGATTTTGACAAACAGGAAGTGGGTATTGGATGGTGGATTAGTATATTAATTTAAAAGTATGCATGCCTTCCTCTATAAAAATACATATTATCTCTCTCTTTAGAAACTGTACAAACTGGACAATGAGCTCTCCAAGAAAAAGGGCCATAATCTTCGTGGTGACGCCATTGCTGTCAAAGCTGCCAAAGCGTCCACTGCTATTGCTAGTGACGTAAGTATCTCGTTTTTATTTCTAGACTGTACTGCTTATTGTATATATTTCCTATGCTTCCCCCCTCACCAACGTTTGCTTATGAAAACTCTTGCACTTGCTTTTTCAGTACAAGTACAAGACAGGATACCGTAAGCAGGTCGGCCACCACATCGGTGCTCGCAGCATCCAGGACGACCCTCTGCTGATGCTGGCTCTGAACTCAGCCAGGATTGCCAGTGATGCCCTGTACAAGAAGGACTTCAACAAGTCCAAGACCAAGTTCAACCTTCCAGTGGACATGTTGGCCTTTGAACTGGCTAAGAAGAACCAGATTCAGGTCAACCACGCCAACTACATCACCCGTCTGCACAACTGGACTTGCCTGCCAGACTCCAATGATGTCGTCCAGGCCAGACATGCATATGACATACAGAGTGATGTGAGTATGGACCTCTTCTATTTATATTGTAGGAAGTTTTCATGTTTCACATCTCTCACCATAACAAATCCTTTTTGTTTCCTCCAGGCTGTTTACAAGGAGGACCTGAAGATGATGCAGGGTATTGGATGGGTGCCTATAGGTTCACTGGATGTTGAGAAAGCGAAGAAAGCTTGTGAGATCCTCAGTGAGAGGAAGTACCGTCAGCACCCAAGCAACTTTAAATTCAAAATGACCACTGAAGACATGCCATTGGTATTGGCTAAAGCCAATGCTGGCATTGTGAACAAGGTATTTTTGCAGTTACTGATCTGCTGTTTTGTTTTTGTTTTTTTATACCAAATAAAATGTGTGTGTGTATATATATATATATATATATATATATATATATATATATATATATATACACTTATTTGATCTGCAGACAAATTACAAATTAATTTGATAAAACTTTTAGAGCACTTTATCAAATAAAATGTGACCAAGTTAAATAGATGACTTTATTTTACTTGAAGGAAAGTTTGGAGTAATTCAATTCTAAATTGTTAAGTACAATGTTTAACAAATTTACCTTGAACCTTAAAGCTTGAACCTTCAATATTTGTGTTGTTGCACATGGATAAATTCAAACAACAACAGTGCTAAAGGACAAACTTGTTTCTGGTCTCTGCTTAAGGAAAAGCAATCTAAGATGACTTCTCATGACACTGCTTGACTTTATTATAAAGTGTAGTTCTAATCTGTTCAATACAACTTAGACCCAAATTAATTTTGTACAAAACTGCGAAAAGCTTCCAGCTGACTCTGTCAAAGATCTTCTCTGCTTGACTAGATTTAGCATTATAAATCACATTCATGAGTTATCTAATGTTTTCAGAAGAATATTTGTCTAAGTTCAGTTTTGATTCAATTATGAATGCATGCCAATGAAAGCTTCTTCTTAATGTTTCATTTTTTTGTATATAAACTAAACAGACAAAAATTTACTTTACAGAAAGCATACACTCAAGCCTGGGACAACGACAAGACTAGCATTCATGTCATGCCAGATGCCATGGATGTTCTTCTGGCCAAAGCAAACAATGTCAACTACAGTGTGGTGAGTGCTTCTCAAATATTTCCTAAAAAGTCAGGCTGTCATTGCTTTTGAAACTGCATACTTCATAATACACCATTTATTTTTTTTCAGAAGATGGTTTAAGATTTTTTTCATGTTCTTCCTATTACACAGAAAAAATACAAACAGGCAAATGAAGATGCCAAGAAGAAGGGTTATGATCTGCGTGGTGATGCCATTTCCATCCTTGCAGCCAGGGCTTCCAGGGATATTGCCAGTGATGTAAGATAATTTAATTTATGCAAACTAGAAAAAAGTAATTTAATCTAAAAACTTGAAAAGAATGCCATGAAGCTTTAATATCATTTTATTGTTTTAGTAGTGTGTCTATGTCAGTCAAATGATTGCATAATAGATTTGTTTTTTTCATATTCTAGTACACTATTTGATGCTAATATTTTAACATGAGTAAAAATTTAATTGGTTATGTAGATAATTGCGTGTTGAAAATTATATGTAGCAAAGCCAGAAAAAAATATTGCCACTAATATTATTGCTTTGTATCAACCATACCGTTATAAACAAATGTATTTTTTCCTCAATTACAGTACAGGTACAAGACAGGATACCGTAAGCAGGTCGGCCACCACATCGGTGCTCGCTGTGTCCAGGACGACCCTCTGCTCATGCTGGCTCTGAACTCAGCCAGGATTGCCAGTGATGCTCTGTACAGGAAGGACTTCAACAAGTCCAAGACCAAGTTCAACCTTCCAGTGGACATGTTGGCCTTTGAACTGGCTAAGAAGAACCAGATTCAGGTCAACCACGCCAACTACATCACCCGTCTGCACAACTGGACTTGCCTGCCAGACTCCAATGATGTCGTCCAGGCCAGAAAGGCTTATGACCTGCAGAGTGATGTGAGTAATGAGAATTTCTCATAATGTGTTTGCTGAACACTTCAAGTATATTTTATTTTTCAAAACTCAGTGCGACTCCACCTTCCCTTCCCTGAATATGACCTAGAGAGCGATGAAAGTATAGCTTCCTTGCTAATTTGTTTTTTAGTTTATTTTGTGTTCATGCTACCAAGTATGTCAAGAATTGAATTTTGGATTACTGCGTTTCATAGGCTGTCTACAAAGCTGACCTGAAGTGGCTCCAGGGTCTGGGCTGGGTCCCCATTGGCTCGATTGATGTGGAAAAAGCCAAGAAGGCTGCTGAAGCTTTGAATGAAAGGCAGTACCGTCAGCACCCAAGCACCTTTAAATTCAAAATGACCACTGAAGACATGCCCATTGTGTTGGCCAAGGCCAACGCTCAGGTTATGAACAAGGTATGACATCATTAATTCTCAAAGTACTGTTAGGTGTAAATAATACATAATGGCTCAGTTTAATTACTTATACTGATACGGAAATTCTCACTTTCACAGTTCATAACATGAATAGCTCTCATATTGTTGTTTTGTTTCTACAGAGTGCATACATTCAAGCCTGGGAGAAGGAGAAGACAAAGATCCACATCATGCCCGATGCTATGGATGTTCTTCTAGCCAAGGCAAACAATGTCAACTACAGCTTGGTAAGTAAAGATTTAAACATAAAAGACTTAAACAACTCTCATATATTGATTACTTTAAATTAGGGTTTGAAGATATTATGTATTATTTTGGAAATGTTTCTTTTTTGTCATTAAAGTTTTTTATTTATTCATACACACATAAACATACAATCATTTGACACAAACATTGACACCAGCATCAACAGACAGTATATCCAGCATACAATAATATATACAAAGGCCTCCTGCCAATCTACATTTTGTTTTTTGAAACAACCAAAATATACATTCAGCACTATGTGTACAAATTTCTCCATATGCCCTACCTACAAAAAATACATTCCCAGGCCCTCCTAAAATCTTCTCCCTCTCTTAACTTGTTGTTAATTCTAGCCAACAGGCATTCATATGATGCAGCTTCTGACATCATATATATATACATATATATTTGGCCTTCATAGATAGTACTTTTTAGCCTAAATAAGGCATACTCAGCCTTTTTATTATATATATCATGTATTTGATATTTCATATTACAAATTGTTTTGTATAGATTATCTGAATAGTGACTTGCCAATTCTCTCTCTAATTTATGGATTTCTTTGTCTAATGTGTTTTCTTTCTTCACATTCTCCTTCTTCATTTTTGAGGCGTCAGCAATAAATTTCTCTCTTATATAAGCCTTAGATGCTTCCCAAACAGAGGAAATTGTTTCTGTAGAGCCAATATTAATTTCAAAAAAAGATTTAAGATCCTCCGATAATGTATTGCTAAATGACACATCCTGTAGCAACACAGTATTAAGCCTCCAACGTCCTCTTTTCACATTATTTGTGGTCAGGTCCACATGTAACTTCACCGTGGCATGATCACTGAGGGCAATTATCTTACAGTCCACTACTGAGTCTATTAATGAGTTAGATATCAGAAAAAAAACAATCCTTGAATGAGATTTGTGACAGTGGGAATAAAAAGTGTATTCCCTCTCACATGGGTTCACCAATCTCCATATGTCCACCAAACTCAAGTCCTCTGACAGCATCTGAATTGCAGCCCTGTCCCTGGGTGAAGATTTAGCACTGGGCTTACTCTTATCAATTAGTCTGTCCATTACCTTGTTGAAATCCCCTGCCAGTATAACTTGGCCCTGCATATTTCCTATCACTCTCTTAACTTTGTTATATATTACATAGTATATATACAGTATATACAGTGTCCTGATTCCATTGATCAAGGCGTCAATACAAATAAGTCTACCGTCCCTATCATTGTGTTGTTTTAGCATGACAAAACTTAGATTTTTATTAATGAGTATCATCACCCCATTCTGTTTACTGGAGTATGAGCTATAAAACACCTTCCCTACCCAGCCTCTTTTAAATTTCCCTGCCTCTTCATCCCCCATTATATTAGACTCCTGAATAAACGCTATGTCTGCATTTTCTAGATTTCAAATATGTCAAAACCTTCCTCCTTTTAGTGGGGTTCCCACATCCATTTATGTTCCATGATATTATATTAATGTACCTGTTAGCCATCATTTCTAGACCTGTAAATGCTCTTTGATCTCAGTTCTCTCATCATGCTGTCAATAATAACTAAACACATATTCAAGAGGTTGTTCAAAACGTTAGGCCTTCTCAGATCTACTGTCTTAGTGCAAAGATAAAACATGAAAAACACAAACATAACCCCGGTTAAAGCAACCCAGAACTCGGTGGGAGTCAGTCTTGGAGAGTTGATCTTTTCCACATACTGAATAACTTTGCCCGTCTCCTCCTTGCCCTCTTTCAGTCCCACCACTCTTACATTATTTCTCCTACTGCGGTTTTCCAGATCTTCCATGTGCATCCTCAGTGTTTCCAGTCGCTTGTCACACTTATCCCTGTTTCCCTCCATTCATGTATTTACGTCTTCCACGTCCGATATCCGTTGTTCTGCCTCTCCCAGCCTCACTTGTATGCTCTCCACCGCATCTTTAAGCTCTTTTGTTGTCTCCTTAATTGAGACAACATCCGTCGCCACCACCTGAAGAGTGGCACTCATTTTCCGTATTTCCTCAAACATAGTTTTATCGTCAACACTCCTGAATTTTCAGACTAATAACGAAGTGTATGTCTCCAAATTTACATAATTAGCTCATGGTCGTGAGGAGCTCTCCTACTGTGCTGCCATCTTCCCTGCGGTCCCACGTGACTCGTCTTGGAAATGTTTCTGTTAACAATACGTATAGATCTAGTTATTACTCAACCCTACTTATAATGGAAAAAAAAACATGTACTTATGCCTGAGCACCTGTGTTTGTTTACAGAAAAAGTACAAACAGGCAAATGAAGATGCCAAGAAGAAGGGCTATGATCTGCGTGGTGATGCCGTTTCCATCCTTGCTGCAAGGGCCTCCAGGGACATTGCAAGTGATGTAAGCTGATTTTACCAATGATAAACAACTGCCATAAATTTTTTACCGTACATGCATCTGGGGAATTTTGTCTTTATTTTTTTTCCAGTACAAGTACAAGACAGGATACCGTAAGCAGGTCGGCCACCACATCGGTGCTCGCTGTGTCCAGGACGACCCTCTGCTCATGCTGGCTCTGAACTCAGCCAGGATTGCCAGTGATGCCCTGTACAAGAAGGACTTCAACAAGTCCAAGACCAAGTTCAACCTTCCAGTGGACATGTTGGCCTTTGAACTGGCTAAGAAGAACCAGATTCAGGTCAACCACGCCAACTACATCACCCGTCTGCACAACTGGACTTGCCTGCCAGACTCCAATGATGTCGTCCAGGCCAGAAAGGCTTATGACCTGCAGAGTGATGTGAGTAATGAGAATTTCTCATAATGTGTTTGCTGAACACTTCAAGCATATTTTATTTTTCAAAACTCAGTGTGACTCCACCTTCCCTTCCCTGAATATGACCTACAGAGCGATGAAAGTATAGCTTCCTTGCTAATTTGTTTTTTAGTTTATTTTGTGTTCATGCTACCAAGTATGTCAAGAATTGAATTTTGGATTACTGCGTTTCATAGGCTGTCTACAAAGCTGACCTGAAGTGGCTCCAGGGTCTGGGCTGGGTCCCCATTGGCTCGATTGATGTGGAGAAAGCCAAGAAGGCTGCTGAAGCTTTGAATGAAAGGCAGTACCGTCAGCACCCAAGCACCTTTAAATTCAAAATGACCACTGAAGACATGCCCATTGTGTTGGCCAAGGCCAACGCTCAGGTTATGAACAAGGTATGACATCATTAATTCTCAAAGTACTGTTAGGTGTAAATAATACATAATGGCTCAGTTTAATTACTTATACTGATACGGAAATTCTCTCTTTCACAGTTAACAGTTCATAACATGAATAGCTCTCATATTGTTGTTTTGTTTCTACAGAGTGCATACATTCAAGCCTGGGAGAAGGAAAAGACAAAGATCCACATCATGCCCGACGCTATGGATGTTCTTCTAGCCAAGGCAAACAATGTCAACTACAGCTTGGTAAGTAAAGATTTAAACATAAAAGACTAAAACAACTCTCATATATAGATTACTTTAAATTAGGGTTTGAAGATATTATGTATTATTTTGGAAATGTTTCTTTTTTGTCATTAAAGTTTTTTATTTATTCATACACACATAAACATACAATCAAACTCGAAAACAAACATTGACACCAGCTTCAACAGACAGTATATCCAGCATACAATCATATATACAAAGGCCTCCTGCAAATCTCCCCAGCAAACAATGTCAACTACAGCTTGGTACTGTAGGTGAACAATGAAACAGTTGTGGTGTTACAGCAACTCTTATTTATAGATTATGTTTACTGGTAAATTTATATACTGAACATATCTGGGATGATTGTGTTTGTTTACAGAAAAAGTACAAACAGGCAAATGAAGACGCCAAGAAGAAGGGCTATGATCTGCGTGGTGATGCCGTTTCCATCCTTGCTGCCAGGGCCTCCAGGGACATTGCAAGTGACGTAAGTGTTCAGTTTCAGTTATTTAATTTTAAAGTGAAAAGTGTCAAATGACAATTATTTGTATTTTTATTTATATTACAAATGTAATATGCATTTTACTATAGGTAACTAATTATAACTTGCCAAAAGAGTATATTAAATAAATAATTTTCATTTAATATGATATACGGTACCATATGACTTACATGTACTATACTTTGCCGACTTTGCTGCTACTGATATCACTATGTCAGTTTGTAATTTTGTATAATTGTATAATTTCTATTTTATTCTAGTTCTATTTTTATTTTTATACACTTTTAATTATTTCTTTCACTTTTGTCTTCAAATATTTGTATAACTGTCAACACACAATCACATCATTTAATTTTTCTTCCAGTACAAGTACAAGACAGGATACCGTAAGCAGGTCGGCCACCACATCGGTGCTCGCTGTGTCCAGGACGACCCTCTGCTCATGCTGGCTCTGAACTCAGCCAGGATTGCCAGTGATGCCCTGTACAAGAAGGACTTCAACAAGTCCAAGACCAAGTTCAACCTTCCAGTGGACATGTTGGCCTTTGAACTGGCTAAGAAGAACCAGATTCAGGTCAACCACGCCAACTACATCACCCGTCTGCACAACTGGACTTGCCTGCCAGACTCCAATGATGTCGTCCAGGCCAGAAAGGCTTATGACCTGCAGAGTGATGTGAGTAATGAGAATTTCTCATAATGTGTTTGCTGAACACTTCAAGCATATTTTATTTTTCAAAACTCAGTGCGACTCCCCTTCCCTGAATATGACCTAGAGAGCGATGAAAGTATAGCTTCCTTGCTAATTTGTTTTTTAGTTTATTTTGTGTTCATGCTGTCAAGAATTGAATTTTGGATTACTGCGTTTCATAGGCTGTCTACAAAGCTGACCTGAAGTGGCTCCAGGGTCTGGGCTGGGTCCCCATTGGCTCGATTGATGTGGAGAAAGCCAAGAAGGCTGCTGAAGCTTTGAATGAAAGGCAGTACCGTCAGCACCCAAGCACCTTTAAATTCAAAATGACCACTGAAGACATGCCCATTGTGTTGGCCAAGGCCAACGCTCAGGTTATGAACAAGGTATGACATCATTAATCCTCAAAGTGCTGTTACCTTAATTTTTAACAGAGCTGTCAATTAACATTTTTTTTGTGGTTTGTTCCAGCGTCTCTATACCAAGGCATGGGAGAAAGACAAGGTCAACCTGCACATCAATCCTGACACTCCAGAGATCCTCCTCTCTCAGCAGAACGCTATCAACATGAGCAAGGTTAGTCCAATTCTTACTGCACATGATAAGACAATGGCATCGTCTGGTGTGTGATTTTGACAAAATTAGGAAACCAGTTTAATTATTAAGCACTTTAAAACAACATTGCGTAGAAGTATTTTTGCGATCGATTTAGGCCCCAGTTTTTGTTATGATTACATTATGATCAATAGAGTCAACAACTTTGCTAACAGCCAAACATCAAGCAAGTGCAGCAACACAAGACATAGCAGCCAGCTAATATTACTTACTAGTCCAACAGCAGTCAGCCCAGCTCAGCGTCTTACTTTCAGTTTTTTATTTCACCAAGCTCTCACCAATGACTAAAAGTCAGTCCCAGGTTTACTCTTGTTTGGTGGCCTCTTACAAGGTTTTCTCTTCTTAGCTTTCTCAACCAACATCCTTTTCAGTTTTTTCACCTCTGTCCTTGGTTCATAGAGGCTGCTGAGCCCGGTTACATTGTCCACATGCTTTGGGCCTGAAAACCTCTTCTTGCCGGTGGACCAAAACACCTGTGTTACAAACACTAGCAGTCTCCTGTGCTCTGAGGTCACAGTTCTGTTAACGAGCGACCCTGTTAACTGGACAAATCAGCCAAACCTGTGGTTGTCCTAGTTACAACAGCCTTTGAAAACAGAAAGATATGTAGCTGTCCCTGTGAATGCGTCTTTCTTTGTTTTTTATCCATTGAAGACACAGTATTAAGAACATACCTGATTTGTCTTTGGTGTCTTGTGTGACAGCCACGTAATATCTTCCAACACAGTTTTTCAACATTGATCATTTGGCTGATCACCAGTCAACATGGTTGCTCATTAAACCAAAACAGTGGGCATCCCAGCTAACAACCTGAGCTAACATTAGCATTAGCATTAGCATTAGCTAAAAGCAGCAGTTTACATTACTGTCCATCAGGAAATTCTGTAAATCACAAGCACAAAACATTTTCTCATAAAATATGATCCATTTTCATTAAAATTAGTGAAATAGTTGGTGGTGTGTGACTTAGTGCCATAAACATTTGCCTTTTGTGTGTGAATGTACCTACCCAGAGCACAAAGTTACATAGTGCAACATCACTGATCTGATTACAAGTCAGTGTAGCATCGTTATTTTATCATAGAAACATTACACAATGTTGCTTTAAGCCTCGTTCAGATTACTCTGACTTGAGTTAGCAGCCAGATATGATTCTACAAATGTGATCTATTTAGCAAAATCCTACTTGAAAATATTATGCTTTCCAGAATTTTGTCTTCCATTTGTTAAAACAGTTAACAGAAGTATTCATATTCATATTTCTTACTTTTCAGAAACTCTACAGACAAGGTTTTGAGGCCGACATCAGAAAAGGCTATTTCCTCCCTCCAGATTCAGTCGCTGTCAAGGCTGCTAAGGCCTCCAGGGACATCGTCAGTGATGTGAGTGACTCACTCTGTGTGTTTTTTGTTTTTTTAAGATTAAAGCACAGGTATGAGACATAATCTGAAAGATGTTCTAGTTGTAACATAAAACATTTTCTGCTAATGTCATCAGTACAAGTACAAGACAGGATACCGTAGGCAGGTCGGCCACCACATTGGTGCACGCTGCGTCCAGGATGACCCTCTGATCATGCTGGCTCTGAACTCAGCCAGGATTGCCAGTGATGCCCTGTACAAGAAGGACTTCAACAAGTCCAAGACCAAGTTCAACCTTCCAGTGGACATGCTGAATCTTGAACTGGCCAAGAAATGCCAGAAGCAAGTCAACGACTTCAATTACAGAACTCATCTGCACCAGTGGACTTGTCTGCCAGACTCCAATGATGTCGTCCAGGCCAGGAAAGCCTACAATCTTCAGAGTGATGTGAGTCCTTCAGTGACATATTCAACACTTTTAAACGTATCATTCCATGTTGACTGTGCTCACGCGTTTCTGATGTTTTTCCAACAGGCTGTATACAAAGCTGACATGGATGAGGTCATAGGCATAGGATGGGTCCCCATTGGTTCAATTGATGTGATGAAGGTCAAGAACGCCTCTAAGATTCTCAGCGAACATCTCTACAGGCAGAAACCAGAAACACTGAAATTTAAAACTGACATGACTTCCATGCCCATGGTCTTGGCTAAAACAAATGCTGATATCATCAACAAGGTAAAGAAAAACATATCTCTCCTTTACATGTTTTTAGATTTGTTCAGTCTTTTCCTGGTGATTATAATTTGTGTTTTTTCTTCCCTTTCTGTCACCACAGAGAAACTACATCGCTGCTTGGGAGGCTGATAAGATCAAGACTCATGTAACCCCTGACCTGCCCGAGATTTTGCTCTCTAAAGCTAATGCTTACAACATCAGCAGGGTATGTTTGGCTAGTATTCTACATCCATGTCAGTAAATAGTGTTATAAGCATGATTATTTTCAATGTAAAACTCTAAAAAAAACTATTTTCATATATTTATATATACATCTTTCATTTCTTCTTCAGAAAAATTACAGGGAAGATGTCGAAGCACTCTTCAGAAAGGGCTACGACCTTAAGCCTGATGCTGTCGCTGTTGTTGCTGCCAAACGTGGAAGAGAGATCATCAGTGATGTATGTAACATACAAATGAGTGCTTTTATCCCAGATATTGATTTATTTGTATGGCATTCTGTTAATTATCACTTTACTCTTTCTCTCTCTAGTACAAATACAAGACGGGATACCGTAAGCAGGTCGGCCACCACATCGGAGCCCTCAGCGTCCGTGACGATCCTCTGATCGTCTTGGCTCTGAACTCAGCCAAGATTGCCAGTGATGCCCTGTACAAGAAGGACTTCAACAAGTCCAAGACCAAGTTCCACCTGCCAGTCGACATGCTGAATCTTGAACTGGCCAAGAAATGCCAGAAGCAAGTCAACGACTTCAATTACAGAACTCATCTGCACAACTGGACCTGCCTACCTGACTCTAATGATGTCGTCCAGGCCAGAAAGGCTTATGACCTGCAGAGTGATGTGAGTAATTTCTCATAATGTGTTTCCTGACTTTATTTTTCATAAAGCAAACTCCATGTGACTCCCCCTTTTCTCCCTCTTGTGACATGTAGGCTGTGTACAAGGCTGATATGGCATGGGTCAAGGGAACAGGATGGGTGCCAATTGGTTCGGTTGATGTGGAGAAAGCCAAGAAAGCAGCAGAGATCCTGAGCGAGAGGAAGTACCGTCAGCATCCCAGCAAGTTCAAATTCACTGCCAAGACAAGTGACATGCCATATGCCCTTGCTCAGGCCAATGCACAGATCATGGACAAGGTAGAGATAGTACACCTTAATAAATGTCATTTCACTATATTTTATTGTTTATTTGCAAAATGTTTCAGCAGTTGCATTTGTTGAGGTCAATCTGTTTTCATAATGTTCTATGACTCAGATAATGTCATTTCTCACTAAACTGTGTCAATCTATTGTTTGCAGAAAGCATATCTTGCTGCCTGGGAAAACGATAAGACCAACCTTCACGTCATGCCTGATACCCCAGAGATAATACTGGCCAAGCAGAATAAACTCAACACCAGTCTGGTAATGCAGTGCTTCTTCATTAGTACACTGGATTATTATCATATCAGTAATTGTTCTTAAACTGTTAATTCTGCTAAAGTTTAAATGCAGTTGTGGAACTTTTGATAACATTGTCTATATATATATAAAGCAAATCATCTGCTCTATAGGTACTGTCTGTAGCACAGAGTGTGTATCAAACAGCTTCATTCTTGTTTCCCCAGAAATATTACCGTGAAGGCTTTGTGAACACCATCAACAAAGGCTACTTCCTTCCCAAAGATGCTATTTCTGTTCTAGCTGCCAAGGCGTCCAGAGACATCGTCAGTGATGTAAGTCAACACCACTCACCAAACGTTCCATTCCCTTCACTTTGTCATTTTTGTATTTCACTGCAGTTTATATCATGAAACTGATCAAAATATTTCCATCTCAAATTTCCAGTACAAGTACAAGGCTGGTTTCCGTAAGCAGTGCGGTCATCACATTGGTGCCCTCAGTGTTAAGGACGACCCACTGATCATGTTGGCCGCTCACGTAGCCAAGATCTCCAGTGACAACATCTATAAGAAGGAGTTCAACAAGACCAAGACCAAGTACCACCTTCCAGTAGACATGCTGACAATTGAACTTGCCAAGAAATGCCAGCAGCAAGTGAATGACTTCAACTACAGAACTCACTTGCACCAGTGGACCTGCCTGCCAGACTCCAGTGATGTGGTCCAGGCCAGAAAGGTCTATGACTTACAGAGTGACGTAAGTACATGTAAAATTTAGCAGGTTTATGGAGAGTTGATGAACTAGAACAGGACTGTTTGAAATTTCCTTAACTTACCATGTTTTCTTGACCATACAAATCATTCTGAGGGTTGTTTCAGTCTGATTAGATCAGATCACTCCCTGACAATTTGGGGAGCTCAAGAGCTGCATCCAACACATTTAATAGAAATCCTTTCATCCATATATATATATATATATATGTTCATATAAACCTACAAGGACAAAAACATTGTTGGGGTTGTGTCCTAGGCTGTATACAAAGCTGATATGGAGTGGCTGAGAGGATGCGGCTGGTCACCTCAGGACTGTGTGGATGTCCTCAAAGTTAAACATGCCCAGACTATTCTCAATGACAGACTTTACCGCCAACACCCAAGCACCGTGAAGTTCACCAGCGTCGCTGACCTCCCAGCTATTGTCTTGTCCAAGCAAAATGCTGACAACATCAGTGATGTGAGTAATGCTGTCTTTATCTTTATGAATTTAAAATGAACACTAAATATTTAGTACAAATATTTGTATAAATGAGGATGTCAAAATAATGTTTTTTTTTCTTCCTTACAGAGGAAATACAAGGAAGTTTGGGAGAAGGACAAGCTCAGCATTCACCTGCCACCTGACACCCCCACTTTTGAACTGTCCAAGGCCAATGCCATCAACATCAGCAATGTGAGTTTGTATTAATACAAGCACTGCACCAGTTCTGCCTATGCTGAAATGCTTAAAACTTAAAAGAAAAGAAATATCTGATCATTAATCATTCTTCTTGTACTGTGCAGAAACTGTACACAAAGGCATGGGACAGCCAGAAGGCCAAGGGCTACCAAATCAAGGAGGATGCTATCTCTGTGCTGAAGGCTAAAGCTTCTAGAGATATCATCAGTGATGTAAGAAAACAACGTGGATAAGGTTCAAATACAACAGCTTGGTAAATGAGGTATTTTCTGAATTTTCATGGACATTTTCTCTCTTCTGCTTTAGTACAAGTACCATGGAGCATACCGTAAGCAAGTCGGCCACCACATTGGTGCTCGCTCCGTGCAAGACGACCCTCTGATCATGCTGGCTATGAACTCAGCCAAGATTGCCAGTGATGCCCTGTACAAGAAGGACTTCAACAAGTCCAAGACCAAGTTCAACTTGCCAGTGGACATGCTGACACTTGAGCTGGCCAAGAAATGCCAGATCCAAGTCAACGACTTCAACTACAGAACCTACTTGCACCAGTGGACTTGTCTGCCAGACTCCACTGATGTTGTCCAGGCCAGAAAGGCCTACGATCTGCAGAGCGATGTAGGTTTATTCAAATACACTGATGTGACAATGATTCAATATTTCTTGGACCTTTGTGATTATTGTCTGCATACAGAAAAATAAATCTGTCTTTATCTCCTCAGGCTGTGTACAAAGCTGATATGGAGTGGCTGCGCGGATGTGGATGGGTGCCACATGAGTGTGTGGATGTTATGAAGGTGAAGCATGCACAGAAGATCCTGGCTGATGTAAGTCTGACTAAAATTTGACTTTGCAGACATTTCTATACATTTGTAAAATGTTTTAACATATCTTTAGAATTTCTTTAAGTCATAAAAATACTTGTGTATCTTTGGTACATTTGCTGAATTGTTCTCATTCCACATCTTTTTTCCTATTTTACAGAGAGGCTATCGTGTCAAGTTGGATGAACAGAAATACACTGTTCCAATTGACAGAGTCGACATGGTCTGTGCCAAGAATGCTGCTGATGTCCTCAATGAGGTGAGGACGACTCTCAGATGCTGTTTGGATATGTTTTGAGTCCTCTCTTCAGCTAAATCACCTGACAAAAGCAGATTATAGTTTTTTCTTTATTACTGAATTTTGATTTCTCACTCTGCACAGGCCAAATATCGTGAAACCTGGCACGAGGAAAAGACCAGGTACTCACTGGTGGACACTCCTATTCTTGCCACAGCCAGAGAGGTGGCGAAGAACATTCATCCGGTAAGATGACTCCTCATAGGAGGATACAACAATACTTTATCCTTTGCAAATTTTATCTATATAACTATTTCCATCTCTTTCAGAAATTGTATACCAAAGCTTGGGATAACGTTAAAGCCACAGGCTACTTCATGCCTGGAGATGCTGTACCAATCAAGCAGTGCATCAAGACATCTAAAGTCCAGAGTCAAGTGAGTAGTAAGACAAAGTTTCCATTAAAAAAATTATTAAAGTTGAGAGCTGGACAGCATGGAGATAATAATTTCCATATGCCCTGTAGCATCATTACCTCGAGGGATACCGTAAGCAGGTCGGCCATCACATCGGAGCCCTCAGCGTCCATGACGACCCTCTGATGATGCTGGCTCTGAACTCAGCCAAGATTGCCAGTGATGCCCTGTACAAGAAGGACTTCAACAAGTCCAAGACCAAGTTCAAGCTTCCGGTGGACATGCTGGCCTTTGAACTGGCCAAGAAATGCCAGAAGCAAGTTAATGATGTCCTCTACAGGACCCGCCTGCACCAGTGGACTTGTCTGCCAGACCAGAATGACGTCATCCAGGCCCGCAAAGTTTATGATCTTCAAAGTGATGTGAGTGCCTATCACACCAAACAAATACTTATTTGTCATATTCATACATCAGCCTTTCTTTGAACTTTCTAATATATCATCTTGGTTTCTGTGTTCAGCATGTGTATAGGGCTGATCTGGAATGGATTCGTGGCTGTGGCTGGGTGGCAGCTGACTCTGTTGACCACGTGAAGGTCAGGAAGGCCCAGGAGATTCTCAACGAGGTATGTTTACCGTACTGCATTCAGTCTTTTAATTTTTTTAGCACATCTTGCCCATTTTTATAATTCATTGTGTCTCACCTCGATGTTGTAATTTTACTTGCAGAGACTCTACAAGAAGAATGCCAAAGAATGCTTCGGAAAATTCACCCTGATTGTGGACCGCCCTGAGATTGTCTTGGCGAAGGTTAATGCTGCCAACCTCAGTGATGTACGTACAAATCAAACATTTACTGCTACATTTCAAGAGACATATTAATGAATGATAATCAAATCTAAAATTCTGAATTCTGTTTTAATTCTACAGCTGAAGTACAAAGAGACATTCAACGCAGAAAAGGGTCACTACCTTGGTTCAGAGGACACTCCTCAACTGGCCCATAGCAGGGAGGTGTCTAAGAACATCAGTGAGGTAATGTAGAATATTTAATTCATTCTTTTTCGTCTTTAATTCATGATATTTGTTGATTGTATATCACATATTGTGTCTGCCCTTTCATAAACTTTCAGCCTGCTTTTGTGTGATTTCAGAAACTCTACAAATCGCAATGGGATGCAACAAAGGCTACCAGCTACCAGCTGAACCATGAGTACATCCCACTTCTCAGTGGCAAGAAGGGCAGGGAGATCGCTAGTGACGTGAGTGTCTCGCACTGTTTTATTGTCGTCATTTTCTTCTTACAGTGTATAAAACCAAATTAAGTTTATTTAAGACTTTTGTTATTATTTTGGATCCTTCTAGGTCAAGTATAAGCAATGCCATGAGAAGGCAAAGGGTCACTACATGGCAGGAACCCTGGTGGACTTCCCTGAGGTGGTGCGCTGTGGAGACCAGGAGAAGAAAAAGGGACTGGTAAGAAAATGACTGATGATGAAGTTTGCAAATTTCAAAATCATTAACTTTTATTAATTAATAAACAGGTACCACATACACCACAATATATATGTCTTTTTCCACATAAACCTTGTTTCACATTGTTAATGATCCTGCCAATGACTTTCCATGGCATGCATGTCTTCACAGAGGCTCTACCAGAAGGACTACCATCAAAGCAAGACCAAGATCCACCTCCCACCTGACATTATCGCTAACAAGGTGGCCAAGAACTGCCAGGACATGCTGAGCGACGTCCTCTACCGCACCTACCTGCACCAGTGGACTTGCCACCCTGAACAGGAGGATGCCATTCGTGCCCGCAAGACCAACGAGATTCTCAGTGATGTAGGTCCTCAGTCTTCAGTGGACATCTGCCGCTTGTACATGACGTCACGTCAACAGCGAGCACAGCAAGAGATAATACAGAAATGCAGCTCTCCATTGCTGAATGTATAATTTTGTGCTTTTTGCTGTGTTTTAATAGGTGTTCTACAAGGATGACCTGAACTGGATGAAGGGTATCGGTTGCTACGTCTGGGACACACCAGAGATCGTTCGTGCCAAGAAGTCCTACGAGCTGCAGAGTGATGTGAGTAACAAAATGGAAGATGACAGAAAACCTTTAGAAATATTATTCATAACATAACGTACCGCTTATTGAAGATGAACCATCCTCACATTTTTTTTTTTCTTTAGTTTGAGGATTTGTGATAACTCACCCATGTTATATCTTCCCTTACAGCTGAAATACAGAAACGAAGCCAAGAAAGAATTCAACAACTACTCCATCGTGACAGACACACCAGTTTATGTGACTGCTGTTCTGGGTCACACATGGGCCAGTGATGTGAGTGATCTCTTTTATAAAAAAAAAAAAAGTTTGAGTTTAAAATGCTTAACTGAGTGTATTAATCAAACAATTGTCATCGACAGCTCAACTACAAGGAGGCTTATCATAAGGAGAAGCACTTGTACACCACCGTACTGGATACCTACGACTACGCCAGATGCCACAACTTCAAGCACTTCTTCAGCAACGTAAGTGAAGATTAACATATCTTTTTTTCAACCTGTGACAAGATTCGAGATATCAGATTTGTAAACTACATGTTGATAATGTTCTGGCTTTTCTGTCAACAGAAAAACTACACTGGCGCCTGGGACAAAATCAAAGCCAAGAGCTACCAGATCCCACATGACTCCCATGCCTTGCAGCATGCTAAGAACCAGAAAGTCATCCTCAGTAGCGTGAGTTCTGTTCATTTTATTTCATGTTACTTTCATGCTGGGATTTTCTTCACACTGACCTTTACGAGACAATATGTATGACAGTGTATCCTCTCGCCCCTTTAGGTGAAGTACAAGGAGGATTATGAGAAGTTCAAATCCCTCTACAGTCTGCCCAAGTCTCTTGAGGACGATCCCGCCACTGCTCGCTGCGTCAAGGCTGGAAAGCTGGTCCTGGATGTAAGTTGACCTCGTTGAGTCATTTCATCTTCCACACGTCTGCATTTCTTTTAACGAGAAATACAAGAGCTGTGCTGTAAGATTAGACAGCTGTGTATGCATTCCATGTCACCAGAACTGAAAGCAAAACAATCTGTTGTCCATCTTTGCAGCGTCTGTACAAGGAGAATTACGAGAAGACCAAGGCCAAGAACCATATCCCAGCAGACATGCTGGAGATCCTGTCTGCCCGCAACACCCAGGCCACCGTCAGCGGCATCAACTACCGCAAGTACCTGCACCAGTGGATATGCCTCCCTGACATGCAGGTGTACACCCAGGCCCGCAAAGTCAACGAGCAGCTCAGTGACGTGAGTAACTTTTCTTCAGTTATCAGATGACTTCAGAATTTCTATATCTATAAATGCATGAAAAATTCAAGCTCATGTGTCCATACTTTCTGAATCCATATGCTGATAATGTCACTCAACTTGTGTGTTTCGTCTTGCGCTCTCCACAGATCTTCTACAAGGATGATCTGAACTGGCTGAAGGGTATCGGCTGCTATGCCTGGGACACACCAGAGATCCTCCGCGTCAAGCATGCTGGTAATCTTCAGAGTGAGGTGAGTCCACTTAATGTATTCATTCAAATTATCCCCTCTATATCACATCCTCTTCAGTTATTTGGCTGTCTCCAGCCATTGTTACCTTGCTGATGGTCTTTTATTTTTATTCCAGGCCAAGTACAGGGCCAAAGGTATCGAGGCTTTCAAGGATTATTCGGTGGTGACAGATACTCCAGTGTACGTGACGGCCATTCAGAACTCTCAGAACCTGAGCGATGTAAGTGTACTCTATAAATGTTCTCGACGATGTTGACTCACGAATATCTGTATTTTATTACCGAACAAAAAAGTAATCAAACATTGCATCTTTTCTTATTTTTCTCTTTTTCCAGCTGCACTACCGCTACGACTACAACGCCAACATCAAGGGCACGAACACCGCTCCTGCTGTCACCATCGAGACAGAAAGGGCACGCCTGGCTAACTACATCCAGAGTGATGTAAGATAAAGTGCCTTCATATTCAGAGTACTTGTTTAGAACAGAGAGCGTCTTTAGGTAAATAAAAAAGAAATAAAGCTGAAATGCATCCAGTCTCACCATGTTGTCTTGACCTCTTTCAGAACTGGTACAAGGAGGCCAACAAGAATCTCATGCCCACTGGTTACTCCCTGCCCCACGATACCCCGCTCATCAAGCAGGCTAAGATGAACAGCATCATCACCAGCAATGTAAATACTGTCATCCCATCTCATCATCCAATTATGCCATCCCTTTGACAGCCATTAAAACTTTTTATTAATGCATTTTTGCCGTTGCTTTTATTCTTGTAGGTGAAGTACAAGGAGGCCTACGAGATGACGAAGGCTAAGGCCTACAGTCTTCATCCAGAGGGCGTCAACTTTGTCAACTCAAGGAAGGCCAACAAGATCATCAACGATGTAAGATAGCACACCGCTCCTGTTGTTGATATCAGACACATTGGTGATGATGGAGATTCTTACGTTACGCTCTTCCCTTCCCCAGCGTCTGTATCGTCAGGACTACCACAAACAAAAGGACAAGATCCACACAACCTACGACACCCCTGATATCAAGCAAGTCAAGATGAACCAGAAACACCTCAGCGATGTACGGAGCCGTTTTCACACACTTGATGTCATTTATGTTCATGTTTGTATTGGTGCAGCTTGTTGATGCCACCTTTTTGTTCCCTTCTTATATTAGTTGTGCTACAAAGAGAAATACTACAACAACAGAGGCCAGCTGATCTCTATGCCCATTACCCCCGAGCTGATGCACTGCCGCCACGTCAATGAAATCACCAGCGAGGTATGGTGAAAACAGTTTCATACAGACTTTCATGAAAATGAACAGACTTTTGTTGAACGTGTTTGCTGAGAGCATTTTGTGTCTTTAGCTCAAATACAAAGAGGATCTGGTTTGGCTGAGAGGCCTCGGCTGCTTCTTGTACGACACCCCAGAGATGGTCACCGTCCGCAACATCACCAAACAAAGGGTATGTCTTCACCTTAAATCATTGTCATTCATTTTTAGTTTGGAATCAACCTCCTGCAGTGGCATCACTTGGCATCATTTTTTGTGACCTGTTTCTCACTTTCACAGGTGACCTACCCAGTGGAGGCTAAGAAGAACCTTGCCAACTTCTCCGTGGTCCTGGACACCCCAGAGTATAAGCGCGTGACCGAGCTTAAGACCCACATGAGCAACGTGAGTCGCACACTTTGTCACATTACACAAAAAAAAAAAGAAAGAAATGAAACATTGTGACAGATTTGATGAAGTTTCTCACTTCCTCTTCTTCTGCTCATCTACTTTCAGCTCATCTACAAAGCCCAGAGCAAGGAGGAGATGTCTAAGGTCTCCACCACTGTGGACGCTGTGGACATCCAGAGAGCCAAATGGGCCCAGCAGCTGACTAACAAAGCAAGTTCACATGTGCCATCGCTCACTGAAGGTGTTGTTTAACAGATTTATTTTCTTTCCCTGATATCTAATGATCATTTCATCTGTTTCTCTACAGTACAAGTACATCGACTTGGCCGCTAAGGAGAGACCTCATTACACTCCAGAAAGTGAAACTCCAAACCTGACCCATGCCAGAAGAATGAAAGTGGTCTACAGTGACGTAAGTCTTCTTTATTTTGATGTGTTTTCTTGTTGTTTATCAGTTTTTACTCACTGATTTTTGATATTTACAATGTGTCGCACAAATTATTTCCTCCCTCAGAACAAATACAAAGAA
The DNA here is from genome assembly GCA_036365135.1 of Miichthys miiuy. Lineage (NCBI taxonomy): Eukaryota > Metazoa > Chordata > Actinopteri > Sciaenidae > Miichthys > Miichthys miiuy. The sequence continues at coordinate 23,236,360 of CM071612.1, forward strand.
CAGTATGAGAAGATGAAGCACAGGTACACAGCCATCGGTGATACACCTCTCCTGATCCGTGCCAAGAAATCCTACATCCAGTCCAGCGATGTGAGTATGCTCATTTGTAACCCTAACACTATTAACGATAACGATAATGTTTATATCAGTGCCATGAAGCAGGTTAGGACAGCCTAACCTCCATCTGGCAGTAAATTTATGTTTGAATGAGGAGACTAAGTCTAAAAAACAAGCAATTTCATTAGCTGATGGAGATTTAATGTCACCCAAGATAGTCTAAATACTGTTTCATAAACTTTTATACTACAAAACACTACAATGCAATGTATTTGTGTGTGATGAACATCTGACACATTTTGTTCTTCGTGTCCTCAGCTGCGTTACAAAGAGACCTTCGAGCTCGCCAAGGGCCACTACCACACAGTCAAGGATGCTCTAAACATCACCTACCACCGCAGAGTCACTGATGACATCAGCGAGGTCAGCAATTGAAATCATCCGGTTGACAATATGTTCTGAATTTATATATATATATATATCACTTTCTGATTATTCTTCATCTTTCCACCTCAGGTTAAATACAGGGAGAAGTACATTAACTCTCTGGGTACATGGAAGTCCATCCCCGACCGTCCTGAGTTCTTCTTAAGCAAGATTGCCAATGATAACATCAGCAGCGTGAGTACTCTTGACTTACAGTCTAAAACGAGGCGAAAGGGCATGTAGTATGACATATTATGTAACATTTCAATCAAAAAAAAAAATATATTTTTTTTGTCCATCTTTAGGTCAAGTACAAGGAGGACCTGGATTGGTTGAAGGGAATTGGCTGCTATGTGTGGGACACACCTGAGCTGGTGCTGGCTGAGACCAACAAGGCACTGTACAGTGAGGTACATATGCTGCTTATGATTAACTCACGTGACATGTCTGCTTTTTATTGTAGTACATGTGATATTTTTCTGCCCGTTCCTAAGAACTTTCATTTCTTGCTAACAGAGACTGTACAAAGCCTCATCCGAGAAGAACAGAGGCAACTTCAAGTATACCTCCGACACGCCGTTCTTCCAGGCTGCCAAGAACGCCTCTTCTCTCATCAACGATGTGAGTCCTTCATTCTTTAACCCAACACAGTCATTCAAAATATTTGAAAAGATAGTTAGTTTGTTGAACCCATTTGTGAGATAGACACTCGAATTGTTAATGACATTTCTTTGTCTCTGTGCATCTCTATGGGATTCTCAGGTTGGTAAAAGTATTATAATCTTTATGACCTGCTCTGTCTCTGTGTACCCGTAATGCCAGCTGTTTAAAATGTCTTCATATCAACTTGTTCTAACCTTCCTTTGTCCCCTGGAAAAGTCTCGTCACACGAGACACTGTGCACATTGTTTTCTGGACTTGTCTTTAACCCACCTTCTGACATTCTGAGCAGAGGGCCTACAGAGCTAATTATGAGAAGACCAAGGATAAGTTCACCATTACTACAGACGATCCTAGATACCAGCTGGCCAGGGAGAACAGGAAGATGAGCCAGGTAAACGTCCTGGTTGTGTACGACCCAGCCTGCTTCCTCCACTGCAACCTCCAGTCCGGTCCAACAGACCCCTGACACCGGTGCATTAACAACAGACCTGCCGGTGGTGGTCCACGCATGGCCTTTCCAACACGATAAATCTCTCTACTTGCTCGTTCTCTCTCTTTCTTTTCCGCTCAAACAGCAGCTGAACGCTGTCTTGAGCGAGCAGGACTCTTCTTCATCTGTGCCATCAGAGAGACAGTATAATCACTAATGATTAAATCATGAAAATGTGCAAACACGCTCTTGTAAAACCAAACATGATTTCTGTCACTCCAGAGGCACAGATGAGGACAAACAGCTCCTCCGTCACACTTGGATCTCCGGAGTACTTTCTCCAGTCCTCCCAGTGTTACTGCTGTTTTTAACGTGTCCTCAACTATGGCATGCTGTGTGTGTATGTCATTTTGTGTGTGAACAGGCGAGGTATAAATCCAAAGCAAAGGATCTGCTAAAGAGTGGCTGCAATGAGCTACACCGCCCTGACATCCTCACAGCCCTTTACCAGTCCGTTTTGGGCAGTAAGGTAAACAGCCACAGAGTGGTGAATCATCGTAACGCTGATCTTTGTCCACAAACAAGCAGAAAATAAGTCCTGTGTTGGTTTAAGACTCACAGGCGTTAATGAAAGTCCGGTTCACTCTCATCCTCCCTGCTGTTACTGGACAAGCTCTCATCTCATCACATATATCACCTCCATTCAGCTCTACAGCGATTTGACATTACCCACGCTCTAATCTCTCCATCACCAATTCACTTCCATTTGTGTCTTGCTGATTGCTGAACTTTTAACTCATCTTATATGCAGTGCTGTAGTTTCAGCAGACCAGGTCTAGAGTCAGAAATCACACATTGAAGCTTCTGCAGAGCCGCCTGGTCGTCATGAACTACACGGGCACTGCAGACTTCCACGAGTGGTAACACGTGTCCTCATCTTCATTCTCACCTGGAAAATAACTCACTCTGTGTTTGTCGTGCATGTTTCATAAGGCATTTACTCAGGCATGTGCATAAACTTCACTCACTATATACTGTTATTATTATGTCATAATAGCTGTGCTCTCACTGTTCAAGAACTGTCCAAGAAGAAAAAATGAAAAGAATCTGGTTGTTTTGACACCTCAGCTTTATTATGTCATAAAAGAAAGCGATTGTTTGTGGTCAAATGATTGAGTTTGACTGAAGAGGACATCATGTGATGCTGAAATGCAGCTTCTTTGACCATCAGCCTTCCAACGTTGCTTCAGTTCATTCGCCCTTCTTGGACAGTTTTTGTCTTTATCTACATAAATTCAAAGACAAGTTGTCAAAATACACATAAATAAACAATTACAGCGACAAATTGATGAGCGATACTAACTTTCTTTTGTTTGCACGTTATTGTCCTCCATCAGTGGAGGTACAGGGAGCAGTATGAACGTGCCAAGGACAAGTTCACATCTGTTCTGGACACTCCTGAGTATGAGACCCACAAACGCAAGAAGAAGATCAGCGATGTAAGTGTTTTGATTTTGTTCAGTGGGTTAAATTTCACATCAAAAAGTTCTTTGTGATTTTTTTTTAAATGTTTTGAAAATGCTAACTATGTGATGGTGATTATTCCTCAGATCATCTACAAGATGGAGTACAACAAGACCAAAGCTAAGGCATACACTCTGCCTTATGACACTCCACACCAGCAGCACATGAAGAAAGTCAAGGAGATCACCAGCAATGTGAGTCCCACTCAGAGTGACAGAGGCACGGGAAGTCAAAATGTGACATTCATCTTTATGTTTGGTGATGTGTGTGTTTTTATTCATCTTACAGCTGAAATACAGAGAAGTGTATGAGAAGAGCAAGGCCCAGATCAACATGGACCCCGAGGCTCATGAGATCCGTGCTGCCAAGGAGGCCTACAGGAACATCACCAACGTAAGTGTCTTCACTAATGTCTCAGGAAATATCACTCTCTGTTCATTACTGATTGATTTTTAACTTGATGTCCTCATTTTTCCCCCATTTTTAGCTTGACTACAAGAAGAAATATGAAGCCACAAAGGCCAAGTGGATCTGGACTTCAGATAGACCCGACTTCCTCAACGCTGCCAAGAACACCATGCAGCAGAGCGATGTGAGTTGCTTCTTCTTTACTGTACATTTGTGATTTCCATTTTTCATTTTCAACAACATCCAACAGTGCTGCTCTGATTCTGTTTCACCCACAGGTTGAGTACAAGTACGACAAGGAGAGTATGAAGGGTTGCGTGATACCTGTGGTTGATGACAAGCTCACCCTCCTGGCTATGAAGAATGCTGAAATGGCCAGCATTGTAAGTTTTTCCATGTCTTTCTTGCCATCTCTGTGATGGAACTAAATTACTAAAGGATGTTTAGACATTTCAAACGACAGGACCACCTCAGAATTAAATGTTTAAATTGTTTCCCCTCCAGGTGAAGTACAAAGAGAAGTATGAAAAGGGAAAGGGCCACTACGTGCCTGTGCAGGACACTCCTCAAATCCTCCATGCCAAGGCTGTGCGCACTCTGGCATCAGAGGTAATTATCATTTAACGAAAGTCAGCCGTTTGTTGAATTTTTTACAGGTAGTTACATGTTTTAAATTCTTGACTTGAATTCAGACCAGGTACAAGGAGGCCAGTAAGAAGGACATGCAGTCCGGCTCATTCACGACCCTGCCTGAGACCCGTGATACTGCTCACAGCAAGGAGATCAACAAGCTTGTCAGCGGGGTACGACCGCCTCACATTTATTCAACGAAACGAGCTCATCCATCTCATAATCCTGCACCGTTTTTGTGCGCCTGGCCTTCATTCTTTCCTCTCTTTGCAGAAAGTGTACAAAGCCAAGTTTGAGAAGGAAAGGGGCAAGTCAGTGTATAACCACATGATGGTTCCACCTGATGTTCAGCATGCTATGGCCGTGGCCAAGAGTCAGAGCAGCGTGAGTTGTATTGATTTTCATTTCCACGTTAGGATAGACTGTGAAACGTCTGTCGTTTGTGTCCACCATACTGTATTCTGTCTGCTCCACAGATTTCCTACAAGAAGGACGCCAAAGCCAACCTCCACTACACCTCTGTAGCTGACCGTCCTGACATTAAGAAGGCAACCCAGGCTGCCAAACTGATCAGTGGGGTAAGCAGACAGTACATGCATGAAACTTGTGGGTTAAAGATAAAAACCTGGACACGCAAAGGCAGAAACATGCAAAACAAGCTGGATTTTCACTGCCCACATTTTGTTCCCAACTGTACTTCTGTAACGGTGTCATGTACCTGAACTCTTTAAGAAGCTGAACATGTCTAATTATGTATTCTAGCTATAAATTGCCATAACCCTACACTAACACTAATTGATCTTATAAAAGGTAGACCAACTGGGCCAGCTTTTTTATTCCTTACCTGTATCTATATCTACGTTTCTATATCTGTGTTTCTGTTTGAACAAAACTTGATGTGAATGAATCAAATTTCTAAAAGCAAACAAAAAGACCACCTGAGCCGTTTGTACACGGTCCGCTGATTCTTGCTTGCTCTCCTCTCTGTCAGATCGGCTACCGTGACAAGGCCCGCGAGGAGGCCAGCCGCGGAGGTTCTCTGGTCCACCGCCCAGACATTACTTTGGCCACTGAAGTGTCCAAGCTGACCAGCGAGGTACAACAAATCAAATCAACCATCTGTCTCTGGAAGCCCCGGGCCAGTCATACCATATTCCCACTGGTTCCCTACAGTTATCGTATTTTAAATACAAGTCTGGAATCAGTCACTGGAAGCCGGATTACACCAGCAAAGTTCAGATGTCTGTCGTTGTCAGATCAGCTTCCATAAACTAATATTTGCAGACTAGTATCGCTGTAGTAGATGCTTAGCAGCAGTCCTGTAGGCCTAACGACACAACTAGCAGCTTTTCCATAGCGCTTCCTCTGCCATCCTGCATTATAATCCATGTCTTATTCTCACTGTGACTCAATGAAAGTCTAGATACATGTTTAACTGCTCATATCATTGTACATGTCCCACCTCATCCTTAAAGCTGTCCTCCTGCACTACTCCTCTTCCTCCATCCCTCTGTTCTTTCCTCATTCCTCACCTCTTTCCTTTCCTCTCTCCTTCCATAATGTCCAAGTCTGTGTGTGTTCTCATCCATCCATTTCACTGCGCTTTGTAGGTGGAGGCCAAGCCCTCCCTCCATGGAGCAGCTTCCTATGATACCCCCCAGATGCGCCACATTAAGAAAATGAGTGCCGTGACTAGTGATGTAAGGAGGTTCACACCCTGAAACTGAAGGGCTGTCACTCTGTGTCCGTCTCTGTCTTTCTGTCCCCTTCGTATCCATCTATTGACTGACTGATGAGCTGATTTATTGATTTTACTGCGGGGTTCATTGAGCCTTCTTATAATGAGCAGATTATTATTTGGCTTGCAAACTTCAGCATTGTGTGTGCACTCTGCTCTTTTGTTTCCCTGATAAGCTGTGGCTTATTGCTAAGCGTAGACAAGTGTCGCTTGCTGCATTTGTTGCACCGGAGACAACGCTGTGTACGTTAATGAATCTGTGTTTTTCTATTTTGTCAAACATTTTCCCACTTTTCTCCCGAGTTTTGTCACAAAACATGTGTATATCCAGCAGTCAACTGTGCTGAGTTAACTTCCTTTTTGAGCAGAACTCCAGAGCGCTGTGTCTTCAATCTTAAAGCTGCTTCAAATGCGTTAGCAGTGCAGGATTTATTACTAATGCTGGATTTACAAATGTTTTCTTTAAGATACTGTTTATGGATATTGCTTCGTCTCACCTCCTCTCTAAAACTGACTCATCTACAGATTGACAGAACAGTCCAGACTCTCTAAAACTCAACCACATTTTCCATATATGCTTTATTATATATGAAGTCCATGTTGTGTTCATGTGGATCACATAATGCTGTATTAGGCTGTGTTCACATGTGGCACTAAAATGCATCTTAGATGATCAGGTCCAACAGATGAAATCAAACAGGAGTCACAAACTGAGACTCATTTGAGATGCATTCTAATGTCAAGTGTAAACTGCAACCCTCCTCAGCTGAAAAACAGATGCAGATGGATGCAGGCCTGACTGAACTGTGTCTGAACAGCGTCTCCACAGCTGACCCGTTTGGTCTGATTGAGAAGAATCCTCGTGTGCTTCATTAATGCAGTTTGTTACAGTAGCTGCGGATGCTGCCGGGATAAACTCTGAGATAAACTGTTTTTAAATTTGACCCTGCAGGTCCGAACAGCTCTGATGATGTGTAGTACATTACATACAGAGTTGTTTGTGATAAGACAAAATGAGCTTAGTTTAAGAGATTTTCTTCTCAAATCTGGAACCAAACTCCAGATGTGAACACACTCATACAGACCTCTACTGAATTAATGCATGAAAGAAAACACTTGTAGAAGACATGCACAGTCGTACAGTTGTTTTTCTTGTATAACAAGGGATGGAGCGTACAGTACACAGTGTAGTTACACAAACTATCTATAAGGAATGTGAGTTACTCGTCCCTTTTTATACACTATTAGAAAAAGCATTATGTCGTTCTCTCAATGTCTCCTGTTGGATGGAGTCTGTAAATCTTCCACTGGATCTTCTCTCAGCAGCAGGCACCACTCACACTGACTCTCTCGTATATCCCTCCCCAATAGCTGAAGTACAAGGAGAAGTTTGACAAGGAGGTGAAAGGAAAGAGACCACAATATGACCTGAAGGAGAGCAAGATTTACAAGACTTTGAAGGATGCCAGCGTGCTGGCTAGTGAGGTAGGTACTCACATAACAACAAGACTCATTCAAGTCATAAAACCTCATTAATAATCTGAGCAAATGACCATGTGATTACGAGTGTGTCTGCTTACACCACCCACAGGTGAAGTACAAGGGTGACCTGAAGAAGATCCACAAGCCGGTGACCGACATGGCTGAGTCTCTGTCCATGCAGCACAGCCTGAGCACCAGCAGACTGTCCAGCCAGGTAAGGCCTCATCAGCCTTTAACCCGCTCACATTCCCACCCTGGAAGCTGCTGGCAGTCCGTCCACTTCCAGTGCAGTGAAACGTGTCTGACCTCACATACCACAGTAACAATCAACCCGCTGCACATCATTGACCATCTCATGGATTTATACACTAAGCTCCTACATCTGGTAGTGACCCTTACCCTTCTTACCGTTCACCCGTTTGACCTTTGACCTTCCCGTAATATCGCCTTCCATAACCTCCCCTCCTCCACTCTTAGTTTGATTCACTTCCTCCTGCAGCTCGCACAGTAAACTCTTTTATTAATGATCACTTAACACAAAACTCCCTCCTTCTGCATCGACTCTGGATCATTTTTCACTTCCATCTTTAATTTTCACTTCTTGTTTTGATGGCATGTCATAGTTTGACATTGCTAAGAGCTGTTCTCGCAGTTATAATGTTACTATTTTTGCTTCTGTCACCAAATATGAGGATTCATTATTCTTGCACAATGTAATGGATGGGAGTAAACTCCAGACAGATGCTCTTTTTCTCGCTTGCTGTACTGAGCTGTTGTTACTTGACTGGGAATTCCCTCATAGTACTGCTACAAGAAGAAATTTGAGGAGAGTAAGGGTCACTACCATATGATTCCTGACACACCAGAACAGCTTCATCACAAGGAGGCCTCTGAACTTCAGAGCAACGTAAGTGGTGCAGACTCTAAAGGGGTCAACAAACACTCCACTACACACTGCTGTCTTTCTTGTCAAACATATGTGTGTGTGATCTTCATTCCCTGCACTTAGAGGCAGTTGTTGCATTATTTTGTTCAGAAAGTTCTTCAAAAAGGTTGAGTCTGGGGCAACTGGACAAGCTTCTTCAGTTCTGACTGACTGGTGGGCAGTCTGAGTATTTATCCTAGACAGGATCGTAGACCAGCACATTGTTCCACTTGGTTCGTTAGTGCTCATTGTTGTTGGGACGACTGTCGTCAAACTGGTCACCTAAGTTTAGGCGTTACCGACAGTTGTTCAGGTGACCTGGGCTCCGGTGTGGACGATGGCCGCGGTACATACCTGTGGACCGTATCTCAAAGATAGGTTGGTGCCAGGCCGTTCAGCGATTTAAAAACTAATAAGAGAATCTTAAAATCAATTCTAAAAGTAATTGGCAACCAATGCAAAGACTTTCTGTCTTTGTAAGTACTTGGGCTGCAGAGTTCTGGACTAGTCGGCCTAGAGTTTTTTTTTTAGAAAGACCAGACAAGAAAGCACTTTAGTAATCGAGCCTCAAGGTAATAAAAGCATTAACATAGTCACAGTAGTAGTAGTAGTCACAGTTTTTTTTTAAAGATATTTTTGGGCCTTTTTGAGCTTTATTTGACAGAGACAGCTTGAAGAGTGACAGGAATGTGGGGAGAGAGATGGGGAATGACATGTGGGAAAGAGCCGCAGGTCGGATTCAAACCCTGTGCCACCGTGGCAAGGACTGAGCCTTCACACATGGGGAGGCTGCTCTACCAACTGAGCTAAACGACACCCCAGTAGTCACAGTTTTAGCTTCAAATGTTGCAGTTCATGGTGTAGTGTTTTAGATTTTGTAATGTATTTCTACCTTTCAGGCAGCCACAAATTTCTATTCATACTCACATACGCTGCATATCAATTATCAAACTACTGAGACATGCATGGGAAGATCAAGTATATGTTTATTTTCCATCATTCAGCATTGCTGTAATGAATAACACAAGATAATAATAAGATAATAATATGTAATATAGGATTTTCCGGTATATAATATATATAATGTACCTGCGTGATATTTTTCCACTCTGCCTGTTGGAAGCTTTACATTTGTGTGGGCTGTTCCAGGTGAAATACAAGGAGAAGTATGAGAAGGAGAAGGGCAAGGCCATGCTGGACTTTGAGACACCCACATACGTGACTGCAAAGGAGGCTCAGCACATGCAGAGCCAGGTAAAAACTGTCTGTCTGCTCTGTGTTTAAAATGGAAATGCACTTTACACTACAAGACTTTTCAGTGCCTGCTATATATTAATATATATAATGCCTCTTGTTATATATTGATATGCTTCAGCTTGTTGAATACTCAGATATTGTTTATATTAAACTTTGAGAATGTTTCAGAATTTTGTAAAAAAACCTTTTACAGTGCCTTTAATGCCAGTTCATTAAACAAGACTGCATATTGGTGCTCATTAGACACAATCTTATTATTTGTTCATTACTTTCTTTTCAGATCACAGTTTATCCTTCACCATTTTTAACTCTAATCTAGCTGTGCGACCTGGAGAAGGCAGTGTAAAATGTGTTCAAATGAAACTAAACTCAACGCATTGTGGGTTTCTGCTCCTTGATATAGTCTATATTTGAATCAGACTGCTTAATCTTACTCGTGATGCAGGAGTGACAGTCTGTGAACATTTGAATGCAGCCTGGATTATAGGTTTATAAGCAGTTATACACGAACAAATACTCCCATTCAAAGACAGACACTGAAATGTGATTATGGTGCAAACAGGATGATGTAACTGCATTTTGAAGCAGCACTGCTTGCATGTGGTTATCTGAGCTCTGTCTACCCTCCCCTGTCTTATCTCTGTGGCGAATAGAAAGACTATAAGAAGGACTATGAGGATAACATGAGGGGCAAGAACCTCTCAGGCTTGGAGGTCACCCCTGCCATGTTACATGTCAGACACGCCACCAAAATAGCCAGTGAGGTAACGAAAGGATCATTTATCCCCGACAACTTCCCCCTTCTTTTACCTCACCCATGCTTTATAATCATACTAAGACTACATCACAACTGCAGTCTTTTTCTTTTCACCACCTTTTTTCTTTTTTAACCAGTGTTTCCTTCCTCTTGACTTCTTGTAGGTCCACACATGCAGTTCAACTCTAGACAGTTTGCATGATCCACTACACAGCAGTGTTGTAGTCAAGACCAAATAAACTGAGACCAAGTTTTGACTAAGACCAGAGTGTATCGAGACAAGACCCAGACTGAGGGGTCGAGACCAAGACCAAGACCAAGGTATTGCAAGACCAAGTCAGGACCAAGACTTTGAGGGGCCGAGTCTAAATCAAGACCAAGACCAGGGTATTGTGAGACTAAGTTAAGGCCAAGACTTTGAGGGGTTGAGACTGAGTCAAGACCAAGACCAGACAGTATACAGCCTACTTAGGTATCTAATATTCATGAAAGTTCTTTGGGTGAAGGGTGGTTGCTACTTTAAGTCACCTCATTAAGCGTTGCCTTGAAGTATAAGTACAAACAGTACAAACTGCTGTGTGTTCTTTTGTTGCAGATGAACTGTTCACAGTTTATGAAACCGAATTTGATTCCATAAGATTTGGCTGATGTCTCCCCCCAGACAGTTAACAAATAGACTGCAAATAGAAACATATAGAAAGAGAATGCTCAGGCAATTGAGTGATATCCTCGCAGTTGTGGTCTTGAGCGGTCTTGAACTAAAATCCAGAGTCCTCTTTGTTTGAGACCGAGACGACGACAGATTGGTGGTAGATTCCGGGACGAGACAGAGGCCTTGAAAAAGTGGTCTTGAGACGATCTCAAGACCAAGACTGATTTTTCAAGTACTACAACACTGCTACACAGCCATAAACTATTAACAATGTAGCATTCATCAACACGTCCCTTCTCTCTATCCCTGTGTGACTTTTAGTAGCGTAGTTGTTTGTATTTATATCTGTATGACTATATCTGACATCTTGGACTTTATGATAAGACGTCTGCATGCATGCATGTGATCATTTGAATGATGCAGCAATGCTTCTAAAGTGAAATGCTGTCTTTTGTTGTTGTTGTTGTTGTTGTTTCCACGCTCTATCTGATAAAATTTGGTTCTCTTTTATCAGGATTCTTGCCAAAGTCACCAATGTCTCCGCTCTCTCTGTGATCAATCTTCATAGTTTTAGGATGTGAAAAATCTCTTAGTTTCCTTTTTTTCTTTGGGAGTTTTGGTGACTTTGAGCTCACCGTACTGTCTGTCTGTCCGCCTTGGCCTTGCCTGCCTGTACACCCCTCTCTGCAGTCTCTCTGTTCTTCTTCCGTCCTGTAGAAAGAGTACAGGAAGGATCTAGAAGAGGGGGTGAAGGGTAAAGGGCTAACTGCACTGGAGGAAACTCCGGAGCTTTTGAGAGCAAGGAATGCCACTCAAATCCTGTGCGAGGTACGACTGACTGAGAGGTGATGGAAACAGTATCACCCTCTCGACCCAAGTGCCTTCCCACAATAATCCCGCTCACGGTGCATCATCAGCTGAGTCCTCTTCCCCTTTAACCGTGCTTCAACATCACACTAAAACGGCAACTGCTGAGTTTGACCCTCGTCCCCGCTTTGTGACATCACTAATTTTCCAGCATCTTCCCTCTTCTCTGATGTATATGACTTGACCTTCACCTCCACCTTATGATTTCCTCTTATATGACTGCAAATATCCTTAAAGCATGTTGGATATTATTATATTTTTGATATTTGATACATATAATATTGCATTTTTAGATTTTGTGCTTTGATTTTAGTTTATAGTTCATTTGATTATAGCCACAGCTCAGCTGCAACACAGCAGGAACAAGAAAAATGCTGTGTATGAGAAGTCGTGACTTTTGATCATTTTAATTTAGTTTTTGGCAAGATTTGCTCTGGGAAGATTTTGAGGTTGATGTTTGGAGTGCACGATAGACGTAGCACTTTATAGCAGTTATTAGTTTGATAAATGAATTTTAATAATAGAAAATTAATAGGAAACATTTTTTTTTAAATGACTAATTGTATTTTAACATACTGTCTTTAATTACTGCTGTTTGTTTCAGTCTTGAGTTGATCTTTACATGAAATCTGCTGTCAGTTATCATATTCATCCTTTTTTTTAAACATTCTAACATTCTTTGTTTGTAGGCGTTTTGGTTTTGCAGCCCTTCCCCGATATGATTCAGTAGAAATCCTTCTTTTTTTTTTAGTGATCTGCCAATCATGTCTGTGTGTTTTTATGTAACGTTTCATCACCTGTAACACTGACAGAGAGAGTACAAGAAGGCACTGGAGCATGAGATCAAGGGCAAGGGAATGTTGGCTTTGGCTACAGACACCCCAGACTTCATGAGGGCCAGGAACGCTACTGACATCCTCAGTCAGGTCTGAGTCACATAGTTTGCTCTTGCTGCGTTTCTGATATATTTCTGTCTTCTGGTCATAGTTATATATGTGTTAAGGCCAGAATCTGTGCTGAATCTGTTCTTTCTGCTCCTCAGACTAAGTACAAGCAGACCGCTGAGATGGACAGGGCCAGCTACACAACTGTCATCGACACCCCAGACATCATCCATGCTCAGCAGATGAGGAACATCGTCAGCCAGGTAGATTACCGAATCCAATCTTCAGAACGGTTCACTGGAGTTGGACAGAGACATATCAAAACAATCTAGTCTAATTCATCCAAATTGCTGCTGTTTGTGTTTTTTTTGTCCAACAGAAAAAATACAAGGAGGAGGCTGAGAAGACCATGTCTCACTATGTACCAGTCCTGGACACTCCTGAGATGCAAAGAGTCCGTGAGAACCAGAAGAACTTCAGCACTGTAAGTAATAAACGCAAATGGTCTAAATTATGCTTATGGAGCACCTAAACTATGAAGTCTGTGGTTCTTCCAGTGTCTGCTGGCTCGGTGTATGTCTCTATGTCTGCTGTAAAGTATTATCTTATTGTAACTATCTATAGTCTCGGGCATATGTGATATATAAGTGGCGACAGCTTCCAAGCTAATCCTGAGCAGAAACTAAGGTGTAGTATCTCTTCTGGCTCTCTGTTTTCGTCATGATGAAACATTTTAACTGCACTTTTGTTTTTCTCTCTGTAGCATCAATACCAGGTTGACCTTAAAAACATAAAGGGCAAAGTGTCTACTGTAAAGGACACTCCTGAAATGCTTCGTGTTAAAGAGAATACAAAGAATTTCAGCTTGGTATCTACTCCATGACATACATATTTTTAACATTTAACATTTTTTTTTTTTTAATATTTTTCACACTTTGACTTTTTTTTTAACTCTCTTTAACAAAAACCCTGATATGCAGCCCTTTATTTCTCTGGACCAAACAGATATTTTATAACCATGTGAAATATGCAGCATTTTAATTCACGCCACTAACCCATGATAATTTGTTTTATAGTGTAACATTTATACAGTATTTGGTAGTGCAGAGCTTGTGTGTTGTTAGATACTCTGTGTTCCTTTTAAATGTTGATCTATATGTTTGTTTCATTCATATTTGTTTGTCGGTGTGTGTCCGATGTTGCTCACAAGGTGTGACACGTAGATCAAGTGTAGTTTGGAATTTGAGTTCAGCAGCTAGTCTTCATTATCCAAGCACTCACTGCTCGCTGCTTTGATTCCTCGTCCGTGTAAAGATTCAGTACAAAGAGGATTTGGGAGCAGGAACAGCTGTGCCCGAGACCCCAGAGATGAAGAGAGTTAAATGCAACCAGCGGAACATCAGCACGGTACTCCACAGAGTGACCCTGCCCTCCTTCATCTCCTCCTTCAGCCTCCATATTCTCTCCTTATCTAGTGTAGAATATAACCAGACCTGTCCTGACATGTAATCTCCTCAAATGATCACTTCCAATCCAACTTTTTACAGTGGTTTGAACTAATTTTAGAATTTTTCTTCATGATAATTCATAAAATCTAATCTCTGAAGTAATAAACTAAATGAAGTTTCATCCATTTAAAGCACCGTACCCGACTACTATGTGAAAATCAGTACCAGTAACACCTTGTTGTTGTTGTTGTTGTTGTTGTTGTTGTTGTTGTTGTTGTTGTTGTTCCACACTGTATATTGTTGTGAATGGATGGACATGTCTGTGTCTACTGTACATACTGTGCTAGTCTTTGTCCCTGTCTTACTCTGGACCTGTGTAACTTGTGCAATGGGCAGATACAGTACAAGGACTCTGTGGGTCAAGGCACAGCCATCCCAGACCTCCCAGAGGTGAAGCGGGTCAGAGAAACCCAGAAGAATATCAGCTCGGTAGAGGAACAGGACTGCAGTGACCCTGATCTTACCCCCTTACAATCATTCCTCAAAACGCCCTCTGACCTCTCCTGCTTGTCTAAAAGTCTAGAAAACTTTACCTTCCATGTTTTAGTTTCCTCCTCCATCCTAACTAAGTCTCATAAATCACTCCTTTATTGGTAGATGACTTGATTTTGAATTCACGTCCCCACAAAAAACATAATTTCCCCCATTTTCCTCCTAAATTAGTCTGTATCTCCCTGGATTCTTTACATTCCTAAATTAAATCTAATCCTTCTTTGAGTGTGTTATCACCGTATTTGACTTTTTTCTTGTGCTATCTCATTCAAAGCTTCAGTACAAAGCAGGCGTGGGACAAGGCACGTCAGTATCAGAGACCCCAGAGATGGAGAGAGTTAAACGCAATCAGCACAATATCAGCACGGTACTCCACAGAGTGACCCTGCCTTCCTTCATCTCCTCCTCAACCAGTCCTTCCCTCCATATTCTCTCCTTATCTAGTGTAGAATATAACCAGACCTGTCCTGACATGTAATCTCCTCAAATGATCACTTCCAATCCAGCTTTTTACAGCGTTTTTTTTCACG
The DNA here is from genome assembly GCA_036365135.1 of Miichthys miiuy. Taxonomy (NCBI): domain Eukaryota; kingdom Metazoa; phylum Chordata; class Actinopteri; family Sciaenidae; genus Miichthys; species Miichthys miiuy. The sequence continues at coordinate 23,251,590 of CM071612.1, forward strand.
CTTATCTTTTTACTTTTTAGCTTATTTTAGGATTCTACAGAGCTGTCAAAGGGCCTGAGTGTTTCTTGTTAACTTGTGGAAACGCACAGATTTGGATACTTTTTTCACAATACACTAAATGGCCAAAAGTATGTGGACACCACTGACAGGCCCATAAAGAAATGTTTTTCCAGCCTGGTGTGGAAGAACTTGACCGGTCTGCACAGAACCCCTTCATAAACCCCAACCAACACCTTTGGGATGAACTGGAACTCTGACCGTGAACCAACATGATCACCAAACATCAGTGTTGGACCTTACTGATGCTCTTGTGGCTGAACGGGAGCAAATCCCTGCAGCCGAAAGAGGAGAGGCTGTTACAGTAGCATGCATATTCTTATTCTGATGGTCTTTAGGTGTCCACATATTTTTGGCAATGCAGAGTAGTGTTTTTTGTTTCCACTATAAAATCAATTGTTCACACAAGTTGACATCATCATCACTGATTTGGACTTTGAGGCTTCTGTAGGATTTTTCTTCATGATAATTCATAAAATCTCATCTCTGAAGTAATAAACTAAATGAAGTTTCATCCATTTAAAGCAGAACCTCATTTATCGCCAACGTACCCGACTACTATGTGAAAATCAGTACCAGTAACACCTTGTTGTTGTTGTTGTTGTTGTTGTTGTTCCACACTGTATATTGCTGTGAATGGATGGACATGTCTGTGTCTACTGTACATACTGTGCTAGTCTTTGTCTCTGTCTTACTCTGGACCTGTGTAACTTGTGCAATGGGCAGATACAGTACAAGGACTCTGTGGGTCAAGGCACAGCCATCCCAGACCTCCCAGAGGTGAAGCGGGTCAGAGAAACCCAGAAGAATATCAGCTCGGTAGAGGAACAGGACTGCAGTGACCCTGATCTTACCCCCTTACAATCATTCCTCAAAACGCCCCTGACCTCTCCTGCTTGTCTAAAAGTCTAGAAAACTTTACCTTCCATGTTTTAGTTTCCTCCTCCATCCTAACTAAGTCTCATAAATCACTCCTTTATTGGTAGATGACTTGATTTTGAATTCACATCCCCACAAAAAACATAATTTCTCCCATTTTCCTCCTAAATTAGTCTGTATCTCCCTGGATTTTATTTTTATTTCTTATTTTCTTCCCTCCTAAATTAAAACTAATCCTTCTTTGAGTGTGTTATCACCGTATTTGACTTTTTTCTTGTGCTATCTCATTCAAAGCTTCAGTACAAAGCAGGCGTGGGACAAGGCACGTCAGTATCAGAGACCCCAGAGATGGAGAGAGTTAAACGCAATCAGCACAATATCAGCACGGTACTCCACAGAGTGACCCTGTAACCTCCTGTGCTGTACATCCATTCACCTCCCCCTCAGTCCCCATCCTCCCCTCAAACACACCATCATAACAACCCTCCTGAGCCTTCATCACTCGTTTGTCACATCAAGCCCACCTCGCAGATATAACACCAGTGAGCCTCGTGGGGTCATGTTTAACCCCACCGTGTCTCTAACATGACCTGCTTCTTCATTTCATAGGACAAAAAGAAAGTGTGTGTTTAGTTCTTCATGTCTGCTGTGAGTTTTGGTGCTGTGCTGTGTGTCTCTCTCTCGTCCTGCGATTATCTCTGACTGACCTGCTCTTTACTTTCTTTGCATGGAACCCAAACTGTCTGTTGGGTAGATAAAATACAAGGACTCTCTTGGTCGAGGCACAGCTATACCGGACCTCCCTGAGGTGAAGCGAGTCAAACAAACCCAGAAGCACATCAGCTCGGTAGTGGAACAAAAAAACCGAACCCTGTGTGCTCCTAACTTTTGAGAGTGGACAGTAGTGCCCATCAATAATGCCCATCATGAGCCCCGTTTGCTACTCCCCCCCCCTCCCTCCTGTCACCATCTCATGCTCCCATCACCTCCTGCTCATCTCATCCATCCTCATCCAAGGCGCAGACTTGCAGAGCTCCAGCGCTGCCACCATCTTAATTTGTCACCCATGCATTTCTTTTTTCCTTTTTTTTTTCTTTTCTCCTCTTTTACTCCTTCAAATCGTCTTTAATCTTCCAACCATCAAACCCACCCGAAGCTCCTTTCTCTCCCCTCCCATCATTCCCTTCATCGCCCCTCTCCCAGTATTCTAACCTGCAGCCCAGCTGACATAAAGCCACTGCGTGCTACTAAGTTTTCCACTTTGCAGCAAATGACTAGCTAAATCTCCTGCTGGAGCGTGAGGAGTGTGTTTGTTCCCACATGTTTGTTTCTACAACAGAGATCCTGGCTGTTTGACAGGAGCTACCAGGATGAGTCACTCTATAGGACCAATTTCTCAGACACTGCTTAAATATATTCCAAAGAGCAACAAATTTCTCCTCTGTGATGAAACCATCTCGGAAAATTACATTAAAACTGCTTTTCTGTATCTTCTAAGAGTGTGAGGTCTATGAATGCAGTCCTATAGGTGTGTGTGTGGTCAGTGTATGGTTCAGTGTGTCTGACTGGCCCCCTGGGGCACTGTGCTTCTGTCCTGTAGGTGTTGTATAAAGACAGTTCAGCCAAGGGAACTCCCGTGGTGTACACTCCAGAGATGGAGCGGGTCAAACGGAACCAAGAAAACATTAGCTCGGTACCTTCAGAACCACCAAGAACATGTTCTACTGAAGAAATGTTCTCCCTCTTCCTCACCACGTTAACCCTTTTCTAACTGACTTGTCTCCTGGCTCTAGTTAGTTGTATTAATTCTCCCCACTGTGCTCTCTTCTTAAGTGTTTTTAATACCACCAGCTGAGGTGTGTGTGCACATCATCACTGCTAAGCTCTCCTCTTGTTCAAACTACTCCTCTTCATCGTGTTTCCCCGCCGTCCTCCAACTGAAGATTAGGACGTAATCTTGTTTGATTTAATACTTCAGCCTCTTAATCAAAAAAAAAATCTCCCTGCTAATTCATCTGTCTGAAATCCCAGTAATGCTCCCCAGCTCGTCCTGTCAGCAGCTGTGTGTGTGTCTTACCATGTAGTCTCTTTGCCACACCCTTTGTGCTGTGGGTTGCTAATGTATGATGGCTTCAGGTTTGAGACATCTTAAGACGCTCACTGCTTGTCCTCTGCTCCCCTCACCGCCCCGACCACCAGGTGCTGTACTCTGACAGTTTCCGTAAGCAGGTCCAGGGCAAGGCCGCCTTCGTTCTGGACACGCCTGAGATGAGGCGCGTCAGGGAGACCCAGCGCATCATTTCTGGAGTAAGATACTGTTTAATTCAAGCACCTTAAGTTTGCATTTCTGCTGCAGGTACTGACCTTTGCCACGTCGTCTCCACTTAAAGGATGAGGCGGGTGTTCTAGATTTCTCCCATGAAAAGACCAACGATGTGGTAGTTTATAATGTCCCTAAGCTGTCAGTCGATCTCAGCCCCAAGCATACACATGCAATTATTTTTAGTAAAAGCTCAGTAATTTCAGCTGAATTTCAGCTTAGATTTTTGAAAAAGTTACTCAAACAGGAGGAATTACAGTTATCGAGGACTATTTTAATACACATTTGGTACTCCAGTGAGTATTTATGGCAGCTCATTTGCTCTTTGGCTTTTTGGGATCATTTTTGCCAATGCCTGTTAGTAGAATCAATTCATATTTTAGTGACATTTGTGTTGACAAAAGGAAAAATATGGAACATCACCAGAATGTGCTTCAAGCTTAAATCTCCCAGAAACACACAATAAAGAGGATTATTTACATAGATGCATGTATATTTCAACATAACGTACTCAAGGTCAACATTCCTATTAGTTCCTATTAATATGTTAACATTATGATAGCTGAGATCTGGAAACACGATGACATTGCTCCTGCAAAGAAAGATTATTACCGGCATAACCAGTTTGCTCACTTTCTGTTTTACCTCCAAATAAAGTGGTTTTGTTGTTTGTCTGATAGAAATAATGTCTGAAGTTTTGGAAATAGGCTGCTACCAAATCGTTCAGTGCTTCATGTCCATCCTGATTGTCCAGGAACAGACATAGCAAGTGAATATTTGAAAATAGATAGCATCACAGAGGTGGTCTTTACGCGTAGAAATTGTGGTTACGTTCCAGGTGAGATATCACGAGGACTTTGAGAAGAGCAAGGGCAGCTTCACTCCCACAACCTCTGACCTGGTGACAGAGCGCGTGAAGAGGAACACCCAAGACTTCAGCGACATCAACTACCGTGGCATCCAGAGGCGCGTGGTGGAGATGGAGAGGAGACGCGCCATCGAGCACGACCAGGAGACCACCACTGGTACAGTCACGACGCGCACACACACACACTTATTACAGATGGTGGTGTCTTTGCAAATAAAGATGGACATGGGAGTTAAAATTCTACATCATGATTCAGCTTCAAGGAATTTGAACTGTAAAGAAATGGCCACGTCTCCACAGTGAAGGCTTCATAAATGAACTTCATTAAATACTCCACATTGTTGGTTTGTGTAGGTGTTTTTTCTTGACAAAAGCAAAGTGAATACATTTAGTTCTTCAGAACGAACAAGGTCGTTCTAACCATCTGTGAAAATATTTCATTAACTACACAATAAATGATTGTGTGATTGCTACACCTTGGTTTGATGGAGGAGTCTGTAAAGATCCTTGAAACAGCTGCAAGAGTTGTTCAAGGACCCTTTGTGTTTAAGATCATTGAAGATTTATCTATCGGTCATTGCTCTGTAACTCACGAGCACCACGAACTGGGGCACGTTTTTTTTTTCCCTGTGAGATATAGTTAGATATATCTCACCTCATCCCGTTCTTGACTCTGTGCCTTCAGATCTGCGTGTGTGGCGCACGAACCCCGGCTCTGTGTTTGACTACGATCCTGCTGAGGACAACATCCAGTCCAGGAGTCTGCACATGATGTCAGGTGAGACCAAAAACGTTTGGATTTAGTTCATCCTCAGGTGATCATCAGACAGCATGCTCATTTTCCTAAAGGATTATTTATATTAGGTATTAGATTTGTCGAATGCTCAGAATGCTTTTCTGACCATCACACTTTACAAACAAATGAATAGAAACGGTAAATGAACTGTACTTAAATAGCTTTCTAGTCTTCCGACCACTCAAGGTGCATCACACTTTCATACACACATTCATACAGTGACAGTGTTGGCATCAGAAGGGAGCTAATCACACTCACACACTCGGGGAGCAATTGTACACTGGAGGAGCCAGGGATGGAACCATCAGTTTTCTGATTAGTGGACACTTACCTCACCTACAGCCGCCCTATTAACACATAATATGTGTTTTATAATGCATGATAATGTAGTTGTAACCAGATTAAAGGACATTTATAGGTGTATTTTACAACTCTAGAATTTCTATATCATGATAAGATCATATGGATTATATGACAGCTATGTCATATGATGTTACTTATAAGGACGTTTTTATTAGACTTTTATATCTACAGATGCTGTGTTCACTGTAGTTTCTCCTTATGTGGGAGGGTGAGAGGAGGGGGTTGCAATCTGCAACTACACCACTTGATGTCGCTAAATCCTACACACTGTTCCTTCAAATGAATTAGATCTGTACCAGCCATTTCTAGGATGATTTATTATGTGATATTTGATCATATGTACATTCCATAAAGTCTGAAAGATCTGACCTCTGACCTCTGACACGGTTCTGATAGTGCAAGCTCAGCGTCGCAGCAAGGAGCACTCCCGCTCCACCAGCGCTTTGAGCGGCATGGCTGATGAGAAGTCTGAGGTGTCCCAGGACACTTACCACCACATAGCACTCAACGGCAGCAGCTTTGGTAATGATTCAACAGCTACAGTGTACTGTATCATGTGGCAACACCACAGCTCACGGATGCTTGTTCTTAATGTAATTCTGTAGTTTAATGTCTGACTTTAACACCTGCAGGTTACCAGCATGCTAAGACTGTGGAGCTGCAGCAGAGATCATCATCAGTGGCCACTCAGCAGACCACAGTCTCCTCCATCCCCTCACACCCTTCAACCACCGGGGTTAGTAACACACACTCACTTTTACACACACAAGAGCACCTGCAAAACCCCTCAGAGATCCAGCCTCTCGCCTCACTGCACTGGTGTACTACAGGACCCTGTGACATCACACATATTGCTGACCACATCCACAGCCCACATATGGCTGTTATTTTACCAACTCATGCTGCGGTCTAAAATCTGAACATACTTTGGTATATTCACATGAATTCCCTCCTAGCAGCACACATAAGTTATCTCATGGTGCAAAGACAAAGGCAGACATGTCTGGCATGGCAAAATGATCTGCGGTACGTAGTTACAGATGCTAGGCCATGGCTAGCAATCACTGTTCAGGTTTAGTGAATGGTCGGTAGGTTTCATTATTTTATGGCCTGAAGGGAAACAAAGAGGCCAGACACAGAGAGAAGGTCAGTGTCTGATATTTCCCAGAGTCACAGGAGTGCCGGCGATCTCATTTGTATATTTGTTTTTAAATGCAGGTAGAATTGCAACCAGGTAAGATAGAGCAATCATTATTTCTGCATATAAAACCGGAGGAGTTACACTTACATATCATGCACACATTGTGTCCCAGAGCGCCGTTTCCTTCCACTAATGGGTTTGTAAAAATCCAGTAAAAACAGCACAGCAAAAACTTTATAATCCACACTGCGGGTATTAGCAGTATTTCCTACGTTAGACTATTAGTCATCACGTTGTTTTCTTGCATATAAGTCCATACATATTATTAAAATTTGGGTTATAGGGTTGTGTAGGGTAGTGTTTGTTGTATACCATATAAGAAATATCATTGATCAGCTGGAGGGACACTGAAAGCTCCACGGGTCCACTTCCACCGCGTTCATTATAACAATATAAATGATCATGTTATAATGAGAAACATATCACCTGACACTGATACAGTTTTATTTGTAGTTTAATATAATCACAACATTCAAACTTTTCTCGTTATAATAATAAATTATCACTTAATAACTTTTTTCTGGTGTGGCAGCTGTAGGCTTCCGTACTTCTGCAGATAGTTTGTTGACAATAAAACTGTGCGTCACTGATCAGTTAAACTCTCACACACATTGACTCGTTGCTTCTTTACTCCCTGCAGAAAACCGTGCGTGCCATGTATGACTACAGCGCTGCCGACAACGACGAGGTGTCCTTCAAGGACGGCGACGTCATCGTCAACGTGCAGGCCATCGACGAGGGGTGGATGTACGGTACCGTGCAGCGCACCGGCAAGACCGGCATGCTGCCAGCCAACTACGTCGAAGCAGTTTAAAGACGAAGCCCGCCCATCATCCCTCCAGAGTGGGCGAGACGCATCCACAGGGCGACACTGATTGGTCTGCCTGTGCCGTGCTCACAACCGTGGCTTAGTGCAATGTGTAGCTTTAAGTTTGTTGTCGGTCTGTCACTGTGTTTGAACTGTGTTGTAATTGTCGTCGGTAAAGTCTGTTATCATTCATACGCTGCTGCCCCTGTTGCCCGTGGATGTGACATAAGCATCATGACGTGACACGTATAAATAGTTCTGAGTATACATACTATGAATGAGTATTTTAGATTGTTTAAACTGTTCTAAGACACCGTCTCAGAAAAGTAAGACTCACTAACATATGTCCTGGCCTATTGTAAATTTCAAAAATATTTAATATATATAAAAAAAAATTTGTCCAGAGTATTTCCTCGTGAAAACAATGGGCTCAGACAGTTCCAATGATCTGCCTCTAATGGAAGTTCTATGGAGAGATAAAGAAACTTATAAGGAGTCAGTTACCATCTACCTCCTCCACGATTAAACCACTCCTGAAGAGTTGTATGACACAAGCCTCAGTCTTCCCTCCTTTAAACTGAAGGCTGGCCACTAGTAGAATGTGTGATTTGTTTCTCCCGATTATTTAGGACTCAGGCTCGACCTCTACCTTTTAATCAGTAGCTAATAAAGCACACTAAGCTCCTGCAGCACTCTGCCTCTTTCTTTTCATTCTCAACTTCTCAAGATTTCAAAATATCCATCCATCATCTGTAACTGTTCATCCTCATCAAGGTTGTGGAGGGCTGGAGCCTATCCCAGCTGACACTGAGACAAGAGACAACCATTCACACTCACATTCACACCAATGAAGCTATAAACCTGCATCTTTGGACTGTGGAAGGAAGCCAGAGTACCTGGAGAGAATCCACACAGACACAGAGAGAACATGCAAACTCCACACTGAAAGGCCCAAGCAGGGGTTCACTGTCACTGTACCACTGTGCCGCCACCCAAAATTAATATGCATCCATTATCTGTAAGAGCTTACCTTCATCAGGGTCATGGTGGGACTGGAGCCTATCCAAACTGACTTAGAGCGAGAGGTGGGGTGCAAGTCGCCAATTCATCACAGGGCACATAGAGACAAACCATTCACACGTACAGACAATTTAGAGTCACCAATTAACCTATAAACCTGGCAGGATACACCCTGGACCAGTTGTACTGTGGGAGGAAACAGAGTACCTGGAGAGAACCCACGCCATGGATAACTGCACACGGAAAGCCTCCAGCCAGGGTTCAAACCAGGAACCTTCGTGCTGACCACTGCACCACCATGCAATGAATGTTTCAGTTTAAAAGCTTTAGTTTACTTGAACATAATTTACCAACCAATTCACAAAAACATTAGCAGTGAAATGTGTCCAGGAGTCGGAGATTTGACTTAAAAAATAAACTATGCTAATTTGAAGAGAAGCCAGAGGAGACGAGAGAACGTTTGTGTGTGATGTCTTTTATTCAAAGGACGTTTCCAACGTTTCTTTCCTGCTTTCTGCAACTGTTTCAGATCACTGTGGATCAGTTTCCAGTCATTTGAAAACGTTTTTAAAAATAGATTTCTTTTTTCGAGGTGTGTGCGGGTGAAAACATTTGATATTAAAAGAAACCGGAGTTATAAAATCAATTTAAAAAAAGAACACTGAATGCATGCTAGATTTGTCCTTAATGCTGCACCGTAAAGGATTAATGGCACAACTTCTTAATAAAGCAGCCTTTAGAAAGAGTTTTATACAGTGGGTTATAATTAATGGCTTCATTAGTGCTTCATCATTCACTAGTGCTTCACAGATCAGTCATAAGTCATTGATAGGAACACATTGGGTTGCCAGGTTGTGTACATCTCTCCGGTAATCCTCCTCGAGCTGCACACTTTTTAACTCTGACCTTCTGGAAAAGTGAGTCTGGATCAAGTTTATCAGATTTATTAGCAATTAGCAACATTTACAATTAAAAACTGGTTGGATAGTTGTAAATAATAAATAATTATCAACTTCACAAGTTTACTCACCAACAGCCAGGTGACCCAACAGGCTACTCACCAACTTTGACTGCTGGCTTCATATAAAGTGACGCATAATAAAACACAGATTATTAGTGACTCATCAGAAATGTTTCATGACCTGGCAACCCGAAAGTTAACCAAACTAATGCTTATAACTGATCAATAAAGAATTAGTAAATGACTTATTAACCTTTAATAAAGTAATTAGTCACAACTTAAAGCGGCTTATTATAAAGTGGAGAACACAGTCTGACTGCAGGCGTCTTCAGATGAAGGCAGTAATTAGAATTTTTGTGGGCCGGCAGCACAAAATGAACAGATCCACCATCACATGGTCTGCTGCTCAGATCTGGAGCTTGAAAAGTCTTTTTGGCTCGAAATATTTGGGAACAGGAAAAAAAAAACAAAAAAAACCCTCCTCTGTTGTAGTTACAGGTCAGGAGTCACAGGCTCTGTGTTGAGTCCTGCCAGTGTGGCTGCACTGCCTGCAGTCATACTAATGATAGAAGTATCACAGATTACTTTAAGGCTCTTAAGCTTCCCGGCTAGCTTCTGCTGCGTTCTGTCACATTGTGTCAGTTGATACTGACGGTGTGGTTTTCTTCATAAGACGTTTGGGCTTGTGTCGTGGCTCACGGTCCACTCTTCACATTTCAGTCATCTGGTCCCTTGCTGCAGTGTGAGCAAACCCGCCCGCTGGTGATACTGCTTCTCCTTGGCCTCTGCGATCTTCGCAGACAGATCCATCGGCTTCTCGAAGAAGTTCACCAGCGCCTGTTCGGTCAGCAGAGACGCCAGGATCTGAGCGTAGCTGACCGTCCACTCGTTGTCCTCCGCCAAACTCCCGTCGGCGTCTTGAGCGGAGTCCGCTCCTTTCGCCTCCTCTTGGCCTCCGGCGACCTCTGACCCCGAGCTGTGCGCGCGGTGGCCGGCCTCGCCTATCTGCAGCACGAGGCTGGTTACCGTGGCGATGGCCTGGAAGAGGTCGTTCTCCTCTGGGTCGCCGTGGAACATGCTGTAGAGAGTTTTGCAGAACTGGATGAACTCACGCTGTGGAGGAAGAGATGGAGGGGGTTATACCTGTGCTGCATCACATGACTGATTTCTACAGAAACCAACACTGATGAGAAGATGGACTAATAATGACTCAGCAATTTTGATCAGTTTTATCATCTTATCCTGTTCCCCTGAAAAGATGAGTCTAAAGCCAGTCTCATGTCTTCATAAACACCCTGATCACTTTCAGATAACAGCCAGGAAGGTGATCGCAGTAACATTTCCGTATCGCATTCAACACGACACCAGTCTGAACTGAATGCTGTCAGATTAGAGAGAAATGCACGTCTTTTACCGCCTTCATCATCCCAAGATAACTGAGATACAAAAATGAGTTTAACAAACTAGGAAACACTGTGAAACAGACTTTTTTGGTCCTTGATTGTTGTGCTTCTACCACAGGTAAGGAGGCTGCGTAGTCAAGTCGTTTCCTGTCTGCTCATGGCTTCTGTTAAAAAACAGACCAGCTGCTTATTCTCTTCTGAAGATTCGTCTAGAAAGGCTGCGATCAGGAACGGCGGCTACGTCGCAGCCGTGCCGGTGGAATTAGACAGTGAGGAGAGTGATTGTCTCGGTCAATCGTCCTCCATTGAAGTAAGAGAGATTACATTCAAGCCGGTCTTCGAAAGGTTTGATGTTTTTCTTTTCTTGATACTACCACTGGGAGGCGCAAATGTCAGAAAGATTCAAATTCTAATACATGATGCAAGGAAAAATATATACACTCTCCTATAACCAGTACCTGGTTCATGAGTGGCAGAGGCTTCTCCGCGTCTTTCTCCTTCTCTTTGGCCAGATCCTGCAACATCTGCTTCAGCTGCTCCTGATAATCTTTCACTTCATCTTGAACATCTGGAACAGCAGCAGCACGGGGAGTCACATCCGAATCACAGAAGTTCACATCCGAATATGCAGAACACACTGTACACTGCCGTAGTGTTGAGCTAATGAATCAACAGCTGATGAGTCGCTGCGTGTTTGGACCGACCTGAGGGCAGATTGACGTAGAGGGGTCTGTTTGAGGACAGCAGGGGGCTCTTCATCAGGGACGGGTCATCTTCACTTTCTGTCAGAGCTGCAGACACAAACACGCTGAAGTTAATAACACAGCCTGACTGCAGCTTGAAGCTGTCAGGACTCTGACGGTGTGAACAGAATGAATCACCTGGTGGGATGTGCAGACGGTACAGCAGCCTTATTTTCTCATTCAGCTCTTCACAGTACAAAGTGTCTGACAGAGGCAGAGAGAGGAGACGGTTAGAACACAACACGTGCAATGCCCTCTCCTGTCACACTCTGCAAACACAATAATACATCTGCATCAATGTGCAGAACTTTGTTGTGATACAGCTTGTGACAGTTTAAACATCTGCTGCCCTGCAGTTCCTTTTTGTCACGCAGGACTGACAACTGACAGCTGACACAAGAGTGTCGTCCACAGACACTCAAACTCCATCAACGAATAAATAATTAACACATAGGCAGGAAGGATTGTGGCAGGTCACAGTCCTCAGAGCTGCTGCTCCTCTGTGTTGAAAGAAGCCAGCTGAGGTGGTGGGTGCTGTCCTTTGAAGGTGTTTCAGGCACTTCCAACTGGGAGGAGACCCCGGGGCAGACCCAGAACCTGCTGGAGGATGTAGGAAGCCCCCAGGAGGAGCTTTATGCATTGCTGGGGAGAGGGATGTCTGGAACACCCTGCTAAACCTGCTGCTACTGCGACCTGGCCCCAGATAATCGGAAGGAAATGGAGTGGAGTGGAATTCCAACTGAACTCAGCCACTGGATGTAGTTTTATTGTTGCTTTTACATTTTTCAACATACACCTAGTGGCATCTAGTCACGTCAAGTGATTTGATTTATTTATAAGATAGATCCAACTATCCACCTCATTCTGTTCAGGGTGAATTTCTCTGTTTTGTTTAAAGACTTGATCTCTCTCGTCTCTCTTATTTGAGAACATTCTTCATACTGTGTGTGACTCAGAGTCACAAGTTTCTTTTAAAGTTTTAAGTAGCCAGAACGGAGCTGAAGTTCAGTGACCAAAAAAAAGTATTTCGACGTGCTTTAAAATGGTTACAATCTCAGATCTGGGATCAAATCCTGTGCCGAAAGTCCTGAAAATACTTTTTATAGAGAGAGGAAGCAAATAAACAAGACAAAGACACAGCAGAGTCTAAATCTGACTCCAGTCTTCCCGTCCGTGCTCCCTCCCTTTACATACCCAGCCAACCAGCAAACTCTCTAAAGGTGACCAGGCTGTTCCGGTCCTGGTCCAGCAGGGTGAAGGTGCGGTTGGCCAGAGTGTCGGCGTGCTGGTTTGAGCCGCCGGGCCATGTCGTCAGCAGCCCGTACAGGCTCTTAAACTGGGGTCGGTCCAGTCGGTACTGGCGCTCCATGTAGCAACCAGAGTCACCGTAACGCCACGCTGCCGCCTCGGCCGCTGCTGCAGAGCTGCTGTCGCCCCAGTACAGACTGATGAAGTGCTCCGTCTGCAGGAGGAGGAGGAGGAGGAGGAGGAGGAGGAGGAGGAGAGGAGGAGGAGGAGAGGAGGAGGAGACAAAGTTATGTCTTGTGTTACGAAATACTCTGATTACACACCGGCTGGTTGGAGGAGGGATCATAAAGATACCTTGAAGAGATCGTAGACGTCAGACAAGTTCTCTGGAGAGATGGAAACATCTGGAGTCACCACTCGCAACTGCACACACACACACACACACACACACACAGAGGGAAGAGATGGAGGCTTTTACTGTAAGCAGTTTTAAAGCCAGACTGTACAACAGCTACGTCACGTTAATATTCTTGTGTCCGCTCACAGAGTTTTCTTTGGTGGTGTCTTCGTGAGCCTGCAGCACTCGGATTCTGTGTCGACAGCGAAGCCTCTCGATCTGCCTCACCGTCAAGTCTCCGAATTTCTGACACAATATGTGAGTAAAGGGTTCAGTGCTTTCACAATAAAGAAATCATTCAAGGCCGAAATCAACGACAAGACTTAAGCTCTTCTCACCGCGTAGGACTCGTTGATGAGGTCGGTGATGTTTGTGTGCCTCACAGTGGGAATATCAGCTTCGCCGCTGCTGGGCTCCAGTGCAGCGGGCGGGGAGGACGGAACACAAGACGACTCTTCACTCCCAACCTGGTCCAGAAAACTGCAAAAAAATGCAGATGTTATGAACAATAAACTCGCCTAAAGATCTGAGAATTTTTGTTAGGTAGTCACAAATCTACCCTGTGAGGATCATGAGCGCCTGTCCATCATCCGTGCTGGCAGACAGCTGCGCGGCGTTGGCGTCCAACGCCGCCAAGCCTAACTGGAAGATGGCTTTGATGCCGTGGAAGAAGAAGCAGTCGACCACGCAGACGGCGCTCTGGAAGGGCAGGACGCTGAGGAAGAGGGTGAGGAACCAGGAGAGGGAGACGGAGGAGAGGGCGGAGAGGTCTGGAACCTGTTCGGCTAGCTCTGGCAAACGCTCCCTGATCAGCTCCTCGAACACAGACTGGTCCACCTGAGCTCCTGTAGGGGGGGGCAAACAGGCATCAAGCATGGGGAGGTGTCTGTTGGTGTGGGGGTGGAGAGGCTACAGGGTAAGTAATATGATCTTGCGTGTGCTTTTGGACTGAGGCCGTTTTTCACCACTAGATGGCAGCAAACGTGCACAATGACATCATTTTCCTTCGCTGCACAATTAAAATCTGTTGATTAAAGTACAACAATCATGTGCATGTGACTGTGTACTCCGCAGCCTGGGGTTAAACATTGTGGTCAAACAGACTAAATCTGTCAGCAGGATTGTTGTTTTTTTTATTGTTTTTCTGGGAGAGATTGTTAATCCTAATGAAAAAGATAAAAAAATAACTCTTCTGTGTTGTGTCCGTGTTCCACAAAGACGTTCTCAGAACACAATTACAGACGTTTGAAAGATGAAGAAACAACCACAAACATCTGGGCATTACCAGAAAGAGGAAATTGCTTCAAATGCACCTTACATGTCAAAAATAAACAGCTTGACAAACACAGGAAATAAGGCCTCGTTCTGGAGGACAAAAATAACTGTTTGGTCTGTTTGGTGTCTGACGAGCAGCAGCTCCGTCAAAACAGCCGCAGTATGAAAGAGTTTAACTGCACACGAGCCTTTAAATGGTCACATGACTTTTAGCTTATGTCAAACAAAGAGCAGCTACTGTCTCTCGTCTCCTTTGACCCCTGACCTCTCACCTATGACCCTGCGGTTGAAGTAGTCAGGCAGCATCCTCTCACAAACAGCCACCAGCAGCCAGAAAGCTTCTTCTTCTTTAGCGTAGAGCAGCAGCACCGACGCCAGGATGTTCATAGACTGAAGAGAAGGACACGAGGAAGACACACACACACACACACACACACAGATCATTTATTCCAGATACACTTCTGATTAAGTTTAGTAATCAATAATCTGTGAGGGCAGTGATGCACATTGTAGAGGCTGTTATACTGCATTCACTACAGTTAAAAATATCATTTTAATAAGTTTAATAATTTGTTCATTTCATTTATACTTGCACTTAAATAGTAAATGTCACTGGCTAACCACATTCACACACATTCACACACTGATGGCACAGCCTTCAGTCAGCCACAGCCGCTCCTCAAAGACTTTTAAAATGTGTAAATGAATAATTCTGTCTTTGAGTCTTCAAGTCTTAAATGAAGTTAGTTCTTTTTAAGCAGATGAATAATGCTTTCTGCTCATCATTCATTCGTTTCCATTTGCTTTAACATTGACAGATTTCACTGCATGATTCGTTTCATTTAAATAGGTGTAAGTAGTGCTCCATCTAAAAGTTAATATTATTCTAGACTAATGAATATGAATATCAGTGCAGTCCAAGCAAACCTGAACACTCCCTTGTACTGCTACTGTTGTGATTACAGTATCCAACACAAAGTCATCCCTAACCCCAAACATCATCTCTACCTGACAGTATCCGATCTTTGGGTTGCGGTGAGCGTAGGCGGTGAGGACACGTCTCAGTGCAGCGATGCCCGTGGGGTTCTGAAAGGCGGGATGGTCCGGCAGAGAGCGGTGAAGGTCCCGCTCGATCTCCTCTGTGGCCAGGCTGCTTTGACCCATCGACTTCTGCACCAGGTTGGTGTAGTAGCCCTGATGGGACTCCAGCTCTGAGGACGCATCTGCACACACCAGAGGGAGAGATACCGTCCTTTTAAAATATAATGTCGCACATACAACATCCACTTCTACAAACTGAATCACTTAAAACCTGCAAGACACGAACGTTTTTTCTCTCTCAAATTACAATCAAGAACAAGAAAACTCTGTAACCACAGCAAATCCTGTTTCCTCTAAGTGACTAAACCATTAGAGGAAGTTCTGGTGCAACAAACTATCAGGACAGACAGGACAGAACATCCTGTATCATCGTACTAATCATACATACACTAACACACATCACCTGCCCCGAGGGAGAATACTTGGCGTTCATGTGGGAAAATCCAGACAGTGTGTTATTATTCTGCTCTTTTCTTTTCTGCATGTGGGAACGATGAGATCATCCTCTATTTAAAAAGCCCGACCGTTTTGTTTTGTTTTGTTTTTTTTTTGTCACTACGTCATCTCTCCCTCTGAAAAAAGAAAGACAAACATCTTCAGCACACAAGGAGACAAATAGAAAGAATGATTTCTTGATGAATGCAAAAAAAATGAATGAGTCTTTCTGTTCCATAAAACACACTCACTGATGAAACTGTTCATGTGAATAGAACTGCTGAAAGAACCTTGTCCATTTTTCATGTCCGACTTCAGTGGATGCTTTTATTGCAATTATTTATACAATTATTCAGTCAATCATGCAGCATATTATTTGGACATTCCCTTTGAATGTGTGAATAACAGGAAATGACAGCCATCGTATCAAAATAATAAGTGAAATCACCTGCACATGCTTACAAATCAATCCAATTTCAGCAGATAACTGCTCCTACGGCTTTCCTGCTGAGACTGAAGAAACATTCATAGACCGCTAAACGGTCAAAATGTCAGACGTATTTGTCAGTTTGAGAATTGAGCGAGGTGTGTTTCTTTCTCGTGTCTTTCCACTGTTTAAGTGTTTCAATGTCGTTTGCCTTCCGTCCAGTGTATTCACTGAGTAATTCTAGATATGTAACGCTGAATGTGAAGATCAACATTTGCAGATTACGAATGTTATAATGCTGCGCGGCTACGTTGTTGTGATGTACTGTGCTGTTACCTGTTTGCTGTTAACAAATGAAAGAAAACCTACTTATTAAAAAGAATATGTCATAAATCAATACAAGCTGCCTTGTCATATATTTTATTCTTAATTCATTCTATAATCTGAATTTTCTTTTCTGAATGTGAGTGGTTCCTTCTTTTTTCATTGTGTTGAACTGACAGAAAACCGAAGCAGGACACTGAAATAAATATTAGGATTCTCTGAGGATGTAAAGAACCATCGAGGATCAGTTGTCTCTGTGCTAACAGGTTGTCCCCAACATTAACTTTTTTTTTTTTTTTACTCCAGGTGCTGTTTCAGTTTCACTTCCAAAGTTCCAGAGGAACTGACAGCAGCCCAAAATAAAAGCTGGCAGTTTGGTTTTGACTGAAAAGGTGACGTCTGGAACATGTGGAGGTGCAGCAGATGGAGAGAAGAGGATGTGAAGCCTCGGCTGTTTCTCTGTGTGTCTGGATGATCCACAGTAAAGTCAGCGTTCAGCAGCCCTTCGTGAAACTAAATGGGCTTTTCAAAAGGCTCCGAAAAACAAAAAGGTCCATCTATATAACAATCACCAGTCATCATTCAGAGCTCTGACATCGTTTCACTTCACACCCTCAAAGTGATTTGATTGGTGCTTTGAATGCAGCACTCCATGGAGCAAATTTACAACTCAAATAAAATCACTATTTTATTCTCATGCTGAACTTAGATTAGACTCATACTCTATCTACAGAGGGCACAATCTGTCATCATATTATGAAGCGTAATACTGGAGATCATAAACACCAAGGGTACACTAAATGTCAAGAACACTATAATATATTACAATTAAACACCAACAGCTACAGGCTCCAGTAGACCAGTTTAACATTGTGTCACTCATAAAAACAGACAGATCTGAAGTCATTTTGATGTTCCACTGATCAGGTTAATTTCTACACAATGTTGCTTTAACATGAATTGTCTGTTTTGTGCTAATGAGGCAATAGAAAATAAACCTATAGGATAAATGTTATCTCTCATATTGTGATACAGAGTTATGTCAATGATGTCCCATGCAGGTTATATTTAATCAAAGGCGTCTATGGAAGCCACACAGCATTTAAAGCTCGCAGACTGCTCTCCTTGTTACCGCCTGGCAGACGTTACAGGAGCAAAATATGCACCACCAACCATGACTGCTGCTACTGTACTAGGACTGATCTTTCTGTGTGCACTCGTCATGTAACTCTTACTCTGAATTTTCATATATTTACATAGAGTAGTATATCCTGTTTATACAGTATGTTCATGTCTGCTCTTAATGCTGAGCTGACCTTGTCCAACACATTGCATTGTACTGTTGACCCGGTGTTAACCTACATACGACCCTTAAACAGTGTCAGATTGCTGCTCTGCACAGAAATGGCTAAAAACTGCTTCTCCTACACAAATACCATTTTAGCCACTGTCTATTTTCATTTTACCAGAAAGTGTCATCCACAGCTCCCCTCGCAGTGACTCTGGTATCCCCATGGCAACAAGTCTTTGGATCTTCTCGGTGCGGAACATGTGGACGCCGCGGCCGAACTCCAAGAAATGATCCTCCCACAGCCGCTCCTTCACCTGCTCCATGCTCTGACACAAACACACAGATTAAACGCGTGGACGAGGTTTGGACACTGATTTCGACTCAAGTGGAGTTACTGATAAATGGTTTATATCATTTTATAATTTGGGTGAAATGTCTTCACTCTACCTTGTTGCCGTTATTTCCCGGTTGGTTTTGGTGGAAGGCTGTCATCAGAGCCTCGCTGTTGACGGTGTTACGCAGAACCTGCTCCTCTAGTTCTTCCTCATCAGAGTAACCAGTGTCATAGTAGAAGGTGTAGTAAGGTGTAGGAGAGCTCTGAGGTACACATGAGGGAAAAAACAGCAACAGGAATGTTTCCATGTGTCAAAACTGAGCAATGAAACTAATTCATTTCAACTAAGTTTGACTTCATGCTGTGTTTTTCCATGATCAGGTGTAACTTCAGGCTCACACTTCCTCTTATATAAGAAAGCTTTAAATTACACTAATAAACATAACTGGTAAACATGCTGCTAAATGAAACAGAACAAACGCTGTGTGAAACAGTGTACACAGGAGGAACTGAGGGTCTTTTTCAAACATAGTCGACATGTAAAACTGGTCAACTGGTGTATTATTTACTTGTTTACGCCCATTTAAATGTGGTCCCACATCCCTTCATTGCTTCATTGCACAACCTTACATTCACTTCTGTAAGGTTGTGATGTCACAATTATACAGTCTCCATCATTAGCACTTGCCCCTAGCACGGCCCATTCAGACCCAACGTCCAGGGAGGCTACAGTCCACTACTTGTGGTTGCTGACTGTAGCCTACCCGGGTGTGGTAGGTGTACTAGGGTGTCGGGGCCATGTGTCCCTATGAAAACAGTCAGCCAATCAGAAGCAAGGCTCATTAATATTAATGAGACAAAATGCAGTTGTTCTTGCCCAAGCTCTAGAGAAAAGTGCGAGAGAGGAGATGTAAGACTTTGTAGGTAGACTTTTGATATTTCAAACTTACAAATTTATCTTTTTACAAATAGCAAAACTTCAAATAAATCACTGATAAGTGTAAAATATGGGACCTCGAAGTTGTAGGTAGACAGTGAAATAAATAAATGAAAACATGACATGTACCACACTCCTCTTGCTGCCTTTCCTGCTGCGGAACATGGACTGTTTCCACTGCACAGATCGGAGTCTGGAGTTCAGGCTCTCGACCAGCTCGTTTCTGTCCTGCAGCTCGATCAGCTGGAAGGCCTTCTTAGTCCGAACACTCACTATGATGGGGTTGGGAAGCAGAGTGGTGCTCTCTGCTTTTTCTATGGACAACACCTGGCGAGAAGATCGAGGAGACGAGGCTTCAACACACAACTCATTTAATCAAAATGTAAGTTTAAATCATTTTCTACTCAGTTCATCAAAATAAATAACCCGGACTGTTATTGAACATGCAATTGATCCTGTATTTGACCAAGTCAATATTCCAAAATGTTTGACTTAATACCTCGATATCATGTGACAGCCTCTGCATGACATGGTGCTTTCATACAGTGAGAGGTACATGAGCTGACAGTAACTATAACACAACCTTTAAAATGAGAACATCTGAAACACTCATGTGCAGGAATAAAAGAGATGATAGAGGTTAAAGAAAATCAGCTGGAGAGCAGAAGGGGAAGTATTCACCGCAATGAATACAGTGGGTGGAAGTGATCACACTTGTTTTGTTTTTTTTAAAGACAATGCTCCAACAGAAAAACAGTGGAAGAGAGGATTAAACGGCAGCAGGTGGTGAGGAAAGAAAGGACGCATGACTCCTCACATTGTTCATAGACAGACCGAGCATCTGGCTGCTAATCTCTGCTTTTCACAAGGAATTACACTTACAGGCTAACAATGATGCTGGAATAAAAACGTACAATTACACAGTTAAGATTTTTTTCCCCAATCTAGAAGCTCCTTGGCTGAACTCCTCTCTGAAACCGTTTATTTAACCCGGTTTCCAGCGCTGTAGAAGGGAGTATATTCATTTATGACCCCAAGTTCTTTTTAATGCAGCCATCCAGCAAAGAATAAACGCCCCGTGTTATGAACAGTGACATGCAAGACTACTCTCACATATTTAGCTCACTTAAATTCTGCTGCTTGACTTCAGGGAGTAAGGATCACCATGAAATCAGCATTAGCTATAGAAGAGGTGCAGATTTTACAACACAAACTGACCCACAGAAAACGAGACAAACACATAATTATGCATTAAGAGTGAAGTGTTCCTTACTGCTTACTCCATCCACATTTAGCTTGCACTGGGTACATCATCTGAAGGATGGAGTGAGGCTTAGTATTATCCTGACGTTTCCCACTAGCCATTTATTCTTCACACTGAACTTGTCCTTTGACAGAGCAAACACGTTTCTGGAACTGCCACCTGTACGACTGCGGCAAATAACATTCCCCTCTGCACTATAATGTGTTAGTGCGTAAACATTATCAGCCACATGAAACCAGACCATGTGTTACTCTTTAACCGGCATGTGGCAGAATAAACACAGACTGTTCAACAAAGTCACCTAAAAATACGAGAGCGTTAGAGAAAACGCCGGCCTCCTACAGAGCCTCTCAGATAAAAGGGTCTGGAATAAAGTCACTGAGGACGAAGAGGGAGGTTTCTAACTGGTTTCATTCGCTAAGAGGCTGGAAAGTCTCACAGGAGATAGCGGTGCATTTTTTCATCATCATTTCAGCATCCCGAAATCCATATCACACCCTCGTTTAATGGGAATACATCCCTTCATATCTACAAGGTTTTTATGCGCAGATGGTCTTCACTCACGTTGCATGAACTGGACCAATAAATCAATGTTCTTCCTGTAGCCGTTTACAGTAATTCACTCACATTACGACAGAGAAATAAAGTTTATATGGCTGCACTTCCAGTTAACCTGGTTCATTGTGCGTCATGTGAATAACTCCTAGTTAACTTGTGGTTTCAATCATCTCGTGAGCCATTCGAGCAGGTAATCATGGACATTCTGGACTTGATGAGAACTACCTAAGTGCATCATTAGCTTTTCTGTGTCCTGTGTTAGCTTGGTGTCCTTGCTTTTATCATTTAACAGGTACGATTGTCAACAGGCTGATGAACAGGTGAGGCCGTAATGCAGGCACCGTACCTCTGAGAGGGGTATGATCAGGACGCAGCTGCCTTCCTCTCGGCTGGAGAAACACAGGTAACTGTCGGTGGCGTAGAGAGTCCCGGCCGTGTGGCAGCGTGCATGTGGCGTCCACACCGAGCAAGAGGCCACCTCGTGGAGTTTTTCGGCACGAGGGAGCCGAAACAAAGCCAGGACGTACTCCCTTAACGCCTGCTCCTCCAGGATCCTGGGAAGAAGATGAGGAGGCGATGTTGATGATCACTTTCACTTAAAACTACACAAAAGGCAATTTAGAAAGTATGAATTCTGGATGTGAAACAGTTTCCCTACTTTGTTATTTTATAGTTGCCCTGCGCTGAAGTCTGACCTTTGAATTCTCTGAGGGAATCCCCCCCTCCTTAAAGAATAGCTTAACACACCCTAAAAATCTTGCCTCATGGTTTGATTTCTCGCCCGGCAGCAGTGATGTACAGGTGTACTCCAGGACACTGTGACATCACTGCTGGGTTTGGTTACAGGTCAGCAAAGCACACCTCTGACCACACCCAATAAGACGATGCACACTTGAACAGATAATGAACACTTCAAATTTTAAACTTTGCACACATGGTGGATGTTGGCTTAACATCGAATCAGCAACAGGTTATAATGTTCACCACCAGACGTCTCTATTGCTATGATTGGACGTTTTCTAGTCAGCTGATAGCCAAGAAACTGGTGAATGACCTACTGGTGGTGTAGCACGAATGAAGCGGTTGATGCAAGCGTGCTCAGAAGGCTGTTTTCTTTCTGCATATATCAGGAAAAGCTGTTTTGCACATCAGATAACATATACACTGATAGCAATACGAAAAGCAGATAATATCGTCCCACTGCTAAATATAGGTCAGGCTGTATTCGACATTTAAAATTAAATCCAGCAGGGAAGATTATTGGTAATGTCACGAGAAAAGAGAAGCAAAGCTGAGAAGCAGCACGTGCATGATGATTTACTGCGGCAAGCAGAGAGGAAGTAGCAGAAAGGGGCAGCGCTGCTCATCAGACTTTCCCCTCCATAATTTTCATCTTGAAGGAGCGAGACAATACTCTGCTTCACTGGACAGAATCATGTGACTCTTGGTTGGGGGGGGGGCAAAGTTATCCCAGCTGTATACTCTGAATAAAATCTAAACTGAAATCAGCCCTCTGCATCACTGCCGATATATGTTTTAGTCTTTTAGTTACACATTTTATCTTTAGAATATGTCTTTCTACTCTTTGCTCTCTACTCCTTTGTCTGGTGGTTTAAAAAAAAAAAAACAGACCTCAGATCTGCAGTGAGGACACTCGTGTTGCATTTTAAAGAGGTTTGGTTAGCCTTTGTGAAAACAACAAAACCATTTTTGGTTAAAGAAATACACAGGCTCATTCCTTTCCAACTTTGAGCTCTTCGATATTATTGCAGTCTAAAATGTAAGACATATGGGGGCTCTGCCTCCAGGCTGTCATGAGAGGAGGCACACTGACCCGCTTGACTAGATGCCAGTTTGTGGCTTGAGCTCTGAGATCAGTGATACAGAAAATGTGTAAAAGATTGTAAAGGCTGATTTCATAGAAGGTAACAAAAATATGTGAAAGTCTAGAGCTTTCTTTGGATTTTTTCGAAACAAAATGTTGCTCACTCATCATCCTATAACCAAAACACATCACTAGGAGCTGAATGATGTGCAGCAAGAGATGAAATGTATTCTGAAGTGACGTGGCCTAACTATTCATGTTCTGCATGATCAGCTGATGAAGAGGGGAAAGTGACATCACTGTGCTAATACTGCATGTTTTTAGGACTGGGTTGTCGATGAAGAACAGTCAGAGGATGAAGAGGAGTCCACCATGATGAACTTCTACGCAGGCATTGAGAAGTTTATTGCCAGTCATCTTCATCTGACTGTTCTTCTTTCTATATTTTATTGCCTTCATTTTATTTATAACTTCCTTCATTTCACACGGTGACTTCCTTCCTTGCTTCTTCTCTTTTTTTTTCTCTCCACCCTGGACTCTACGGGGGTTTTTAAGTGTTTACTTTCCATTTCTTCTTCTCTTTTTTCATTGCTCATCTCTTCGCCTACGCATGCTCAAAGATCAACATCAGCTACTGCACATATAAAAATACATTTGCTATTAACAGGTCCTACATCTGTTCTGTAGCTCGGAGGTGGTTGACTTCCTCTGTTTAGTTTTGAGGTTTCACACTGTAGAGTATACAGTGATGTTTGAGGACAAACTCAAGTGTGACACGCTGTGTTGTTTGTGCAGGTAAGCAGTTAGCTTTGTGCTTTACAGACACAGTGAACACACAGTACAAATGAGGCCACTCAGCTCACCATATGCTTCTTTAGAACTGCTGGTTCTAAAGAAGCACATTCACACCCACTCCTCTGTGAGTGGCCAGATGTGTGGAGGTGAGGAAGGAGTGAAGGTGTCTGACCTCTTGGTGATGCGTGTGGGCTGCTGCAGGACTCGGTCCAGCTCCAGGCCTTCGCTGTCCAGCAGCCGCCTGAGGGCAATGTCAGCCAGCTGACCTATGACCCCGAATGCCTCGTCCAGGTTCAGGAACATGGAGAATTCCCTCTGCCGCTGCCGTGTGCCGACCCGGATCGCCTCCGTCATCAGACCGGTGGAGACCCGCTCAAACCGTGTCATCTCCGCCCAGGGAATCACAAATTTGACTGAAGGGGGAAGAGAGTAAAACGTTTGAGTTTCTTAAGTCGCAGTGACCAATAGACCTGTGGAACACCTTATGGTCATTAGTTGAGCATATTTATGTAAAACTTTTCTAACAAATACTACAAACTTTCCATACTTCATTTGCAAGTGACTGTGGGAAGTTTGTGAAACTCCAGCTGCAAATTGTGATGAAAAGAAGCTACAAGAAACATTCATGCAGCAATAATCTTCCAGTTTGTGACGTCTAAATCACATTTGCCTTGCAAATGTTGCCTTTCTTTACCTATTTTAAAGTTTTCTTTAAGTTAAGTTTCACCTGCGCAGTGACTCATTCCTTCTACACGACACAGTGTTCCGTTTCACTAAATCTAGTGAGAGCTTCGTCAACCATTTACAGTCGTTACCGCAATCAAAAACAGCATTAGCATCAGATTTCACAAAGACTGTGTGACTGTCTGGTCGAGTTAACGTAAAGCAGTTTTAAAATAAGACGTACAAGATATGACTACGTATTCAGAAAACATTCATATCTGTATCTATATACTCTAAGAAAATGAGTTTTAAAGGCATGTGAGTGGATCTTACTTCTGACAAAGTGTAGATGAAGTAATAATAAAGTGCACAAATAGATTTGTCTAATTTTTACAGAGTACACTCAACAACAACATACCTAGTTATTCCGATAGATATGATTATTTTTTCTACTGATGTAATCAATGTGTGTGTATCAGTTATTTCCACACATTCATAGTTTCTCAAGTGAAGTGAGAATTGCATGAAGCTGTGAAGAAGTGGCTCATTCTGCAATGAAACTCATAATGATGTATTGTAAAAGCTGCTGTACTCACAAAGAAGCAATTTTATTGTGCATTTGTTACTCAAAAGAGTAACAAATGAAGAGTTGCTTCTACCAGCCTTACTGCTGATACCTTATGCCTCATTTTTCACAGGTAAAGTGTCGCCATCAGCAGCTCGCTCTCAACCTGTCTCCTCCGTTTAAGGGCACCACCAACACTGCGACGTGTAGTGGTCCTACTGCACGTCCACTGTACTTCCGCAACCTTTCGCGGTTGCCGGCACCTTATTTTCCTCATTTACACCCCTCTCCGAGAGTGACGTGTCTGGACTCCTGATCCTACTACATGCTGGTTGGACTTTATGCCAACAAACTTACTTCAATCCATTAGTCCTACCATCACTACCAGCTATCTGCTGCTCTCCGTTGGTGGAACGTCCTACCAGTTTCTACCAGATCAGGGGCGTCCCTCTCTACCTTCAGAAACCTCCTGAAGACCTCCAGCTCTTCAGAGAGGACCTCCTCTCCAACACTACCAATATCTGGACATGATAAATCTCTCTACAACTGTCAAGTGAGTAGTAAATGCTGCACCCCCATGTCCTTGTTGTTATTGTCAGCATATTCTAGTCTGGAGACACAGATATCTATTTACGCAGATTGGAACATCAACGGCAAGCTATCGATTATGTCTAGGAAGGCAGCAATAGCTCTCTTCGACCCTGGCCACCACAGTGTTGAGATAGACTGGCACCTACTGTTCTGAACCAAAGCCAAACAACTAATATTGCCGAGGACCTCAAGGCCCACACGTGACCTTGTGTAACCTAAGGATAGAAAATTCCATAACAAGTAGCATAATTGAAGATGCACATTGAGAGTAAACATGAATAAATTGGAGGGGAGTGACTCCCTGAAAATCAGAGCCCTCACTTTGGTGTACAGACCTTCCTTCCCGAGCAGGAAGGAGTAGAAGGACATGTGGTTGATGCTGAGGTAGAGGAAGCCCTGTCGAGGCACGCGGCCTTTCCAGCAGCAGCAGGAGTAGTACGTCACCAGTTTCTCCGACGACGGAAGGCCAAAGTGCAACTCAAACTTCAGCAGCGCCTCCCTGAACTTTTCCGGGTCCTCCTCCTGGGCAGCCTGGCGACCCCGAACCTCCTCAGCAATAAGGCCCTACAGAGGAGGGATGTTTTACTTTGATCCAACAAATACCTTCAATCTTCTTGAAATCCACAGAAAAGCTGTGTCAACACATCTCAAATCTAAAATCATCCTCTGTCAGGATTCAAAGGCAGCACTGACACGTTTCACACCTTGACTTTTCCTTTAACGAAGCTGGCAACATCCTCCTTGTTCTCAAACACAGACAGAGAGTGAAGCAAGTTGTGGATTAGCCAATCCCAGTGCTTGTTCACCTCCTCTATGGCAGCTCCTGACAGACAAGAAGACAAAACCCAAGAGGAAGTTAAACAACTGTAACCCGTCGAATATAGAAAAACATAGAAGAGGAAGGTATTTGATGGTTCAGCTCACCGCTAGCGATTACCCAGCTGATCTGGGAGCCGGGAACCTGGAGAAGGATGCGGAAGGGTGTGACCCTGGCATTGGAGTCCAGCACCGTGTCCAGCGCCCCTACCAGGAGGCCTGCAGAGACAATGAAACACAGAGAATCAGACTGGAGTTGAAATGATGCAAATACATTCCAGAGACAGAGGCTCAGGCAGCGATGATATTTTTATTGCCCACTGTTCATTTGCTGTTTTGTAGTGCTGCCTGAATTCTCTAGTGAGAACCATTATAACCTGCTCAGCAATGTGGACTCAAATTAGCCAACAATGCAACATGAACCAGCAAACAAGGTCCTGACAAAAGTACTGACTAGTTTTTTAGACTTCCATGCAGAAGTTAATGCAAAAGTGCTACTTGAGCCTGGCTAGAAAATGTCTCCTTAAACCCTTATATTAAAATCTTCTAGCTAATTTCCCCGTTCATGACAACTGTACTGAGGGTGAATTTCTCTAGAACTCACCTGTTCAAATGATATCAAAGCTTAAAGTAATGCAGAATTAACCTTTTTCAAAGACTTTCAAACAGAGTCAGGGTGCTGCTGTGGTACATGTTGGTGCACTGGAAAGTCTCTGCTGCAATAAATGGAACTGACCCTTAATCAGTATCAATGGAAACACCTGTGTTGACCCGACTATTCCATGTCAAAATGGCTGCTGTGACAAAAAAAAAAAAAAGAGTGTGACCGTTTTGATCGACAGCTTGTTTGAGCATGCAGGCTTCATTCAGCCCGCCTCAGCTCCACCCACACTTCACTTCTTTGGCCACCTTTAGATAAGCAGTGAGACGGCAGAGGCAGGACTGCCAAGATGGCGACGTCCAGAGCCACCACACTCTGTGGCTCTTCAGAAACCTGTGGGTGATGTACAACGTCCATGTTTACACAGTCTACGCACAACCGAAAAACACAATCTCACTATTGTTTATATGACCAGCAGCATGATGGATGTCATTACAGTCCCTCTCTTTGCGTGCCTCACAAACAACACAGAGGTGAAAAGTTCATACACAGGCCTCAATATTTCACAGCTGCATGACAGAAATACAGCAACGGGTTTAGAGCAGGCAGGGAGGTCTTGACTGGAGACAGACAGAGGAGAGGACAAGACGTTACACTTCTTTACCATTGATGGTTTTCAAACAATGTATTTATTTCTGACTTTATTGACATTTTTGTAATTGTTATGCATTTATTTTTTTACTTTTTAAATAATAATAATTACTAATAGAAGGTTGGACATTTTCTTGTTCTATATAGAGACATTGAGATGCTGTCTGAATTCTTTACTGAGAACCATTATAACCTGCTCAGCATTGTGGGCTTAAATTAGCCAACAATGCAACATGAAAATCATCAAACAAGGTCCTGACAAAAGTAGTGACTACTTTTTTAGACAAAGTCACTTATCTTTCTCAACTGAAAGGGTAAACAATTTGATATGCAGCCATACACAGTTAGCAGCAGAAATTAGCACAGGTAAGCTAACTGTACATCTGTATTTTGTTGTTTTGAAAAGTGTCTTATGTAACTTAAAAACTTAAACACAAAGTTGAATAATTAGATAAGCCACACTCAAGCTAACTGCCATTAGCTTGCCTTGTTAGCTAACTACTAGTATGACCTGTATGCTATCCAGCTTTACAATTTAGCTCAATCAAATAGTCTTTTTTGCCAAGCAGCAGCGACCTTCATATTATCTTTGTCCCTTTGTAACCCTTCACAAAGCACAACACTCTTTTGTGCGTCCATGGCTGTGAAGTGAAGCCAATGTGAAAGTGCCAAAAACTGCAGTTCCTCAAACGTCCACTTGAGGCTGGCTACAGCAGGAGTCAGTCTCCATAAGTCCCCATGTTAAAATGTCCAACTTCACAGCAGAAATAAACATGTTTACAGCCTGGTACAAAAACAGTTTTGGTCTCTATAGCTAAT
This sequence comes from Miichthys miiuy, assembly GCA_036365135.1. NCBI lineage: Eukaryota > Metazoa > Chordata > Actinopteri > Sciaenidae > Miichthys > Miichthys miiuy. The sequence goes on from CM071612.1 coordinate 23,279,926, forward strand.
TTCCCCGTTCATGACAACTGTACTGAGGGTGAATTTATATACAACTCACCTGTTCAAATTATATCAAGGCTTAAGGTTACACATAATTAACATTTTATTGCCATTTTTGTAGTTATTCTGTATTTGAGTTTTAAAATTGAGCTATAATTAATAGAAGTTATACAAATACTTTTATAGCATTATAATGCAATTATTATCAGCATTAATATCAGCAGTAGTGACTGTACATTTTCATACAAATATTGTCAAAGTTGGGCTTTAAATGAATTCAAGAAAAGGACACCTAATGTCATTATTACATTAAATACAGAACCACAGAGAGCAGCAAAAACAGGTACTTCAGACACAGAAGCAGCACTGCAGAGAGGAAGGAACAAAGCTTATCACAGTTTAGATGAGTCGCAGTTAAATACAAGAGGATCTCATTATATAATCAAGAGGGTAATAAACTCAAGTCAGACAGTCTGTTCAGTTTTAATACTGAAATCCAGCAGAAAATCTGGTCAGAGGAAGCTCTCTGCAGCTGCAATCAACCCCACAGATGTGAACCAACAGTGACTTCATGCATTTTAATCATCAAGCGATAGAAACAGACTAGAAAACACATCCACACTTTGTGAAAAGGCTGAAACTTTGTCTGACCAGGCTTCCGTCATCACGTCTTCATCTCTGTAAACTATGGCTAATCTGAGTCACGCTCCTCCAATAGCAACTCTCTTGGTGGTGCTTTAATTCTACATTTCCTCTGCAAAGAAACACGTCGAGGCACGTCGAGGCAGTTAATATTCTGTCTTAGGAAACAGAAAAACCAGAAAAACACCAAAGCAACAACACAGCTGATTTAACATGTGTTTCACCGCAGATTGTTTTGAATCCAGATAAACAGCAATAACTGGGTGTGCTCTTGAAAGCACCCACAAAAATGTACCCAACATAAAGACATATGGTCATAAGTGTTTGAACTTTTTGGAAAACCTCCAGTTAGGAGTGACCAGCTGAGGCAGCAGCTACACACTTGTCATATTTTGTAAATTATATCAATTTGCCAACATGCCATCATCAAAATCTGAACAAGGCAAATACCAAAAATGAACATGTCAACTAATACATAATATATAGCTATATATTTATATCTATATAAGTGTGAAAATGTTCATTCATCTTCAGATTATCAACATCTACAGCTTGTGAATTATTAAACATGGTAGGTTTGAAAGAAAATGACAAATTCAAATTGCCAGTTAAAATGATATGGAAATGTCCCATAAAATAAAGCATTCACAAACAAACATTTTAAAAGGGACTCTGCACTATCAGCCAGATCAACCCAGCCTACCGCAGCAAGGTGAAAGCGTGCATTTCAAAGTCATGACTGAACAAGATGAGAGCAGTCCCTCACTCTGCCAAAAAGAGCTACTAAACCTGAGGATGTTTCATAAAAACGAGTGCGGGAGTGTCGAAATGCTTTTTTAAAAAGGATGTTTCTGTTCGTTTTATATAAAGTCAAGGCGTGTATCACGCTGAACATCAGCATACAATCATCTCCCACAGGCCTCCATCCAGACGTACTACATCCCACAAAAAGCACACTTTGGTGGAACCCTGAGCAGGTGGAGAGGTGTAAAGATAAAGTCTCCTCCGGCAGACAGCTCTGGCTCTCCGCCAAATGTAAACCACATCTTAGAGTCAGAGTCGACCTGCCTTGGGCTGCGAACCCCGCAGCCCGGCAACACAAAACCATCCGTCTGTCACCACAAAGCGCCGAAGGAGTTTACAGCAGTAAACCCTCCAGAGAAAGAGAGTCGATATGAATCATCAGGCTTTCTCTTCCAACAGCCACATTGTGAGGGATTACCACTGTGGAGACACGGAGGCTCCAGTCGACCTTTATGGGAGCAAAACAGAGAACTGCTATTTTACAAGACCGTAACGCCTGTTTGCTCCTGAATGCATCAAACTCAGTTATTTGTACGTCTTTCTCTCCTGTTGCTTTATCTCAGCACATTAAATTAACTGGTCAGACTGGTCTTGGAGTTGATTATAAATACAGAAAGATTGAAAGACAAGCCACAGTCTCTGTGAGGCTTCTTACAGCAAAGTATTTGGGTATGAAGGGGCTGATCAGCTGCAGATGTTTAGTTGCCCAGCCCTTCTCAGAAATTCTGCTCATCCCTGGTGTGATAAGGGCTAGAGTGTGTGTGTGTTCACACCACTGAGATCACACTGAATTTCAGTTTCTGCTTTCATCTTTATAAATGGAAACGTCAGCTATGAACCATAAAATAGACAGTGCCCTGCCCTGCTACGTGCCGTTTCCTCCCCTGCCTGTGTGGTGAAGGTCATTCAATAAGTTAATGTTAAACGACATGACAACAGGACTTGACCCTTGACCCTCCCCTCGCTATGGGAACAGCGGGAACAAACACATACACAAAGTAAACCCCCAGGCAGGAAGTTCCTACTATTCTGTTCCACGAGAAAGAGACCTGACCGAGTTTCTCCACAGGGAAGGAGAGAGCGTAGAGACGACGCTGTGTGAACTGGTTTAACGGTGTCATTCTTCACATACATCTACTGAGCAGGCGGCTGCCAGCGTGTCAGCGGAGCCTGTCGAACACACACAAAGAACACAGAGGAAGCAGACAGAGGAAGCAGCGAACAGGCCGTCATGATGAAAGCAGCAGCTCTCAGCAGTGGGAAGCGGTCACACAGGCTACAGCTGCGACGAGCATGTGGTCAGAAATGTGTATAACAATCAGCACACACGGGGACAGAACCTGTTGGGCAGGATTCAAACAGTGATAGCAGCATTTTCAACATCTCATAAAAAAAACTGACTTTTGTTTGAGGATCCTTCAGACCAGAGTGTGTCTGTGCTTATGAACACTGATCCTGTGTTTACTGTCATCTGTAGAGTATTCCTATAGAATATTAGACTCAGAACGTACATACAGTGTCGGGAACGTTACATGTGCAATCGCAATTATTTATTCTCATTGTTTACATTTAGTTTTTTGTTCTCTTAATATGTAAATATCATTAATCATACGCAATCGACTAATGCATGCTGTACTGTATGTGCAGACTGTATATACTGTAATATCTACTACCTCATGTACATAATAAAACCTGCATATATATATATATATATATATATATATATATATATATATATATATATATATATATATATATATATATATATATATGGCCAATTAAAGTGTGTTTCAGAGTGTGATTATCGAGCAGTTTGCTCATCCTGCGTCTGTTACTGTATTGCTACAGTTTCTATTCTGTGTATGAGAGAAAATATTTAAAATTTTAATATTTGAAATATATATATATATATAAAATATAATATTAAAAAACTGTTTGCCTTATATGATGAGCAGTCCCAAAGAAACTCAAATTAAAAGGTAGAAAACAGAGAAAATCCTTGTAGACATCATAAAGGAGGCTCAGAAGAAGAAGAGCTACACACTCTTCAAATCAATGATTTGATTTGACTTTTGATTTTTAAGTTCATGATTCATTTTTAACTTTGTTTTTTCAGCGCTGACAGCTCTGCCATTGTTAGACCATCACGTCTTTATTTGTATCAGTTGTTCATAAGTTTTATTAGTGTCTCAGAGACATTTACATTTTGGAATTAAAAAAAACAATAAGCTGCACGGTGTCAAGTGTGATATAAGGAGCTTATAAACAAACACAGAGAACACTCAACAGGTAGAGAAGTCTGAGACTGAAGTGTGCAGTGAGTCCAAACAGAATGAAGTCAGTAATAAAGTCTAGTTAACTCTAGTTTAATGTTGATGTCCTCTTCCTCTATGATACTACAAATGAGTTTTTAAAGGGTGAAAACTCTGTCTCTAACCTCGGCTCTGATGGCTGTGTGAAACATGTTTTTCTTTAGAGGAAGTGAGAACATTGTGTTGTGGTTGTTGCCTCTGGTCTGACCTCAGCATAGTTTTGAGAGCTGGAGCCTGAAACCTGATTTGGGTCCAGTGGTTAAGATCAAGTTAACCTGCCATATAATTATAAGGTCTGTTTAAAGGCATCAGTTGCCATAGTAACACACACACAGACTGGAGGATCTGGAGCAGGGACTTTCCTGTGAACCCTGTGACTGGAATAATCCAGGCTTTCCCTGAATTTTGGGTTTAACAGATCAGGTTAACTGTTTAATCCGAACTTCTTGGACGCACACCCCTGGGCACCCTCCTTTGTTTACCCCTGTGGTCTTTCCTGTTCCTGTTGTGCTGACAGCTGTCTTTCTCTGGCTCCTCCAGTGCTGTCAGTGTTTACCTGTGTGGCCTCTCCTTTTCTTGTTATGTCTGTGGTGGGTTCTCTTTACCTGTGATCCTGCCTGTCGGCTCTCCGTGGCCTCTCCTCCTCTGCAGGAGGAAGAAGTCGTTGCTCCTCTCGGTCACCCAGAGCTTCAGAGCGTTTTTCAGCAGAACTTCCTCCGGGTTCAGCCACATATCTTCCAGCAGGGAGGGGGCCGGAGGGAAGCCCTCCGCCGTCTGGGGTCTTTGCAGCGGGAGAATATAAAGTTTTCTCTGCCTGTCCTCCGGCTCGGGAGCGGCCTGATCGAGCCTACAGTGGCGGGTTCTCAGGCTGGTTGTCCATGGTTCTCCTGCGCTCCCGACAGCTGCAGGCTTCGGACTTCCTCGCCTCACGTCTGCTCCCTCACGCCCGATTTGCAGCAGCTGTACACACTGTACGAGATCGTCTGTGTGAGATGAGGTCTCACTCTGCAGTGAAATTGTGTTCCCACGGTTTTGCTGCGTGAAGATGAACTTTATATGAATAAACTATAACGTGTTTTTTATACAGACGCGTATTGCTGCCACGCCACACAAATAAAAATCTATCACTCGTTATAACATGAAAGGTTTCACATTATGATGTGATATATCATATATTAATATAAATATATATTATTATATTTATATTGTTGAAACGTTTCATGTTAAAACGTGATCATGTATATATTGTTATAACATTAAAAGTTTCACATTAGATTATTATTAGATTCATATTTCACGTTATAAGGTATTACTGATACATTTTGTTTTTCCGTGTGGCAGCAATAAGCTTCCGTACTTTTAGGATCTTTTAATGTATCAATATTTTTTATTATTATTATTTCACATATCGATCACAATAAAAGTTTTTGTTTTTTTATTCTGGCACAACACCCTCTCAATAACCTCTCAGTCTGATGATAAATAATAACAATAAAAATCTGTTTTCACAGAGGATTATAAAGTTTCTTCTTTTTGGCACTAAGAGAAAAAAATCACAAACTGAATCTGAAGACCTCATTCATGTTCTCCACACGTAAAGAAGATAAATATAACAAAAGCCCATAACTGGCTGCAGGTTATTAAGGTGCACTAACTAGCTGTGGTATGGGAGTACAAGAGTAGCTGTTAAAGTGAAACTTAACCGTCAAGCCACTTGTTTTCAGATGTAAACCAGTGTATGTGGATATTCAGTGTTATTGATTGATTCAGATCCAAACCTTGACAGTTTAGTGTAAAGCATTTCAATTCTACATATTGTGCTATACATATGTATAGCTACCTCCCTCTACTGGTGGACAATTGGCTATTGCATTTAAATTTCACTATTGGCTGATTTTGGAGGCAGGTGACATACGGTGGGTTAGGGTTAGACTCTGACTCTGCAGACCGTGACCTGCTACGTAGCTGTGCGGCAGTTCCATTATAACACGATCACCACACAGAAACAGTCACTTCAGTGACTGTCAGAGTGTGTGTGTCCAGCACAAACACAGAGAGCTGGCAGAGGCTGCTCATGACTGCTAAGCTCTGCCTCTCTGAGCCGCTGACTCTCAGCTAACGTTGACATTAAAACACATAAGATGTATGAGCTTCAAGTGGTTAGCTCTGTTAGCTCTGACCACTATTCCTGTAGACCAGCAGTCTGTCACTCAGACCTCCTGTGTCACAAACTAAAGAGCCATATTTATAATGCTCATTATAGTTTATTTATTTATTTATCCACTGTTTACATTTAGTCTGCTGTACATAGATATGTATATACTGTCATATCCACCTACCTCATGTACAGAACACAACCGGTTGTAGAAACCATATTTATTCCACCACCTGCACCACTGCACTGCCTATAGATAGACACACACACACACACACACACACACACACACACACACATATATGCTCTTTTTTTAAAATTTGCTGAGAGAGAGGGAGCAAGCAGAATTTGGGGGTTTAGTTACACTTTAAATATAACTGGAATGTTTATATCAAAGACTTGTGTGCATGAATTTAAAGCCCCTAAGATTTGAACATTGCCCCCTGTGGTGTTATAAGAATACACCTTCAGAGATTTGACGCAGGGACAAATGAGCTGAATTTTCATGGTCTAATATTTCTATCATCATAATTATGTGAAAGACGCTACACTCCCAAATAAAGTATTTAAACAAACGACAGCAAAGATGAACTTTAAAAAATGAATAATAATTAATAAAACAAGATTAAAGTTGACAAACAAACGTTAAAATGAAATTCAGATGCAGTCCGTGTAGAAATGAGCAGAGTTCATTTTGTTTCATAAACACGATATTTATAGTGACTGCAAAAATAAAAATCATTCATCATCAATGGATCGTGAAAATCAGGACAGAGTGAGAGCTCTTCGTTCTATTTTCTCTCTCTTCCGCATTTCACCAACTTTCCCTTCCGCCAGTTTCCGGTTGAGAGTCACTGGCCTTCCTGTGATTGGCTGTTGAGCCAATACAACGTTCAGGTGCTTAGTAAGATAACGATCACACAAAGGCTTATTGTATGCACTCAGTCCATTCATCATTACCATAACAAGAGCATACTGATTTACAGCACAAGATTAGAAGTGTAGAAACCACGTGACCTGCTAATAAAGACACAGCAAAGAAACACAGCTGGTCAGTAATTCAGGATAGAATAATTCATTTAAATATATATATATATAACTTTATTTTAGGCGTTTTCTGTTATACAGAAATAAGCATACATACATGAATATACAAACATACAAACTCGAAACATAGTCCCACATTGGTACCCTCCCCTTCTCCCTCCACATATGTCTTATCTTGTCTCTCTCTCTGTGTGTGCGTCTGTTTGTGCATGCTCGTGTGGTCTTGTGTCTGTTAATAAGAGAGTTTTACAAAGTCTTTTATTTTGAAGGGACTCTTATTTTGAAAGACTTTTGTCTTGTCTGTGTGTGTGTGTGTGTGTGTGTGTGTGTGTGTGTGTGTGTTTGTGTATGCATGTGTGCGTGTGTTTGTCTTGTCTGTGTGTGTGTGTGTGTGTGTGTGTGTGTGTGTGTGCGTGCATGTGTGTGCGTGCATGTGTGCTTGTCCTGTCTGTCTGTGTGTATGTGTCTGTCCTGTGTGTGTGTGTGTGTGTGTGTGTGTGTGTGTGTGTGTGTGCATGTGTGTTTGTCTTGTCTGTCTGTGTGTGTGTGCTTGTGTGTCTGTCCTGTCTGTCTCTGTGTGTGTGCTTGTGTGTCTGCCCTGTCTGTCTTGTCTGTGTGTGTGTGTGTGTGCGTGCGTGCATGTGTGCTTGTCCTGTCTGTCTGTGTGTGTGTGTGTGTGTGTGTGTGTGTGTGTGTGTGTGTGTGCATGTGTGTTTGTCTTGTCTGTCTGTGTGTGTGTGCTTGTGTGTCTGTCCTGTCTGTCTGTGTGTGCTTGTGTGTCTGCCCTGTCTGTCTGTCTGTGTGTGTGTGTGTGTGTGTGTGTGTGTGTGTGTGTGTCTGTCTGTCTATCTTTGTGTCTCTGTTTGTGTCTGCGAGAGAGAAGGATAAAATGGCCGACATTAAAAATGTAGTCTTGATAGTCATTAATATCATACAGAGACTTCAATAAAGTTAGTCAAGGCAGGCTTGAAGTTGCCAAGCAACCAGGGTCAGCTGCAGGCCAGAGTAATTAGGCACAGGTGCGCACACGCACTCTGTGTCTCTGCGCTGAGACACACAGAAAATCTCTAAATGAAGCCCCTCAAAGGTGGCCAAAAATGCCAAAAAAGGTGTGCCGCAAACCAAAAGCCGAAATGATCATCAGCATCCTCATCTCGTGGACAATTTCCTTGCCGATTTTCAGGTGAAAATTGTATAAACTTTGGCCTCGGGAGTTAGAGAAAGAACAGGTGCTCCCTGCTCCTTTTGGAAATTTGTCTTCTCAAATTAACATGGGAGTAGATTGGGCAGTAGATGCGTGTTGCTGGCGCATCTTTGTGTCTGACCCCAAAACCGCCTCAAATTTTCCTACGTTTTGAGTGGTAATCATGTCTGTAGAGTGACATTTGCGGCCTCAATCGCAGTTTACAAATTTATTTTACTCTCCCTCTCCACTCTAGCGATGATGTCACTCACTCTAGCTCTCGAACATAGCAGTGGATTCCCGGCCGAGCCGCACGTTTTGGTACCTTTTTTTTTGTATGTGCGACAAAAACTGCGGGAGGAGTAGCATGCCAAAAAAGGGCATAAGAATAATAATAATAATGGTAATAATAAGCGCGGTGAATAGTATATAGTGTGCTCTTTCAGGCACACTCAATGAGCTCTTGTGCTGTAATTAAAGAGCGGTTCTTACACAGATTATGGGGGGCATAAACACAAAGTTATCAGTGCCTCTATTGCCCTGGAATAAATCCTCACCATCACTCTGACTCATAGTTTGTGTGTCTGAATTAAAACATTAAAGGACCCCAGGTCAAAAAAAAAATTCTGTTGGGGCCCATGTTAACCTGACCCCACACATACATCTGTGTGTGTTCTGTACACATTGCAGCTTTAACACTTTGGCAAAAAACAACCACCTTTACGTCGTTGTAATAACACTGCCTGGGCCCTCAGACCTCATGTTTGCTGAGGGCCTCCTTCTTTATATGCTGCTGATAAAATGTTACAGTACAGAACTGTAAGTTCTGCAGCTGTATTATTTTAATTGAACATTTGCAGTGTGAGATACTTAACGGGCCATCACTCCATTAGATTTATGTGACTGATATTTTTGTATTCGTGCTAATAATACTAAACACGATGGAGTGTGTAGACTTTATCAGCACTTACTGGAGTCTGTCCACTTACAGAATGAGATAAGCTAATTCACAGTAACAGTACATTTATAAACTAATGATAAGAACTGTTATAGCTCGAATATGTTGTTTATTTCAAACAGCCTCATCGTGTTTATCTTTATGGAGATTTTTTTTGGATACAGACTAAATAGACCTGTTTAATTTTAGAGAGGGGTGTGTGTGTGTGTGTGTGTGTGTGTGTGTGTGTGTGTGTGTGTGTGGTAACAGCACCTGTTTAGGCTACAAATGGAATGCTGCGCTCCCACTCCTTTTATGGTCATATTGAGCCTCAAACGGAAGTTTGTCTCTTTTATTATTGTCCGACTCCTAAGGCGTGTATTCCTAATCTTTTTAAACAGGAATTACCGCGCTGTAGCAACATATAAAAAAATAAAACACATACAGTCTGTGCTTTACTTAGTATAGGCTCAGTTAAAGTGATTTTATTTCAACCCTTTTACGTATTGTGCGCTTGTTTCAGACAGCCATGGACTTCAGTTCCTGTCGGAGTCCGTCCGTCGGCGGTCCTTCTGTTTCCGTGTCTGGGTGGAGAGCGGTGGTGTGATTCAGAGCAGACTTTAGCGTTTTACCTTCAGCTGTCAAAATGCAGGTTGGTGAAGCTTTATTACACTTTACAGCTTTATTAAACGCTTTAACGCTGGTGTATGAGGTGATTTAACGCGGGTCGATGTCGGCGCTGTGTGTTGGGTTCATTTCAGAGAGACGGCCAAGTTAACTGGGCGTTTAAATGTTAGCTTCAGTGTTAGCCAGCTGAGTGCTAAAACCTGACAGAGACAGAAAAAGGCATGTGAGCTGAAACGACGTGTAATAACGGGATTAGTCGGTAGACAGTAATTTAACTGTAATTTTATTTGACGTCAAATATTTGGTAGTTAACTGTTTGGAAAACGGATGAATCATCTAAATGACAAAGTGATGGCGCAAATGTTCAGGAGCTTTTATAAGCTGAAAAAAGAAAAACAGAGCTCAGGCACCTTTTTCACAGCAGCCATGTTGATATGAACTAGTAGGGTCAACCCAGGTGTTACCAATGATACTAATTAAGGTCCATTCAGGTCAAACGGGGTGCTGCTGTGTTGTTGTGTGTTGGCTGACTGGAACGTTAATTAGTATCATTGGTAACACCTGTGTTTATTTCAGGTCTAATGTTTTTTCCTCTGTTGTTGACTGTCTGAGGAGTGCTCCAAAAACCTGAAGAGTGTCAGACTCCAGGCTTAATGGGGGATAACTCTAAGTAAACTCTGTTTATCCACTTTGCTAAAAGTTCAGTCAACTGTGTTAATCAATAAGGGACATGAGCATCTGTGTGTGGACAAAGAAGAACAGTAAATCTTCACATTCATTTTCTGGCCAAACTATAATGACATTAGTGTTGCTCCTTACCTCCTTTTAGTATATTATCTTTTATAAATATGTAAATATTTTATGGGGGTGCCAGTAGCTGAGTCCATAGAGACTTGGCTTGGGAACCAGAGGGTGCTCGGTTCAAGTCCAGTATGGAACAAAGTATGGAAGGTGGACTGGAGAAGTGCCAGCGCCCTTGAGCAAGGCACCCAACCCCCCTAAACTGCTCGCATGCCCATCACTCCACCATCTCTCCCGTGTGTGTGTGTGTGTGTTTAAAATGCATGTAAAATTGAGTGAGAAAAATAATTTCCCCTAATAATTAATAAAATCTCTTCTTCTAAAGTTTGATATGTTTGCTTCTTAAACAAGTAAAAACCCATCCTGACGTGTTTTAAACCGTGGCTCATGGTCTGCTTAGTAAAGCTAACACATTCAATTGTAATGTGTTAGAGTTGGTAAACTTTTGTTTGCACAAAGATTGGTAAATTTGGTTCACTAACAAACATCATTTTTGAGACTGACAGAGTAACAGTACCTGACGTATGGTTTGTTTTCTCCTCAGGACCCAAATGAAGACACAGAGTGGAATGATATCCTGAGGAAGAAAGGCATTCTTCCTCCTAAAGAGGTCCCTAAAGAAGATGAAGAGGAGGAGCTGGCCTTACAGCAGCAGTCTGTTGGTAAGAATAAGTATTAGTATTTCTTTATGGCCTTACGTGTTTTCAATTGACAGGTTGGATTTTATTTGTAGATGGAGACAATCATAGTTCAGAGATCAGAGTTCAGTGTGATTTGAGCCCATTCAGCTGATAACTGAAGGTTAGGCCACTTGCAGGTCAGCTGATGTGACTGTTGTTGTTTGTCTGAACAGTTAAAACATATGAGGACATGACACTGGAAGAACTGGAGGAGAACGAGGACGAGTTTGGTGAAGAGGATGAGGCTGCCATTGAGATGTACAGGTGAGTGGAGAGGTCACCACAGTGGCTAGGACATGTCAAAAAAGTAGAATTTGCAGCATTTAGCTGGTGGCTAAATAAGGAAAATATGAATTTATATAAATGCAGAATTGTCACTCCAAATCAATGTAATATAAACGTCATGTTGGAATGAAGCTTCTGTGAGTCAGACTGTACACTGATGTGTGTGTTGCGTCTCCTTGCAGACAGAAGCGTCTTGCGGAGTGGAAGGCGACGCAGATGAAGAATGTGTTTGGGGAGATTATAGAAATCTCGGGGCAGGACTACGTCAAGGAGGTCAACAAGGCTGGAGACGGCATTTGGGTGGTGCTCCACCTCTACAAACAGGGTAGGTCATCCTGGCTCCAGCTCCTTAAATGTATTTGCTGCGTTTCTTTGAATGATTTCATTGTGAAGTGAGCATCTTGTTTCAGACATTTGAATCACTGTGTTCAGCTTTGACTCTCATCCTGACACTCTGCAGTTTAAAAAGTGCAGCACTAATGGGTCTCTCCTTTCCCAGCATCCCTCTGTGTTCCCTCATCAACCAGCACCTAAACACGTTGGCCAGGAAGTTCCCTCAGACCAAGTTTCTCAAGTCCATATCAACCACCTGCATCCCCAACTACCCAGACCGCAACCTGCCCACCATCTTCGTCTACTTTGAGGGAGAGATGAAGGCCCAGTTCATCGGCCCGCTCGTCTTTGGGGCATGAACCTCAAAGTGGAAGGTAAGAGATGAACTGTATACAGACAAATGGTACCTGAAGTGTGTGTGTTCAGTGTGTATGTATCTACAGTATGTTTGACCATTAAATAGTTTTGTTGGGACCTGTCAGTGTGACTGAATTAGTTTACTATTTCACAGATGAACATGTTTATAATACTCATTTTAAAAGACACAGCTGTTTCAGTGTCAGGTTAGTGTCTTATCTTTGCATTTCTTTTTTTGTTGAGTCGCATTTTCATCTTTTAATTTAATTTTAATTTCATCTTTTAATTGCTGCAGTTTTAGTTCATTTAATCACACAGTCATATCTGTAAAGGTTGAATCATTGTGGACAGAGTAGAACCAGCTGAAACAGATCCATGAGGCATTGATCAGTTCTGCATTGTCACTAGATCATTTCGCACTCAGTTGCTGCTTTATCAAATATTTATCTAAACAACATCCCTGACAAACAGTCTACTTTTTCTGACGAGTGGCTGCTCTCATGCAGTCTCGATCCTCAGCAGCTAACATTAGTTTGGATTTGAACTATGTTAAATCACCAAAGTCACACAATAGCCCAAACTAACTGAACTGTGTGCTCCTGGAGGCTTTAAAGAGAGCATAGATCAATATAAACTTCAGTCTTCTTCTGTCCGTCTGATGGGAAAGTAAAGCAGTGAAAATATGAAAATGAAACATATGGGAGCATGCTGAGTGCGGTATACTGTAGGTAGCACACTGACTATGGATAAGTACCTCGTATAAGTCCCCTGCCACTTTGTTCATAGTGTTTTAGAAGCCATTTTGGAAGCTACAGTTTGTGGTGACATTGATTCACATCCCGTACATTTCATGGTATTTTATGAGTGACGTGTTTGTCGTTTGTCTCACCCAGAGCTGGAGTGGAGGTTATCAGAGAGTGGAGCAGTGAAGACAGACCTGGAGGAAAACCCCAAGAAGCAAATCGAAGACAAGCTAATGTCTTCGATCAGATGTTCGCTTCCTACACGAAAGGACAGTGACTCTGAGGACGAGGACTATTAGAAAGAAAACTAAATGCCAATCACTCCAAACCACAGAGGCCGTCTATGCAAGAAACACTGAGAGGAACTTGAAGCATCTGATGATGTTTTGAGCAGGAACAGAGAAGGGACGGCATCTCCTTTATCAGCCTCTACATTTCATATTTTGACCACGTCTGTGGCGCTCTCATACACAGCTCAAGCCTGCTCACTTGGACAGGACACTTGGCTAGAGAGCATCTAACTTGTGACCAGCCTCCTGTACATCTCTGTGGGGGAGGTGGGGACAGTTTGAACACGTTCAATTCAATCTTTACAAAGGCATCAAAGACAGATTTTAACTTTTTTATTACGTCTCATGATAATGATGTCACAAAATGTACGTTTAAATCTGTTAAATTAAATGTGAGTTCACCTCTTTGCCACATTCGGTGCCAGTTTTTTTCTTAAGTTCTCGTGTTTTTAACAATCTGGGTCAACTGTCGGTTATAAAGAACTTTAAGAGATCATTCTGAGTGTTTTCTTATTATTCTGTGACACCCATGTCTTGTCTAACAGTTTGAATGGTTCACACTGACTCACACCAATTGACATCTGGAAGCAGGAAGAAACATGGCAGCCATGGCAGTGCAGTTCTCCTTTTTTTTTCCATCTGTACAATAATTTATTTTCTGTTTAATATAAAGTGTTTCTATCTATAGACACTGCTGTGCGTCGCTCCACCCGTCAGCTGCCTGCTGCTGCTCGTCCATTGAGTCTGATTTTCCTTTTTTTGTTTTTTCTCGCACATTTTTCTTCTACAACATCCCCTCCGGCAGACCTCGAATCTTCTGTTTCATTAAGAGGAAAGAGAAAAGTCAGTGTCAGCAGTAACTGAACCTGAACAGTGATGTGATTTAATGTCATTTACGCCATCTTTCCTAATCACTGGCTCTCCTAAGCCCCTGACTAGGAAGCTTCCTGACAAGACATCTAGTCCCTTCTTATTTGAGTTTGTTGTCTGTTATTCCTCACAGACACTGAAAACAAATATTCTGCTACTCAAATTGACATGTGCTTTCTCTAATCTTTATTTTTTGTCCTTTAAAAAAACTGGATAAAATCCTCTTTAACCCTCCAACAGTTATTCACATACTGTGGAGTTTAGTACACAACACAGTTAAAGTATGTTTTATTAATATCGCAGAATCATAATGACATTGGTTATCGTGTTTTCCATGATAATGGTACTTCTTCTCTGAGCTTTTCTGTGTTGTTGTGGTTTAGTGGAGAAAATCACTGTTATTGAACATCTTCCAACTTACAGCTGAATTTATCCTGTAAAGAAGAGAACAGGCTTCCTACACATCCTAACTGTGACTTGAATGTAAATGTATCAAATTCAATTTCACCTCAGTATTGGGTGTCTCCTGTTTCATCCACTGTAAGTACGTCCACACTATCCTCTAAAACATACAGCTGACAGTTAAAGTATTGTACTTACCAAAAGTACCACCTTCTTATTTCTCCTCTGGGAAAGCTTCGGGGAAAGTCGCATCAAAGGATGAACTGAGTGAGACTGGAGGAGGACAGAGAAGAGTTAACTCAGAGAGGAGCCAAAGCAGAGATGAAATGTTATCAGACATGTCTTATAAAAACAGAAGAAATCTATTATAAAGCTTTGTTCAGACAAAATTCTTGCACTACTGACTGAAATACGTCCATAGCAACAGCGAGTAAACCTAAATACCAAAACTTTCAGCAGATTTCTGTGTTGAAAATCTTCAAACAATATTGGCACAAATGAGATTTCAGCTCTGAATCACACCTGTCTGCAGAGCCAGGATGTGAAATTATTTTGTGGTTATGATTCCATCCCAAAGGTTCAGTGAAGCAGCTGCTCACATTAATGCAATATTTACATTTGGTCTTGTTTTAACGCTTTTGGCCTCGTGTATTGAAGTGTCAACTCTCAGAGTGAACAAACAGCATTCAAATCAGCAATGGCCTCTACTGACAGATGTTTTATTGTCTATTTTTAAAATCTGTTGCTATTTAAAATGACCAAA
Source organism: Miichthys miiuy (assembly GCA_036365135.1). Lineage (NCBI taxonomy): Eukaryota > Metazoa > Chordata > Actinopteri > Sciaenidae > Miichthys > Miichthys miiuy. The sequence continues at coordinate 23,295,148 of CM071612.1, forward strand.
AGTGATTCAAAAACTGACAAATAAAAACTCTTTAAAGCTGTAATGAATCAGAAAGATGCCCCCATCACTGGTCGGCTTGTTCCTCTGCTCACCTCATGCTGTACAGCTCCAACAGAGTTGCGTGCTTTTGAGTAATGAAACAGGAACTGAAAGAAGGAGAAATTCAGAAAAGGACTGAGCTGCTGCTAAGAAAAGATCAAAAATGGAAAATAAACAGCGCTGAGTTTAAATACTTACTCTTTTGAAAACATTCTGGACTTGCTCCTGTGAGGAAACACAATTTCCGTTTAATGACAGAAGTAGCGTAAAAAAAACAAAAACACATGGTTTGTCTGGATATTCCTGTTCGAAGCATTGTCCACTTATATTCTCTCTCAACACCATGCTGTCACTGCTGATTCATCTCTCTGATTCCAGAGTTAATGGTGCTATTATGTTATATTGTGTTGTTTGGTCTGTCACGTAAGTGCAATGAGTTCAAGAGATTTAAATACCCAAACAGATACCACACACTCTCTTCCAGCAGAGACACGTACTGTACACGTTATTCTCTCCACTGTTTCTATTTTGAAGTTCTTAAAAAACTGTATGTAAAAATAGTTTTTTGTGTCTTTTATTTTTCAGGAGGAGGCAGAGGCACCACACTCTTCAATACAGCTCTTCAGAAACGTGTGGGTGATGTTGCGGATACTACGTCCATGTTTTACGCTGTCTATGATCCAGAACCTGCTTTCAGGTTTTGATCAGCATAAATTTAAAAAAAATGTAGAATAAGTTCTGCCTTAAAAGTGTTCCGAACAACATTACATCATGAGCATGTGAGCTGTAAACACAACGGACCATGACTAAGCGCGAATAGAGCCATTTTTCTTGATGTTAATGCTAACGTTGCCTTGTGCTTACAGTAATTATATCAAGATGTCACAGTTAATTTAGACAGCGATGGTATACCTGAGAAATGTTAGGAAGACTGTATATTACATTACGTACGGAAAGCCATAAGATTTAATGAGAAGCAGTAATTGTAGATATCAATAACATAGCTCTTTGACTGGTTGGAGTTTTAAGCCAACATGTCCATGATATAATTCTGACTAGTTGCAATTCTATTTAAATCTACAGCTCATTACAACTAGTCAACCTTTACCACTAACTTCCAACTTAACATAGATATCGATAAATCTGTTCCTGCAAAACAATCTTCACGTGTTATTTTGTATATCTTAAATGAACATGTAACACAAGCTAAATCGCCACTAGTCACCCCAACTGATTGAATGTTTAAAGGGCTATAACGTATTATGTAGAGTATTTAAAGTGACTTTAAAGTGTTTCTGGTGCTTTCTTTTAACTTGCCTCATTCTGGTCTCCCCACAAAACGTCACTCAAATCCTCGCTTCGGATGCCTCGCACCTACAGACAAACAAAACACTTTATTATGAACGCCTAACTTTACCAACTTTACAGTTCCGATTTCTTTTGCTCCTTCTACTGAAGATCAATGTGATGTACAAACTCATTCTGTGGTCCAAAGAAATCATTTTCTGGACCACAGGTGGTGATAATCATATGAATAATTTTAATACTAATAGTCTCACAACCTGAAAAGAATATGATATCACTTAAACATCACATGTGGAAATGGAGTCATATATGAATATAAAATGACTTCTTACCTTTCTTAATTCTATCCCGTCTTCCCACTGATCGAAAGGACTGGCATCTGAGTGAGATCACATGTAAATACATAGTTTATATCATACAGGAAACCTCAATATTTTTGATATATTATACATACATTAGGGTATATATACAGTGTATGCAGTACACAGAGAGTGCCAGTCAAATGTCTGGACACAGACTGAAGACATCATATCTATGAAATAACAAAAAAGTGTAGATTCTACAATTTGTTGGATGCTTTTTTTCTTCACTGTCATCCCAAATCATCTCTATTGGGTTTAGGTTTAGGTGATTGTGGAGACCAGGTCACCTGATGCAGCACTCCATCATTCTCCTCCTTCATCAGATAGCTGTTATATGACCTGGAGGTGTGTTTTGGGTCGTCCTTGCTAAGCTCAAACCAAATGGGATGACATGTCAATGCTGTGGTAACCATGCTGGTTAAGTGTGCCTTGAATTTGAAATAAATAAATCACCAACAGATCATCAGCAAAGCACCCCACACCATCACAGCTCTTCCTCCATGCTTCACAGTGGGAACCACACATGCAGATATAATCCGTTCACCTTCTCTCACGAAGACACAGTGTTTGGAGCCAAAAATCTCAAATTTGACTGATCAAACTAAAGTACAGATTTCCACTGGTCTAATGTCCATTCTTTGTGTTTCTGTTGGTCTCTACATTCATAGTTCTTGAAATTTTCCAGATTGACTGACTGTCATGTCTTAAAGTAACGAAGGACTGTTGTTTCTATTTACCTATTTATCTACAGTAGTCAAATAGGGCTATTCAGTTTATGACAACACAATCTCTGGACAACTGATGGCTTAAATGCATTAAAGCAACATTGTGTAACTTTTCTACCATTAACAGATTTTAAATCACGTTGATGCTACACTGACTTGTAATCAGATGAATGGTGTCTCTGATGGACAGTAAAGTAAACTGCTGCCAACTGTAGCTGCTGTTAGCCAATGTTAGCTCAGTTTGTTAGCTGGGCTGCCTGGAATGTGAGCTCAGAGCACTGCAGGAGTGTTAGCGTTTGTACCACAGGTGTTTTGGACATTTGCTAGATGTATGTCTGTTAGCTAGTTTTTGATCATATATATCAATATAATCATCACAAATACATGTGTGCGGCTACCATATTTACCACAGTGGAGTTAAAGTACAAATTTCTACGCAATGTCGCTTTATGAAGGCAAGAAATCCCACTAATTAACTGTTCAATGAAAACCATTCCAGATGACGACCTCATGAAGCTGACTGAGAGAATGCCAGAAAAGCTGTTATCAAAGAAAAATCATCTAAAATATAAAACATATTTTACTTTGTTCACACTTTTTATTTTACCACATAATTCTGTATAAGTTATTCTTATACTTTTGATGTCTTAGTACATTATGACATCACTGTTTCTGTGGGTGTGGTGAGTGTAACAGAGCACAAACTTTTGACTAGAGGACGTCAGTGAAATTATGCTTTTCTGTAAGTAACAGTGGTGGCAAGTAATTAAGAAATACATTTAGTATTCAAGTAGTGCATGTATATGTATATGTTTATTTTTTAAATCCTTCAAGTACTTCAATTTTATACTACTTTATATTCAATTCCACTTCATTTCAGAGAAAAAAGAAAGTATTTTTTACTCAATTTGAAAGCTACAGTTATTCAGATTTTACAAACAAAACAAATGATCACCTCAAAAATGCATCTGTGTACACAACTACACAGCAGTGTATGAAATATTTTTAATCTTATCTCTACTTTGATCAGCTACAACATGAAAATGCTACATGCTTTACACATGATTATTATTCAAATCTTTGAGTTACATCTGCTGTAACTGAGTATATTTTACATTAGGTATTAATGCTTTTATTGGTTTCGTAAAGGATTTAAATAATCGCTGCTTTTGTTTCATAAAGCATACTTTATGTTGAAATAGTTATTAAATAATGTTCTTTACATGCCAATAATAAGCCATTAGCATGAACTGTTTTAAAGTATATTCTCTCACAGCGTCCAGAAGACCCCAGATAGACAGTTGGACTACTGCAGAGTGTCCAGACTGAATCGACATTTTAAATAACTGCAAAATGAGAAACCCTTGATCTTTTAAAATGCCTTGTTACCTGATAAAGAATAATTCACAAGTTACTCACCTTGTAATTTGTAATCACACCAGAAATTCTAATACTTTATGTACTATTGCAAACAGCATTTATCAAGCACAGAGGAGGCTCCAGTCCTTCCTTTCCAGTGAGCATCCAGTCTGCGGTGGCCATAACGTTAATAAGCTGTTGATAAATTGATTTTGGTTCACACACTCTGCAGGTCATTTCCAGTAAGTGTGAATCAAAGAGCTACTGTATCCCTAAAGACCAACCTGGCAGCCCATTTGTTCTCCTTATTACTCATTTATGAACTATTAATAAATAATGAATTATTGGAATGTGGTTAGAAAATTTAAAGGATGAGACAAACAAACGAAGACCATCATTAAAATTAAGGAGGGATTTTAATTTAATTCATGCTCGATTCTCAGCATACTTTTAGTTAAAAACTCAACTTCACAGCAGAGGGTTTTAATTTAGAAGTTTAATGATGAATTAAGCACTTAATGACAATTTTACTTAAACTCAACTTGATAATGTTTAATAACTCTGACAGATTAGACTTTTTCCCCTATGATCTACTGAATTTCTGAACCTATTATTTACGACTTTTATGAAAGAGTGAATTCAAGTCAAAAACAAAATACAATAACGTTTGTTTGTTATTTGCATTTACAATCATAAAAATCATTTCTTTAGTATAATAAGTGTTCGTTTTCAAAGACCTGTCAGTCAGTTTAAATCTGATCACCCACCTGTTGTGTTCCAAGGTCCGAGAAACCAGAATAAACATAGAAGAAAAAGTTGTCGCACGATGGGCAGAGTCATGACTCCTCTCTGTGTGTCTCTCCTCTTTCTCTCTTAATTCCTGTCCGGGTTTGCTGGGTTTCGGTCCTGTTCTGATCGTTTCTGGTCCCCCCCTTTGGTTGATCTATGTGTGTGTGTGTTTGTGTGTGTGTGTGTCTGAACGCCGTGCCCTCTGCCCGCAGCACTTTAAAAGCACACAACCTTGTGGGCTGACGGGCATCCTCTCATACGCAGAGGTGACCAATCACACCGACCCGGTCATCAGTAACACCCGATTGCGCAAATCCAACTCCCCCTCCATCTCTCTCTCTCTCTCTCTCTCTCTCTCTCTCTCTCTCTCTCTCTCTCTCACACACACACACGCACAGACATCCACACACACTTACACATTTTTATGGGAACAACACTGCTCTGGGAATACTGGGCTGTTTTTTTTTAGACAACTGATGCAACCTGGGCTGTGCGCTGATGTCAGGTTGTTAATACAGCATGACGGGAATTTCCCTCTGCTGAGAGGAAAAACTATAACCCTGATTTAAAGCAGCAAATGAACTACAGTAAATGTTATGAAGCGGGGAATGGTTCAACAGAGACCCCTATGACATCTTTATTTCTGTAGGATTTTGAAAACTACATTGTAATATAATGAAGGAGAGCCACACACACCTAAATTATCCACACTGAATCATTAAAGCAACACTGTGGAGATTTAGCACCTCCTAAATGTGGACAGCTGCACGCTGTGTTTGTTTTATGATGAAAACTGTGTCAGTTTCATGATGAAGTCACCTGGAATGGGTTTCAATTAACAGGTGTGCCTCTTCAAAAGTTAATTAGTGGAATTTGTTGCCTTCTTAAAGCAACATTACATATAATGGCATTTTTGTGATTTGGTGCTCAGAGTGTTTCAGAGTGTTTCTGACGTAAATATAGACAGCTGTACACATGTATTTGTTATAGTTATATTACTTATGATCAAGCAGCCAGCTAATGTTACTGACTAGTCCAACAGCAGTCAGCCCAGCTCTGCGTCTGTCTTTCAGCCTTTTATTTCACCAAGCTCTCACCAACGACTAAAAGTCAGTCCCAGATTTACTCTTGTCTGGCAGCTTCTTGCTCCATCACTCTCTCTTTCTCAGCTTCTTCCATCACTGTCCTCTTCGGTCTCTTCTCCTCTGTCATTGTGTCCATACATGCTGCTGAGCCCGGTTACATTGCCTGCTTGCCCAGCTCCGGTTCTGGCATAACACCAGTTCCACTCCCATCCCCTGCATTCCCTGCGTCTCCCGCCTGAAAACCTCTTCTTCATGGTTGCTCAAAACGCCTGAGGTACAAATACTATCACCCCCCCAATGCTCTGATCTCACAGGCCAGCAGCCTGGCTAACAAAATAAGCTACCATTAGCTAACAGCAGCTACAGTTTGCAGCAGGAAACTCTTTTTTCTCCATAAAATATGATTCACTTTCTTCAGAATCAGTGAAATAGTTGGTGGTGTGTGACGTAGTCCGTAAAGTGGAACATGTACAGACATATTGGGAGCCGAGTGGGAATGACAGATTCACCTGATTTCAAGTTAGTGTTGCATCAGAATGATTATTTTACATAATGTCACTTTAAACAGAACAAATACACACACCCATACACAGACATTAACCACCACTGCCAGCCCCCATTAATCATTCAGGTGCACTACTCTCAGCTAGAAAAGAGAAGAGGCTTTGCTGTGTGATCTGGAGACAGAAGATGAGGTTCTTTTTTTGTTTTATTGCTCATTGATAATGATATGATAATCATATGATAATGTTAGAGCTATACTTGTTCCTAAAATGTCCCTCATCGCGCTGCTGACTTTCTAGTGATTAACAATAAAAGACTTGAGTGAGCTGCTTTTTGGGTGGATTGCATTTGTAGAGAAGAGGTTATGCTAAATCCTGCAATGCTATTTCTGATGTCTACATGTGAGCTGGCCATCTGTATATGGATGATACAAACACACTACCGCTGCGACGACTCCTATTACCACAGACACATAATAGGTCCTCGCTATAGGAGTAATGAAGACGGTAAGTCACATTTGTTGGTAATGAGGTAGTGAGGTTTTATAGGAATCATATTCAGTCTGCCCCCCCCCCCGTGCGTAATGATGATGATGGAAGATGGCACATGATGTTTCATCTGAGGGCAACCAGTGTTCAAAAAGTCATGGATGTCAGCTTTGATATAGATGATGGAAGTGTGCCGGGAAGCTGCTGTTGCGATTGATTAGTGCAGTAAACTTGTTTCCAGTATAATGAAATGTATTTCCAAAACACAGATCCTGTCTACAGGTTTACAGGAAACTACCTCTACATGACAATGAGCCAGCGTCCCTGCCTCCTGCCACATTTCCACTAACCCCAGGTCCCTTTGTTGCCATCCATTCTCTACCTGTCCAACAAATGCTCAAACTTTTCCACCTGTCATCACCTGACTCCCACATCCACCTGCTCACCTCTTTCCACTTTCCCTTGTCAGCCCTGCAGTATATAAGCTGGCCCATTTCCTCTCATTCGCTGACAGATTTTCGTTCTTACTTTTTTTCTTACATTTGTTGACTTGCTGAACTGGCCTATGTGTATATATATATATATATATATATATATATATATATATATATATTTATGACCATCTGCATTGAGGTACTTCCATTGTTGTCTTTGCCTACCTGTGTGACAGCCCAGCACTTTTATCATCACAGTGGAAAAACACCCTCAGTTATTTCTGGCAGAGAGATTGGTAAGACTTCCCCGGAGAGCTCCTTTCTTCAGCAATATGCTCATCTGACAGTTTACCAGAACCACTAGAAGTCCCTCTCCGCAGCCTCCCTCAACCCGCTCCGACAACTCCCAGAACACAAAGAGCAGCCGCCTCAGCGTTTAACCGTTAGTTATTGGGCCTCGTGTGGATTTATCCAATTGAAACTGAAGATGTGCATTTTGCTGCCTCCCTTTTACCCACACTTTTAACATAAACCTGCTCAGGGAGAGATTCAAATTAAAATTTTCATCACGATAATGTCGGTTAATGTGCATCGTCCTAAGTAAAGAAAGATATCCCTCTTATTATGGGACTAAAAGGTCCTCTGCTGCTCTAAGAGAGTCAGACAGGTTCATCCAATGTTGTTTTATTCAGCTGATCATGTAACGTAGCTGTTGTCAGGCTGTGCTCTAATTTGGACACTGTATGTTCAGGGATTAACTGCTCCGATCAGGTCCAGCGAACATACTCTGATCAATCAATTATACATCATCCGCCCAGAACCAAACAACAGACAGGAAAACTTAGCAGCTAGCTGGTGAAGAACAACTAACAAGTAAAGAATTTTTCTCAGAAGTTGGTGGAGACAAGAATTTGAATATTGAATATTGGACTTGTATTCAAAGAAACATGAACACGTAAACACAAATATCAATGTTGTTCTGTGTATTTTGGATGCACATTAGCAATTGAATGCTAACTCATTTGCCAAAAGAACTTTATCAATCAGTGACATCTTAGAAATGTGTTATGGAGTGTGTGTGTGTGTGTGTGTGTCTACTATACTGGCAGCTGCTGTTGACCTGGTTCTTTCTTGCTTTGTAATAAGTCCTGGGCTCTAGACATCATTAACAAGAGTCTGAAATGATTTAACAGCTCCACTATCATTTCCCACCTGCTCTTCACACTTTCCTTTCTTCTATGGAATGACAGACTTTGATCCAAATACACATTTTCACACACCACAAAGAAACATCTCTTGTTTATGACACTTTTTGTCAATAAAGTGGTGAAAAAAAGGGGATTTTAAATCTACATTGGAAATCATATCTGTAAACTAAAGAGGCATACTCAGCAGACTGATTGAGCCAGTTTCCCTGTCTTGTGGAAGAGTGAGAGAGAAAAAAAAAAGCAATAAACTCAAACATTGTTGACTCTTGAATCTTCCCAGCGTGCAGCGCATTTGAAGATTTAGTAATCAGAAGCCATCTCGTGTGATTGGCCCGCACAGAAACAAAGGAAATAGGAATACTTGAGCCGGAGAAAAGCAGCTGAAGAGCCTCTTATTCCCTTCCTCATTTTCAAGATGGACATGCTCCTTTGGTTGATGTGGAAATATGAAACATATAGTGATGGCCCTGATCAGAAAAATAACTGCTCTGATTGTTCAAAACGGGTCAGAAATCGTGACACAGACAGAATATTTTCATATCCAGATGTTTGGAGGAGTCTTTGAGGATTGTAGAAATACCTTTAGAACAGTGCTGTTCTTACATGACCTTCTGCAGTGGTGTGACTCAATGGCAGTGTCCGTCTCTCATTATTTTGTACAGACATTATTCATGCCCACTGGATGAGTCATCATGAATTTATGACTAGCACCACCAGCAGGTCAACGTTCAATTTATCCAGTGAAATATCGCAACATCTACTGGATGGATTGGCACAAAGTTGTCTGCAGACTTTCATGGTTCCTTAAATAGTGTTCGTTCATGGGGTGGAGTAGCCTCGAAATGGGAGTGACCACCCTGCGGATGCTGGTGATGAGTTGATATACATGTCAGACCAATATTATTTATTAAATAATAATAATAATCTGTCGTATTGTTGGAAGTGACTTACAAGTTGTTGGCTAGATGTTTGGCTCTGGCAAAAGACGTTTGGAACCAGACTCCATAGTGCAGCAATGAATCACTACCGAGGATGCAGATATTTTCCAGGATGTTTTCAGAATGTGCCAATTTCATGGGAACTTTAAAGCTGCATCAATCATTTTCTTTTTACATTAACGGTGCTCTATGGAGTTCTTTTGGTAAACAAATCAGCGTATCGCAACATTAGCGGAATCGCATGAAAGCAACTCATGCTTGCGTACATTACAAACAAAATGTGGTCATAAAAACATTTATTCATAGTACGACTAGCAGGAAAAAAAACTCCACAGAGTACATTTGTCACCATGTGCAGGATTTGAAAGTATCAGTGTTGGGCTGCAGTAAAATGATATTACGTCAGGATAAATAATGATCTGTATGTTGGAGGACATTTAAACCTGCTGATGACTCAAAACTGAATTTAAAAAAGCATTAAACGTACACGCCTAGCACATAGGGGCTCATTACTATGTACTCAGTGTTTTTTATTGAATATGTTATTTATGATGTGTCATGTTTCAGATGCTGCTGATCCTGTCTGCTCTCAGAATCAGCACCTGTTAGCACTCTCTCTGGGCCGTGTTACCTTACCTAACCTCCACAGGTCTACAGTGGGTTAGCTGCTGCTCTGTGCACACAAGATCAAAATCAATGAGAAACACTGGATTTATGTATAAAAGCCCCCAGACAGCGTGACAGTCAGTGTAACTTCTGCATAACTGCACTTTTAAAACGAAGAAAGCTATTTTATGTGATTTCTGACCATGTTTATCCTATAAATTGAGCAGATTTTTCATAAAACCACAACACAATAATGCAGCCATGTGGACTTGATTTTGATTATTTTTTTATCAGAAAAATCAGGCCTTACCTGACTCAACATGCTACCCAACTCCTGATACAGGCTGTGGTTATCTCACCAGCCTGCACAGTGAAACCCTTTCAGATGATCCAGAACGTGGCGTGCCTGGTCTTCAATCAACCCAAAAGGTCACATGTTATCCTGCTGTTCATTGAGCTCCACTGGCTACCTGCAGCAGCCTGCATTAAATTCAAATCCCTAATGCTGACTACAAAGTAGTTTCCGGTTCTGCACCCACCTACTTGAATGTCCTTACACAGGCATACCTCCTGTTACCTCCTCCAATGAATGACGTCTGGCTCTGCCACTCAGGATCTAAACTTTTCTCGTCCGTTGGTGGAACATCCTACCAGTTCCTACCAGATCAGGGGCGTCCCTCTCTACCTTTAAAAACTCCTGAAGACCTCCAGCTCTTCAGAGAGGACCTCCTCTGCAACACCAACAACAACTGGACATGCTATATACACATATACATATATGTATATATATATATATATATATATATATATATATATATATATATATATATATATATATATATATATATATATATATATATATATATATATATATATATATATATATATATATATATATATATATATATATATATATATGGAGGTAAACGTGAGGCTAATTCCTCTGTTTTCCGTTGTCTCGGTGGAATTCCAGCCTTGTGTCATCCAGGGCCTGATTTTTCACCTCTTCTTCACGTTGTCTATGTGAGAATTGAAAAACTCTTTCTGCTCGTGTCCGATAATTAAAAAAACCCATCAGATCTGAGGGACTGAACTTTCAGCTAGGTGGCTCACGAGTGGAGCCCGTACAGCTGCTACCTGCAGGATGCACTGATGAGCAATAGACCATTATTGTAAAATGTCCTGCAGTTTGGTGGTTTCCAGTACAGCCTTTTGGACTGATTGGTTTGTTGCAGCAGCTGCTTCATCACTGTGAATGTTTTGTGGTTTTTCAGATGTTCTGATGTGAGACAGTCCCTGATTGCTGCCTCTGTTTGTGTGTAAGTATGTTTGATTTGCTGCTGCATCCCCCTAAAGTGTGGCAGTGTTGCTGTTTGATTGCATATGATTGTGCAAATAAAAACAACGTGCTCCTCTACAGTGTCACAGACTGAAATGAGGAAAAAGAACACAGTGACGGATGTTGTGCATCAGTATTGAATCTTTCAGCTGCGTAAATGATAAAGCTGGCCAAACGCTAAACTTTTCCTGTTTTTCTTTCTTAGTTTTGCTTGTTTAGTTTTGAGTTTGTGTCCAAAGTCTGATATGTCTTATGCCTCTGTGCCATAGGACCAAGCGGTAGAAGTAGAAGTGCCAAAAACTGTAGTTCCTGGAATGGCCTCCTGAGACTGGTTACCAAACGAGTCAGTCTCCATAAGTCCCCATATCCAAATGTCCAACTTCACAGCAAAAATAAACATGTTTACAGCCTGGTACAAAAAACTGTTTTGGTTTCTATTCATAGTTTTCCACTTTGAGGACAAAACAGAGAAGGGAAGGGCAAACAATGGCAACCATCAAAATACACACGTCTTTGCGGTGAACATTTCATCAAATATTTTGAGTTACACTGGATAGCTTATCTCTTCATTACAATGAACACACGCTGTAGTTTGTTTTGACTCAAGTCCACACACAAATACTAACAGCAAGCAGCAAATATGTATTAATCCACGACTGAAAATAGTCCCCAACAAATGTACAGTTCACTTATGATTGAGTAACATTTGCCAAAATCTACAGAGTATTATTTAGCTTTTTTAATTAAAATTTAATATGTATTTGTCATTTTTAACTATATACAGGAACGAACAAGATGAGCAGCACAAATAGGAGTCTGAAAGTATTCAGAGATGGACTTTTCATCAAATTCGTTGGCAAAAAGAAAAACACAGGATAACTTCTAGCTTTATCCTATAACCAACATCATCTGTCCCTTTTATGCTCTTTATATGTTGAAAGGTCTATTGTCAGTGGGGAAAAGACATATAAGCATACATTTGTTTGTGGAAAAAAGAAAACAACCAGCTCTTCACCAGGGTTGACTTTTAAGAGAAAAAGGATTCCTGATTTTTCATTGTTTCTTTTGTCAGGGTGTTTATCAAGCTCCGGCATTAACGAGCGAGTCCACATCACTTTGTGGTTGAGGCACATCAATGCTCTTCCCTCCCCTTATTAACCCCATAACTCAGCTTGCCCTGCAAGCGGACCTCACCTTTAAAATGTCCCAGACTGTTGCGTCTCACATGGTCGATGCAGCTCAAGTGCTGCACAGGGAACGTTAAAGCGCACACAATTGAAGGGGCGTCGCTGAACATTTTTCGATGACCATGATTTGTGATCAAATTAGGCTGCAATGTTTTTCACTGGAGAAAGTGTGTCCGTGTTTGTGTCCATGAACCAGTTTCAGATTTGCCTTCTTCTGGTCTGATGTCTTGAAAGAAGACAGATGTTGGTGCACACCACTAATCCCTGTGATAAAAGGTAATTGCATTTTAGCAGGTTTAAAAAAAACATATATCATGAAGCTGCAAACAACAAGCAGAAATTCTGTTCTGCTTCTTCTGTTCTTTACAGAATATGCCACAAATTGAATATATTATTAATTTTATTAGTGTTTTATCACATGAAAATAAGAATCCATCAGTATGTTTTTGTTTTGTTACCTGTGACTATAACACACCCATCCACCGACCCCTCCAGGTCTGACCACTGATTTATGCAGAATATGTGCCAGTTCAAAGAAAAGGGGATCAAGAAAAAATAGCACTGAAGAGTGAACAAAACAAGAAAAAACACTTGACAGTAGAAGAAAGGGAATACAATAAAACGTTTGTTTACCGTGGTTTTGTGGGATCATTATTCCTGTGACGTCAATAGCAGACTGAATCTCGTTTTTAAAGTTTTTTTTACAACATCAGGGGTTTATGCAGTGCAGGTGAGGGAGCCAGCAGCGGGGTATCTAGGGTGGTTCAGGGCTGGTGGTGACAGACAATCCAGGGATCAAACAAACAAAGCTGGACGTGAGAGCTGAAGGAAGCTTTCTTTTCAAAGAACTTGTCAAAAGTTGACAGTTGAGCAGTTGAGAGGGAACTGGAGGCCACGCCCACAGACCAACGCAGACAGACAGACAGGCAGGCAGACAGACAGACAGACAGACAGAAACACAAGGGGAAAAAGGAAGGAGGCAGACAGCCACTACTTTACATGAGGTCCAATATGACTGTAGACATGAGCGAGCCCAGAACATATGTATTAACATACCTATTACAGGGTGTAGTATATTATATGAATGAGAATTTATAGACCTTTTTCACAGCAGACATTTTGACATGTTAAAAAAAATCATTCAAATATTCCATTCCATTCAGGTCAAACAGAGTCAGGGTGTTGCTGTGGTGCATGGAACTGAACCTTAATTAGTTGTTTATCCATTATGTACTATTTAATGTCAAAATGGCTGCTGTGAAAAAGGTCTATTGTGTAAGTTTATGTCTTGTGTTAAAATAGAAATTCAGACTACTAATACACAGAGCTTCTCATTCTGCTTATTCAGTAACACTTGTCACACCCGCTACCCTGTGATTTGACAAATTCCTGAGTGATACATAAATTGCCTCTGTAATTGTCCCTGTCTGTCATGCTTAAGTTCATCTAGAGAATCAACCTTTAAATCTGCGTGGACTCTGTGGGTCCTCTTCCATGAAGTCCGTCATGTTGAAACACCATGTTTCTACAGTAGCCCAAAACGGACAAATCAAACACTGGCCCTCGATAAGGCCTTTCGCATTTCTCATGCATTTTGCGGCCACTGCAGTTTCTGCTTCACGATAGGGAGGAGATGCCACTAAATCCTACACACTGGTCCTTTAAGAGGGAGTGACATCTGAATTTAAGAGTGTAACATAACTATTCATAAGTTATAACTTGTAAAATCAGAATGAAATCAAAGACATGGAGTCTAAAGTAGTATAAGATGAGTATTGTAGCTTAAGTTCAGTTCAATCTTTGTAAAGCCACACAGCCTCAGATGTTTATGTCAGGTCTTAATTAAAACAAAGCTAAACTAATTACCCTGAGACTGTGATTGTATGTGTGGTTGGATCAAATGACTTTAAACTGTTTGCCACTGCGTCTCACATCATCATCACTGTGGAGTCTCTAACAACGGAGCGGCCTGTTCGACAGCAAGTCGAAAATGTGGCGGGAGACAGATGCTTTCCATTAACGCACAGTGACCAATGGAGCCCAGTCAGCGTGAGTCAGAAGGCAGGAACATTGTCCGCCAGAGAGGGGAGGCGTAAACGAGAGGAGGGGGGAGAAAAGTGAAGTGTGCAGCAGCTGGATGAAAGAACAAAACAACACTAAACTAAATGATCATTTCCCATGTGCCCACATAATTTCATATATACTGTATGTGAGCTCCAAGACACAGAAACACATGACTGCAGATGCAGCCCCGCCTTTCCGGCATTTGATTTTTATCTCTCAGTGTCTTCTTTCCAGCATCCGAACGTCACACTCACCCAGCAGTAAATTACAGAGAACATCATGATGAACTGGCCTTTACTGTTGTCTCATTGCTTCCCTGTTGCCTTCTATTATCTGCGTGTGTGACTGTCGTTGTTCTTCAGATGTGATGGAAAGAAAGCAGGATTGTGCAAAAGGGACGTATACGTAGTTCCACATTTAGCTCGTAAATTCAGCTTTGTTGAACACAAGAAAATGTGCAGCAGAGACAGCACAAAGCAAATTCCCTAAATACTGCACATTTACGCATAACCAGTCTGGATCCACACACTTTGCTTTAGCAACATGGCCCCTGAAACGGACAGCGTTTTTTCAGGGCGCGAGGGAAGTTCTTTGTTGTGTCAATTTCAACAGACTTGTTAGACTCAAGCGTTATGAGATCTACATTCAACCTGCTGCTGCTTGACTTGCACTTTCATTAAACAAATCTTTGGAGCCCGCTTAGACGAGCCGTAAAAATTAACAACGCACAAACACAATACTGGCCTCACCCAAAGCTTCAATAAAAAACCTTTTACCATGGATGTCAAAGCAGAACTTGAACCATGGAGACTAATCTGCAAAACAATACTGAAAAAAATACCTACAACTCAGTGTGACATCAATCTGCAGTTTATCTTACGGTTTAGCTCAGGAGGTTTGTCGAGACAAGGATTTGGGTGGTGCAGATGTAGTAATTGTTGCAAACCCATCTGTTTCAAGCATATATCAGACAACACACATTACGGAGTTATGTTATGGAAGGTGTACAGCAGGGGTCGGCAAATAAGTTTGGACCCGGGCCAGTTTTTTTTCTGACAATTCCATCGTGGGCCATGACCATGCTTTCCTACTGGAAAAAAAAAGGTTTTCTATTTTTTCTATTATATTAAAAATAAACGTTATTTAACTTTAAAAATGCATTTAATTTAATTTAAAACATTAATTTGCTTCTATGTGCCGTTATTACGCCCACTGCTGCATCTCCTGGTGTCTGTCATGAAATTTAATTAAATTAATTTAATGAAACATTTATTCACGTTGTCCGTTGCAAGAGGGACACAGGACACTTTTATTTTCCACAGGTTACAGCGCACGCACGTGCCAATTAGTGTTCCAACCTGTGCGTCAAGTAAAGAGGCTGCAAGGATGTTCTGGCTGCTATTTTGTCACGTTACTTATCAGCTACTTTTCAATAAATGTTGTGAAATCTGTGGAATTGTTGAATTTTTGACAGAAAACATGAGGTTTAAAAGATATATTAAAATATATATATATTTTAAAATAAATCAACGTCATCTAGCGGGCCAGATATAACTGATGGCGAGCCAGTTTTGGCCCGCGGGCCGCTAATTGCCAACCCCTGGTGTACAGGATCTAAAGGTTCTGGATATCTCATCTCTGCCCCTTACAATTCCCCCACCTTTAAAGGTCCAGTGTGTAAGATTTGTTTCTCCTTTACACTAGGAAGGTGAGGGTGATGTGAGGAGATTGCAATGTAGCGATTAGACCACTAGATGCAACTAAATTCTACACACTGGACCTTTAAAGAAGTGCAAGACTAAAACACTTGTGGAATAATACGGTAGCTCTAAACAGTCATGCGTTCATACATTTTATTTCCTCTAGTTAATTTTATTTGTTTTCTCGGGATAATGACATAATTAATTTGAGGTCTCAAAATAATGAATCAAATATGATAGGCCTGATGTCATGCTGTGCTGACTGATGTGACGCACTGATCTATATACTGCTGCTCCTCCGACATTGATTGATGTTTCCTGCAATGATATAATATACTGCTGTAATGTAGAGTAATGAATCTGGAGTACCAGGGGCAGTTAACAGGGCATGCATGGGGCTGTAGAGCTATAGTGCAGAGTTGTGAAGTTGTATCACAATTTTATGTTCAACAAAGATCATAAATGAGTGCTCATGCTCGGGAGTGATTATTGAACATTACAACTACTATCCTTTTGATTCCTCAAGGTCCTCTAGTGTAGTTCCCTTAGGGAATAGAGCAGTGTGTAAGGTGTGTGTGGTCAAGCCATAGTGAGCAACATAGCAGGTTAGCGGTATGAGCTTAGTTGGAAAGAAATGTACAGTGTATGTTTCCTGGAGCTGAGCAGGAAAGGTAACACTGGGCAAACAAAGTCTCTTTATCCCACGATCTCAAGAAAATGATCCCGTTATCTCGAGAAAACAAATGAAATTAACTTGTTATCATGAGAAAATGGAGGAAATAAAATGTATGAATGCATGCCCATCAGTACAGTACAGAACAAGCTTCTGGTATAAACGTATTTCTTCTAGAATTCCACCTGTTGCAAAGTTCATATCACCACCAGGTATCACATCTGGCCTATCAGAGTTCCTCTGACTCAAGTTGAGTCAGAGGTGTTGTCATTGTAGCACACAGGAGAAATGAGAAAATGGACTCTCAGCTCTGACGGCCATCAACTGGAAGCGTTGATTGGTGACACGTGGGAACATTAACTATGATGTGTCAGCACCTTGAGCTGTCTTAATGCAAAGGTCAATCAGAACACTCTGTTCACACTCTCGCTCCAGTCTGGGTCCTACTCTCACTCGAGGATATCTTTACTATAGTGGTTCCTCTCCTCCATCTTCTTTTTCTATATACAGCAGCATCTAAAGGCATACAATTGACAGTATCGTGATTGGTTCCATCACTTCACATCATGCCAATTGCATCACCTTCAATTAAAAGGCTCTAAAGAGGGTGGTGAAAACTGCACAGCACATTATCAAGATAAAGCCCCCAATCACCTGAGCCCCAAACTGTTGTGCATGCTGCCATCCGACAGACGGTAACACAGCATCTGGTCCTGCGCCACCAGGCTCAGAGACAGATTCACAGGCCATAACTGTCACTCAGGACTAATGCAGTACATAAACACAAGAAACAGGAAGCAGGAGTACCAACAACAGTGGATAAGAGACTCTGATAGTTTCAGGGATGCATGATGTGCGTTAAGTACGGCAGGTATTCATGTGGGGCAGGTCAGGTCTGGACGGAAAACAAAGATTAGAGAAAAAAGTTAGCAAACTAGAGTAAAAAAAAAGAAAGAAGATATATATATAAAACAGAGGTTAACCACAGTTACAGCCTGTCACCTGACACCCACCTCACCTGAGTGGTGCGTTAATAAGACTGTTGAATTCTTGAGCTCTCAACCTCGCCACTATGTCACTTTACTGGCAATGTGTACAACCTGTACACATAACAGCATTTGTATTTATCCTACTACCTGATTATCCATCACAGTATATACATTTACACACATACCTGGATACAAACAGTTCAGTGCAACCTGTTTACATTACAGTATCTATTTTACTAATAATACTACCATATGTTTTTCTGATTTTATTTCATTTTGTTTTATATACAGTATATTATATTCCTAACCTTTTTAGGTTCTCCAGTTAAATTATATCATGTTTCACTTATTTATATATATTCTGTTTCATACATATCTGTAAAAGCACTGTTGAAAGAACCTATGCATTATAGATAGTATCAGTCCTACTTCACTTTACTTAAAGGTCCGATGTGTAACATTTAAGGGGATCTACTGGTAGAATTTGAATATGATAACTGTAACTATGTTTTCATTTGTGTATATTAACCTGAAAATAAGAATAATTGCGGTTTATTACCATAGAATGATCGTTTTATATCTACAGAGGAAATGGGTCCTCTTCCGTGCAGTCCACCATGTTGAACCACCATGTTTCTACAAAAAACTGACTCTAGATAGGACCTTTTCTGTTTTTCCCACTATTTTGCCACTCTAGTTTACCCTACGTGCTTGGAATGAGAGGCAAGCGGTATTCAGTTGGTTGCAATCTGCAACTTTACCACTAGGTACCAATAAGTCATACACTCTGTACTTTTAACACCAATAATGATAACTTACAGTATGACACTGCATGGACTGTTATAGCATACTATGAGTACTTACTACAGTTTATGGTTGAGGTGTGTGTATAGACAGTCATAATGTGTTATAAGCCCCATCAGTCAACCTCTAGTTTATAACTAGTCAAGGGCATACATAATTATAAGTCACATCTGTTAATAATGTTTTGTGACTGTTGATATAGTGCATCAGAAATCATTATTTATGTTTATGAGTGTGGTCATGAAGCATTATGTATGCATTATAATTCACTGCAAATGCCCCCATAAGGCACTATAGGTGTGGTCTTCATAGTAAGTGTTACACGCCTTCCATCCACAATGCACATCACATTGACTCATTCATACACTGAGCTTGGAATCAAAAGACCGGGTCATCCAATCACCGACTTGTGATTGGATGACCCGCTCTACCCCGAGCCACAACCCAAAGGAAACAACATGTTAGCAGATTATAAATTGATGATAATGTCTGATCCGCCCAGCTTTTACTGCCCACACAGTTAAAACTGGAAACGTCACAGCATCTCTTATGTATGATATCTCAGTTTGTTAGTGTTCTACTAATGCACACAGTCATGCAGTGACTCATGAAAGAACAGGACAAAATCTATCTTTATGACCTAATTAACCCATTCCCAGAATCAGGCCCTGCAGTGTTGTGAGTGTGAGTGAGTCTGGTAAAAATTGATTTGTCTGATGAATTTTATTGGTACAAGAGCTTATTGGCAGCTTGGTTGTATGGTTCAGAGACCATACGAACATCTTAGTAAGACTGATGTGCATTTATTTCACAAGGAACTTATTACATGTATTTATCCTACATAAGGATACTGAAGAATATGAAATGGGATTAATGTTAACTTTTTAGACAATGTAATGTGAATTTTGGATGAGGTAACCAAATTAAGCTCTTGATCACCAGTGTAGTAGTACTCAAGACAGCCTCGGTCTTGAGACCGACCTCAAGAATGCTTTTTAAATGTCTCTGTCTCGTCTCAGAAGCAACTGCAATTTCACTCAGTCTTGTCTCAGACAAAGAGGACTTTAATTCAAGAGTGGTGAAGACCACAACAAAAGCAAAAATGGCAAGTTCAAGGTGTTGACCTGGCCTCAGATCTCAATCCAATTGAGGCATCTGTGGGATATACTGGACAAACAAGTCCGATCCATGGAGGTCCCAACTCGCAACTTACAAAACTTAAAGGATCTGCTGCTGACGTCTTGGTGCCAGATACCACAGCACACCTTCAGAGGACTAGTGGAAAAAGAGGGACCTAGACAAGATTAGGCAGGTGGTCATAATGTTGTGGCTGACATGTGTATATTCTCAGAATATATGAGGTGAAGTTGAATGAAAGCATAATCATTGCAAATGTTCATCAGTAATATGTTGAAACAACAAACCTCATGAACCTGGCCGGACTTGACTTCTAACAGCTGAGTGTCTTACTCCAGAGTTCAGCCTGCCATCTTGTGGCATATTCAGCTGCTTGCATGATGCTTAAAGTGTTACTGCTGTTAATTTAAACGATAACAGTGAAATTATGCACAATAACTCTGCCATCAAAATGAAACAAAATGTGAATTTACTATGTTTACTATGTACAAAATACACACGATTCAACTTTAATTTTTTTTTTTTTTTTAACAGTTTTTACAGTTATTACTGCAGAGCTTGGAATAAAGGTTACAACTTTAGTGCTTTCCACTGCCTTTGACTGAGCCCTGAGTGCCCATTTTTATCCACCTGGAACTTCACATCTTACAACCTCACTTATTTCTTACATATTTCTCACTTTTTATCTTTTGAAAATATTTCTTTCATAGTTTCAATAATGTAAATGTTTTGCTGTGTTGGTGATAAAGTTATAAAATCATACATTTAAAGAGATTTGAATTTCAAAACTTTGGTAACCAACCAGTTACATTTATGAGGAGCGCTGGAATCTTTAAAACTGCTTTGTTGTTTTGATAAAGATGAGGCATTAACATTGATCAGATATGACTTGGAGTTATCACCACGTCAGTGTTCCATGAATGCTCCTTATACTGAACAATTAGTATAAGGAGGTACTGAGAGTAGTCCCTCTGGGAATGCTGACCTCACCCTTCATGACAATGTACCTGTGTACCAATGTATGTGTGTGTGTGTGTGTATATATATATATATATATATATATATATATATATATATATATATATATAAAAAAACGGTGTATCCGCTCAGTTTGAACACGTGGTCTAGTTAAATTGAGATAAGCTGTGATTACTATTAGTGGCCTGTAGGACCATGCCACCTGTTCATATAAGATACTCTACTGAATGACATGGACAGAATCAAGAGGCTTTAAGGTGCAGTGAAAGTCATGCATATGTATTCACCATAGTCAAACGCAGACATAAATTTAGACTGTAAAAAAATTCCTGCATACAATTAACTGACTAGTTGGTTGCACATTTGTGAAGCTGCCCATAGTTATTACATTTATGTAAGGCTGGCAGGGGGCAGGGGGCAATGTTGCGGGAAATGTGCAGGCAGGCGCAGCTGGACAGGTGAAAAGGTGGACAGATGAAGCACGGAGGTCTGGAGGGTTTCATGAAAACACACGGCCTGAGTGGAGGAGGGAAACCCTGAGGTTAAGATGAGGGTCAAGAGAAAAAGAGCATCGCCACAGGCTAGTCCTTTTTTAATAGCATGTGAATATTATCTGTATCATAGCCACAGTGTTGATGTCAGTGGCATCGTTAGGCCTGTTTTAAGGGGGCTGAAGCCTAAAATATTCTTAAGCCCCTCTAAATAGTTTAGTGTTGTTTTATTATTATTTATTTATTTATATATTTATTGTTGTTTTGGGTCAAAAGTTACATTCCAGCTGTAAAAGAACTCTGCTACTTAGCTAGCTGCTTAGTCTTCATGCACTGTGAAGGTCCTGGTTGTTCATAGAGTTCAGTGTGCGCTCTCTTTACCACATCTTTATCTATATCTTATTCTTTCTGGAGCATCAGCTGTGTTTCTCACTTTACGCATGGATGCACACCGTGAAACAGGAGCTGAGCTCATTCACGTATGATTATCATCAGTGGATGATAATAATAATAATAATAATAATTACACTAATAATAATCACTCCACCACCCTGTTGGCCTGTAGGAGTCAGGGCAGAGGAGCGCAGTGAGTGAGAGGGGAGAGACCTCTACTGGAAAGGTGAGTCTAAAGGATTTCACAGAACAGAGTCATTCGTGATGCAGACAGTCTGTCAGAATTTTATGGAACTCAATTTGAATATGAAATATGAAACATTTCACCATGTAAGACTTATTTATTACTTATTTATTTAACTTGAGCTTTTATTTGAGAGTAATCATTAGAAAGCGGAGAAAGCCAAGTTATACACACACACACACACACACACATATATATATATAATACTAATAAATAACTACTAATAACTAATAAATAATTTCTCAGTCTTTGCTAGCTGTTTGTGAAATGTTGTGCTGGCGTGCTACATCCTGTGCATCTCCTTGGGGCTAAGCCTCCACTGTCCTTAAAACCTAGTGATGTCTCTGGTTGATGTGATCTTTCACTGCTCACTCAGATGGGAAAGAAAACACTTATTCAGTATTTCTTAGTCAAAAAAGAAATGACCTCTCGGATATGAAGTGGGCTTGAGAGTGTTACCATTATAGTGATGGCAATCACTTTTCCATGTAAACAAAAGTAAATTGTCCTTGTCCTTCTTCAAATTGTCAGAGGATGTTGTCAGGATCAGAGAGCAGGAAACGTGCTGTTTTTATCACCTTGCCTTTTGTAGAGGAGATCTATGTGTGTGTGCGTGTGTGTGTTTGCGTGCGTTTGTGTGTGCTTTGGGCAGGGGCTACATGTTGGCCCGAGCGCCATGGCAACCACGGCATCCCCTCCACCCCCACCTTTCCCTGCTGCATGTGTGAGATCCAGCAGGAGGAGCGTTCACGTTGCTGCCGACCACTCACATTATTCACTCCTGTTGACTCCACGCACACTCACGGTATACGCACTGGAGCTGGAGGACAGGTGGTGCTGTAGGTGTGTGTGTGTTGTGTGTGCTTGTGTGTGCTTGCAGTCTGCAGCCTGGACGCGTGTATTTTACTGAATGGTATTGGTGCCACGTGCTGAAGGACGCTGTGCATTTGACTGGGATGGATGACAGGGGGCAGAGTTACAGTTATACAACCATTTGTGTTATCTGATATTAACGGCAGAAAGAGGTCTATCTAATGACACTTCACTTTCCATATAGAGCGGGTCTAGTCTGTACTCTTTACAATATTATTTAAAAAGACCCAATAATTCCACCATGGTGAGGCAGAAACCTCGAGCAGAACCGAGCTCATTGGTGGACGGCCATCTGCCGTGACCAACTAAGTTAAAGAGGAAGATAAGAATGAGGTTTGATTGGTTTTGTTCTTCTCTGTTATGATCATCAACATGCCACCTCAATAAAACGATTCGTGTTTTCCATCTTTCTTATGTTCTTATTTGCCGTGATCTGGTCAGCGTCCAAACCTGTCCAGGTCCAGGCAGGGCTACCATTCACAGCATCTATCTGTATATGTCTTTTTGTGTTTGATGAATGTTTGTTACATGAAATGTTGATGATTTGTTTCGTGAAAAGCTTTTCATTATTATTATTATTTTCTTTCTTGTTCCTTTCCCACGGTATGATCTCTCTATAATCATATTTTATTCTGTTTCACATCTTTTATGCGATTTGTAAAGCGAGCTTGATTTGTCACCGTGGGTCAAATCACACCCAGAGGCGATTTGTTTTACCAGAAATGTCACACTTTTCTGTCTGTTGAAGTGTTTTCTTCTCTCTCTGAGCTCTCCTTGAGTTATGTGTCACTGGCAACAACATGCGGCACAATGAAGCATTGAAAATCCAAGGATAGTGTAGTCTTAAGGAAACTACTGAGACTCGCCCTGTTCTTGGAAGTGCAGAAACATCTGACTGTCAGCCAGGACAGCAGAGCGAGCTCTCACGTGTTGCTGTGTGGATAATCACATAAAAGACAACCCTACCACTCTGAACTTCCTGCCTCCCTCTCTCCTTTTTTTTTTCTTCACACCAACCAACAAAATCAATAAAGCAGCAGTTAATAATAACTTCATGTCCCGCTGTGATTGTTCTCCAACTGACCTGAAAAGACGTCTTGTCTGACAAAAGGTCTCCACTTGTTTGCTGGGTGGGGGCAGCTTTTTTTTTTATTATTATTATTCCTCATGTCCATTTTTAGGTTTAGTTTGATAAGAAGCGATTTAGAAATGTGTCAGCAGATGGACAGGGCAGGTCTTTTTTGTGTTGAATAGACACGGTAAAAGAGTGGTTGACCTCTAACCAAAATAGAACCTTATAAAATCATCAATTTTCTTCAGCCTGACACTAAAAATTTTTTATTTTAGAACACAACAATCAGATTCTCCCAAGCAGCGACATCTCTTCCTCTGAACTATTTCTTCCTCTCTTTGTGATTCTGACATGGAATTCTGCTTTTAAAAATAACTGCCTCCATTACCGTAGAAGCTTTTCACCTGAGCGCTTATACAAATTATTAGGACAAGTCTTTGTACAGAGGAGGTCATTTGTCTTTTTCAAACGCGTGCCTAAATTTAGCCAACTGGGTCTCGCCTTCCAGAAAACAGCTGCATTCAACTACGGCTTCTTTTTGCATGTGAGAGTCAGCCGACAAACCAAACAACCAAACAAAAGAAGACTGTATTTTCAGGTGAGTGTGGACAATCTCTCAGCAGACACAGTCCTGCCATAAGGAATGTGTCTGCTGCTTTATGATTTAGGTCAGAGTCTGGGAGTAAAGTCCACTCAGGTGTGCTTACCCATCATTCCATCTGGCCTTTTGACCCTTAAGTTAAATGCACCAGGTCATGTGAGCCTATGAATGAATAAGTATATAGTGTAATATTATTATGCAGATTTTTGTCACACTATAAATGTGAGGAAATGAAACCAGCTCAATGTTTACGATCAGCAGACTGTGTTGTGCTCATGTGTGAGGTACCTCACCATTCAGTGGGTGTGTGGCTGTTAGCCATGCTGTCGGTGACTGTTGGAGTAATCCCGCGGAATTACAGTAAAGGAGAGGAAGGTGAGCGTTGGGATTACCACTGGGATTAAGACATGAGGTGTCGGCCCCAGCAGATGCTGCCAGCTACAGTGTGGGAATCAGTTCAAGACTCAACACACTACAACTAAAAGTAAAAAAATGAAATGTCCCTAAATGAAAAATGTCAAATATGACAGCTGCCATATGAAACCAGACTGATTGGGATCTACAAATGTATTCTTATATGTTTATTTTGGCATATTCTGAGCTGTGTGTGTTGCAGAGTCAACTATGAATTGTGGTAAACGCGGTGCCCTCTGAGCAGGAAACTTTTGGTTGAGGTGTGAGCCAAATAAAAATGGATTTCCTGCCGAAGCCAGTTGTTGTGCAGCTAAATGTGATGTGAGAAAAGGGAAGTATGTCTGCTGCATGTCTGAGGTCATGTGATACAGTACACATCCAATAATCAAAATGCTTGAATCATACCTTGTGGATACAGCCCAAGCCCTGCACCAATCACCCCAATGTCACCATCTAGTGGAAATAATCTGACTGAATGAAAATGCGATCAAACAGCACACATTTGAATGTTTGAAATTGCTCGATGAGGACAACTACCAAACACAGTGAGGTAAGGATGTAATATCTCTTCAGTTGTCACACGTTTTTGCCTGTTCTGTGAATATGTCGGGCACATGGAGCTGCTAGCAGCATAAAATACTTTATGTTTTGTTTGAAGTCGAATAAACTTATGATCAGGTTAGTTACATTATATAACTGTTCAGATTTAGGCTTAGGGTTAGGTTTAGGAAGAGGGAATGTGCCTGTCCCCTGGAGGGAACAGGAGGTGCACAGTCCATCCCCCAGTAGTTCCTGCCACCCTGATTCCAGTTCCGGTTCCGTCTCTGTCAGACAGTCCACTCTCCATCAAATGGCATGATTGCCAAACTTTCCTAAAAGCCATTAAAATCTTGGAGCCTTTCCTCGCTTTCCAAAAAATATTTTATTAAACAATTCCACACTTTCGATACAAAGAATAGAACAAAATCCACAAGATTAATAAAACAAAATAGCGTGCCTATTAGCAACATTTCGACCCTTAAAAGGGTTTGGCATGAGCAGCTTCTGTTGAGGGTATTTCAACTGTTATTTTAGCCTGTGTATTATTATTTTGTATAAAATATCTTTTGTTATATCCTTGATCCTAATTTAATTGTTATAATTGATAAATGATAATTGTGTTAATATAGTTCCCTGCTAATTAGTGTAAAAACAAACAAACAGTGGAACTCTATAGTCTACACTATATATGTCTATATGAATTCAACGTGACAGTTAAGATGGTAACCTGGTGACTAGAAGAGAAAAAAAAAAACATGAGATGCTCTGAATAATAACCAGATGCTGCTGGAACAGAAAGGTGCTGTCCATTGTTAATAAGACTGAACCTCCTGTCCACTCTATGTTTGAAATAATGTCTCCTGGATGACACTATTGACAAGCTTTTGATAAATAAAGATATAGTCCTTTGCACCATGTATAATCAATGTAATTAACATGCAGCACATCAACAGTGAGACATTTACACTCTTCAGTTTTATTATGACACTGAATAGTTCAGTCAACCCAATGAACAGGAAATCTGTAATAATGGATGACGACAACACATGGGTTGTTTTCCCTTCTTCTTTTCTAAGCAGTGCAGAGGTGTTCACGTGCGGTGGGTGCAACTGCCACCTCCACATTTATGCCATGTACAGCGAGTGAGAAAGGGAGCCTCCGTCACATCCTTATAAATACCTGCTGTAAAGCCGATGTCTAATTTAAGTCACAATCTGTGGGTGTCATTTCATCTTAGGCTCAGCTGCGCAACAGAAGCAAAATGATTCATTATTGTCACCTCATGTGTGACACACTTTACTGACGGGCATGAAGCAGTCTAGCATGTTTATTTCCGTGTGACATCTGTGTCAAGAAATTACAAAAAAAACAACCAAAAAAAACCCGAATAAATTCTCAAGATGTGGGTCGCTCAAGCCTATTTCACAAAGTAATGAACTCCAGAAGAAATCGATGCAAGTCTTATGTGTGTACATGAAAAATGGATTGTGCTGTAACCCGTCAAGCACTCACTGTTGCTCCATTAAGCGTGAATTTGCATATATATGTAGGCGTGTGCATTGGTGGCCTACATATTTAAACCTGTGTTAGCAGCAGGTTATATTACCCCGTGCCTTATCAAGAGATTCACCTGTTCGTGATGCCCTTTAGTTTTACACGCACATACACACACAAAAACACACACTTCCTGCAGGGTGTGTCGTACAGATAATGAGTCACAGAGGCCGCTTATCCTTATACAACTTTCCAATTATGAAAATTCCCAAGAGGGAAGCTTTTATGGGAGATGCTTTTATAAGAATCTGCTCTGGTGAGACATTTTATATGAACACACTGAAACTCAAACGGGATGTATTTTCTCACATATCTCCAGTATCATGCTGATATTTTTTACTTTTATTTATCCCGGTCTTTTATTTACATAGGACAGCAGATGATACTTCAGAGAAATGAGTCATTGAGGCCGGTGTCATCCTTATACAAGTTTCTGATTATGAAATGTCCCAAGAGGGATGTTTTTGTGAGCCATGCTTTCATACTCAGACTCTGCCCTCATTTATGGCTGCAGATCTAGTGATACATGTAACACTTTTAGATGTGTGACCAGGACAAAGTAGTATGACTAAAGAGCCCTTTTTAAGCTTTTATTGTATAGATGCAGCTGAAGAGTGACAGGAATGTGGGGAGAGAGAGATGGGGAATGACATGTGGGAAAGAGCCACAGGTCAGATTCGAACCCTGGGCTGCTGCGGCAAGGACTGAGCCTTTGTACATGGGGCGGCTGCTCTACCACCTGAGCTAAACAATGCCCCAGGACAAGCCTGAGTTAATGAGTGATACTGATATATATTACCTCTTAATACAGCAATGGTTTCTAGGTATGTGTGTCTGCCAGTGAGGGAGGTAAAAATAGTGGAGCTTCCTAGGAGGGGGACACCTGAGATGGTGGCATTACCAAGTCCAAGCCTTTCACATATGAATACATTTTATTGTCAGTTGTTGTACCCAGGTTTCTTAAATATAAAACTACTGTACTGTCTCAACCTCCCCTCAAATAAAGTCAAGAAGAATGGAACACAATGTTAAAAATTACAAAAATCCAACAGCTATCATATGATATCTCCTGATTTCATTCTGCCAAAGAAATAGTTTCCATGAAAACTGTGAGGTCTGCGGATTATCCAAAGTAAGCAGGACTGTGTTGGAAAGAAATAAATACATTTCCCAAAGTGTTGATTGGAGTCAGCAGAGACTTTGATTGAAGATTTGAAGTGCTTTGTCCTCAAAAGGAGGCTGAAAGAATTAAACTATATGACACCACATGATAACCTCAAAAGGTCAGAGGTTATACTCTTGTGACTTAAAGGTCTTTCAAGCAGGATGACCCTTTGATAAAGTCACAGCAGCGATTCAAAAGACAAAACGGGAACTATTCTGGTAATTTTCTGTCTTCTGAGTGATGCTCAAGTGCTTTCAATCTCTGGCCTGTTGTGCAAGAAGATGGATAAATGTGACTTCAAAATAGAATTAAATCATTTGCTGCTTGGCCTGCGTTCAGCAGAGAGCAGAGTGAGGGGAGAATTATAAAGTGAATTCCTACTTTTGATTAGATTTTAGTGGAGCGCTAAAGTTTTTCCAGGAATCGTTTGAGGAAAGGACTCAGATTGATCATTCTTGTTATTCATGATTATTCATGTTCAGCTTAAATCATCTCCAGTTGAGATCAGCTGCCCCCAACGTTACTGGTCCATTGTGGAACAGGCTGACCAATGCATGAGTTGACCATTAGGGCCAACTTAACCCTGACACAGAGCCATCGTCAACAGGCTTGGAAAGAGAGCATCAGTGTCTGACATTCAAAGAAGTCCATGAGAAGATACAGGGACCTGAGAGGAAAATTATTTTTAAGGGAAGTCTTATTTTTCAAGTTGATTTTTATTGGCTGTAGGTGTGAGTGTGAGTGTGAATGGTTGTTTGTCTCTATGTACCCCGTGATGAACTGGCGACTTGTCCAGGTCCAGGCCATATTTCCGTTTTATTCTTGTTATGTCATATTAATTCCCATAAATTCCCATGAGTTCCCAGGATTGTAAAACTGTCAAAGAAATCATTTAATGCTCAGAATTCATCCAAACTGAACTTAACTGTAAACTTAATGACAAACAGATTAAAGATTAAAGATTAAATACTTTCTTTTTTGTTTTTCAAGATGTTCCTGTGCAATGTAAGCATCTGAATGAATCTGAACCTACTTCCAGTTCATTCACATAATCAGCATTTGTTTCTATCTGTGAGTAGCCCCTCTATTTACACAGTGCCTCGCCTTGTAGCATCTATCAACAACCCACCTAAAAACGCTGTATTGGGCATAGTGACATCTTAGTCACCAGTAACCAGGACACAGGTCTTGTGACTAGACTGCCTAATCCTGGAAGGTGGATTTGGAGGCACTAAACAAACCCTGGATCAGGACCCCATTTACTAACTGAATGTCTTTAACACTGAGGAGGATATTGATTGCCATGGATAAAATAAGTTACACTACTTTATGGGGTTTAAGGTTTTTGTGGGCACGCTGTGTAGAGTGAGGTGTTGAGTGTTTTTTTAAACTGGACAGAGCTCTGTTGGATTTGTATGCTAATATATCTAAACATCTAAGTATGTCCTCAGGACTTATCCCTGTTTGTCAATTGTTAAGTCCGCCTCTGGGAGCAGCATCCAGCCTCCAGTTCTTGTGAAATGATCCAGTTTCGTGGGCTGGGTCCTGTGAAGATCCCCATGTCTAAATTGGGTCACAGCTACAGTATCTGAATGGCAACACAAACTTTGTTTCAAATCTATAAATGTGGAACCAAGCCTCTTCTTTCTGTTTATTTCTGCTCAGTCTGAACCGTGATGTATGAATCCACCTTTTTATTTAACAACCCCAAAAGCAGACATGAAAAACTGCTTATATAAAGCATTACATAAAACAATGAATCAATCCCACAGGCGGAACTATGAGTTAACCTGGGGACAAAGTGCTAATTCGTGTCAGACAGAACTCGAAGATCCCTTTGATTTCACCTGGAAGAATCGTACAGTCATGTAACGTCTGAAACCTTGATAAAAAAAAAAAAAAAAAGTATGGGCTTGTTTTGATGAAACTCACATCATCCACTCTGCTGACTGAGAGGTTATACAATATCATTGCGTTATATAAGTGAGCCACATAACTGGCCAATGGGAGCTCGCCTCGTGCGTCACGTGACGCGTTGCGTTTGCTTCGGTGAATCGTACATGAAATCCAAAGAAGCAACAACCTCTAGCTGCCGAGGCTAGCTGGCTAGGGACCAATATGCTGTACCCCGGCGACTGCTTTATTTTTATCGCGGTTTTCTCGTCTTATAAGAAGAGAACATGACATCCGAATTCTGGAAATATACGGGTTCGGGGATATCGGGTTGAAAAGATTACGTTTGTTGACTTCGACGAGCGGCAAAGGAGGGGGCAGTCGGTGTTAGCTCGTAGTTAACCCGCTGTAACGTTAGCCTAGCTCTCGGCTTTAACTGTACCCCGGGTCTCTTACATAAAAACAACGACCGGTCAGCTGTGCTTCACTGGAGGAAAGACGGGCTTTTTGGGTTTGTAGCGAAGATATTACCCAATTTATCCTCGACTTTTATGCACTGTAAACTATTTTAAAACCCGAACTTGGTCTTTGTTTGGGTTTATATAGTATCTTAACGACGAGTTAGCTCGAGAGGCCAAATTGAAATTAAGCTTCTTACTTGCTTAGCACGGAGGGCTTTACCCACTGGCACCGGTCTAAACATAAAGATACCGCAGGATAATTTAGTTAGTTAGTTGTTGTTTTTTTAAAGCGACATCTTTAAAAGTTTCCATTTGTAGCAGAGAGACGTCAGACCGCCTCCTTGTTGTGAAGGGGGCGACGGCTGACGAAGCGTAGTAAACACCGATATTCTTCCTTCCCCCGAGAGCCGGTGATAGCACGTCCAGCTTTATTTGTGGAAAGGCTATAGTTGACACTTTATGGGACTGTGACACGGACCACCAGTGTTAAACAGACGTCATATTTTGTAGGGGTCGAGGTCGAATGACTCGGAATGAGTCCTAACCTACTTCCAATGGCCAGCAGCGAGAGACGGGCACAATGTTGGTTTGACAACAAGACGTTAAGTTAGCCCAACTTTGGACTATGGTTTCTGAACAACGTGGGGAGTTAGGTCTGCGTTTGCCAGACTACAAGTGAACCTCCTCGCCGTCTGTCTGTTTTTTTCCCTTTGGAAGAAGAAGATGGAGACGGGAGTAAGGTCTCACCAGGGCGAGCTGTTCGTCCACCCGCTCTCCAACCCCGGGGCTACGGGCATCTGCCCCGAAATGCTGGAGGTGGCCGAAGAGTGCAGCAGGGCTGGGGACTTTAGCCTGGCTGCGGAGATCTACAGCTCCCAGCTCGCAGACCTCCAGCAGCCGGACAGGGGCTTGTGTCTGAGAAAGGCCGACTCTCTGGCTCGTGCTGGGCGGGTATCTGAGGCGCTGGACTCGTACTGCATAGCGGCGAGCCTGGGCAAACTGCGCCCGGAGGAGCTAACCCTCCTGGTGGAAACCATCGCCCGGACTCTCCGCGAGAAAGAGCTGGGCATCCTCGGACAGGGCAAAAGCAGCAGCAGCAGCAGCGGGGAAGACGGGACTGGAAGTGACGGGGAGTGCTGCGAGGATGAAGAGCTGGACCTGTTTTCCTGTCGCCTCTGCAAGTGTCTGCTCCATGAGCCCACCACCGCGGAGTGTGGACACACTTTCTGCAAACGCTGCTTGGAGGAGGACCCCGTCAGAGACTGTATACACTGCAAACAGAAGCTGAGCAGAAAAGACGGACTGCCAAACGGCCGGAGATTAAACGTGGTTCTCAGCGGCCTGCTGGATAAACTATTCGCCACTGAGAGCCAAGCGAGGAGACTGTGGGTGGATGGAGAGGTTTTGTGGAAAAAGCAGAGCCTGCCTGAAGCCTTGGAGAAGTACAACGCAGCGGTGGATTTAGGTAAGACCGCTTCATGTGTGTAACTGAAGGTATTTCTGGGTTGAATGTGGCACATTTCATCCAAACTGTGGCGTTTTCCAAAGGTGACCTACTTTTTCACTCGTTAGCCGGTGTCACCGATAGGCGGCGCCACGCGTGCCTATGTCCACTGCACCGAGGTCAGGCATTATATGATGCACCGCACCTCATTACCTAAGCACCACACATAATTATCAGCCGTTTTACCCAGAACATACCCACAGCGTGGTTTCTGCCTCAGCTCTGCAGGGCTGTGGTCAGCCGCCCTCCACAGCTTTCTCACAGAGGAGGGGATGCATGTGCAGCCCCCGTTCCTTTTGTCACAGATCCTACATTTTGCAGTACAATTATTTGTTTGCATAACACGTTCTTACATTCCTCAGCTGTGACAGACTGTTTTGGACTTAAGCCTCAACCCCTCCCCTCGCTGCTGGTGTTTCATAAGCTGGCAGTTTATGATGTGTTGGATAACGTTCAGAAAAAAAAAGTAATGGAGACAAGCTAACTGTTGCTACTCTGCAGGAGTGAAACTTACTTTAACGCTTAAAGTTTCTCTTTAATGTGCTTCATCTCTGATTCTCTCTGAGCCAAAATCCATAAAGTTCTCCTCTGTTGACACGTTATATAAAGGGTATAATTTGCGGTCAGGGGCAAGTCTCATGTTGCACTTTAAATCCTCACCGAAAGTTGAACCTACCCTTTCTCCACC
Organism: Miichthys miiuy; assembly: GCA_036365135.1. Lineage (NCBI taxonomy): Eukaryota > Metazoa > Chordata > Actinopteri > Sciaenidae > Miichthys > Miichthys miiuy. The sequence continues at coordinate 23,327,754 of CM071612.1, forward strand.
TCTGGCCTACATGTCAGAGTCACATAATAAATCGATTTCCTGTGCTCCTTGAATAGCTTCATGTGTGAAACAAGGGATTGACACCTCCGGCTGTCTCTGACCGAAGCGGAGACGGAAGTGTCAGACGAATGTACCGCTGCTACTTTTTCTCATTTGGAGCTCTCGCATGGCTTCGTTTCAGACGTCTCTCTCCGTGAATCAATGTTGATTCATGCCTTCTGTTTTGTGAAGGACTTTGGGTGATAGGAAGACAGAGCGCCTTCACAGCTTTGTCACTGCCAGTCAATGTTTTCCCAACAAATACAGCAGGAGGCTTTCTGGTATCCGTGAAGCAGGCTGAGCGTAATGGGCTCATGATGTCAGCGCAAGTGCAGCTGTTATCCAACCTGTGCCTTTTAGGCAAATGCTTTTTGCCTCTTTGTGGTTGTTCGTGCCACAGACGTGTCTCATGCACAACATCGGAAGAGATGTAAAGATATGTGGTTTGATCCGTTTGTGTGAGAGAGCAAAGTAAAGTACCGGGGGAGAGTTTGCAGTATGTTTTGTGAGTTATAACAACTAAAACACACACTCTACGTTTTTTTAATAGTTTCATTTCATTTAAAGGAGGAAAGGAAAAAGGAAAAATAAAAGCAAATAAAGTGTTAATGCTTCTCCTTCTGGATCTTGCATATCTTATTGCCTGTCATCTTATGTAAGTGTATGTTGCAGAGAAGCTATGAGGATGTAGGTCATCCACCTTCTCTGTTAAAGCAAAACCCCGCCGGAGCAACTACATTCCCCTTTTACTATCTCCGTCTTCAAGGAGCGCCACAGTCGATGAGTCAGCCGCCCCTCGCCCAAGAGATCAGCTCACCGATGTGCAGCTGAGACACTCGGGGACGGACCTGAACAATGCCCACCTGCCGGGATTTGCTGAGCATTTCCAGTGTTGACAAAACAACGCCGGTGTTACTTTAGCGCGTCGCTCATGAAAGCCAGGAATACACCTCCCTCTCATAACTGCATAACTGTTTTTGCATCCGCTCACAGGCCCCCAGTGTTTTTGTAAAAACAGGAACAGGTTTAAAAAAAGATTAATTAAATAAATGAATAAATAAATATGCCTATGGAAATGTAAACTAAATTAATGAGGCTATACGTATACATGTAAGTTGGGTAAGCCGCCCTGTCGGCTGTCAGCTGAATGCCTCTGTGCTTGTTGTAGTTATTATTGGAAACGGGAAGATACTTATGAATTCCCTTTGTTTTTTTCATTCACGTTACACTGTCAAAAAACGTCTGTATCAAACTGCCTGACCTGAGCCTCTGTTGGTCAGAGCTTGTGTTCAGTCTCGGTGCTCTATGAACACTCTCTTCATGTAAATAATGTAATATAATATAATATAATATAATATAATATAATATAATATAATATAATAAAATACAGAAGAGCTCATAAATAAATGTAGAATTATGAAATAAAGGTTATTTAAAATAAAATATTTCTTAAAATAAAAACGATCGACCCATATTAGTATTCATTTAGAATTTAATTTCCTCATTTATTTATTTCATAGCCATATCTATTTATATATTTAATATTGGCAAAAATAGCATTGTAAACAAACAAATTTGTCTTGAGGAGTCTGATGTTGATGTAGTGCTTATAAAATAACAAACAGTAACTTTCCAAAGGTTTATTCCTGCTGTGTCACATAAAGGCTGCTGAAAGTCTGATCACAGCACAACATTCAGGGATGTGTGTCTGTGTGTGTCTATGTGTGTCTATCTCGGTCTGCTGCTGTGTCGGTGCTCAAGTCTGTTCAGCTTCTGTTCAGGTTTTGGGAAGATCAGAGAGTCAGTCTTTTTGGTTTTTGGGTAAATCTCTAAGAGTCACCAACAGTGTGTCAATCAAAAAAAGAATATCTGAACGTCTACAGATCTTTCCTCCTGGTGCAAATTTAAAATAGTGTTCAATAATCATGTACATTTCTACAGCAAAACCAAACCATGAAAGACATGAAAGCCGTTTATTTGATTTCTGAAGTTAACAGTGAGGTGGGTTTATGTCTGTGCACACTGGAGGAGTTTGGTTTAAAAATGAACCAGTCGGTTGGTGATTAAAGCGACGGCTTGTCCTGCGAAATGAACAGCAGTGCCAAAACAAACCATATTCACTTTTTAACTTAATCCCAGCTATCTGCTTGACCTGATGTTACCAGACTGGAGCTTCTTGCTTCTAGGAAAGAAAAGAATGACGGTAGTCAGGATTTGAAAAAAGTTGACACCCGGTACATAAAGTACTATACAATAATTAGTTAGGTGTGTCATTTGAGAAAAACCTGTTTGTTAACGTGGCCATAAAGTGACTGTTAACATGTGCCCAGGACAAAGACGTGCCCTCGGACACTTACTTATTAACACTGCATAAGTTAGACAGCATTGTCGCACATTAAATAGGTCTCATGTCACATGTTATATGGTTGCCCTACTTCTGTTAGACCTAGAAAAAACAGTCCATCCCCCCAAGGCCTATCCACTGACCTCATGGTGTGTGTGTGTGTGTGTGTGTTTGTTTGTTTGTGTGTGTGTGTGTCTGCCTTTGTGTTTCCCTGTGGTGTACAGTGCCCTCTTCAGGCAGACTGCTGTATCAGCGGGCTGAGTTGCACATGGAGATGAGGAACTTCAGTCAGGCAGTGCAGGACGCCAACAGCCTCTGTAGGATAAAACCTCTCTGGACGAAGGTGAGACACAAGTTTGTGCTGGATCTGCACGGCTCAGCTCGTCACAAATGATTTTCTTTTCACTTGGAAGTGACGTCAAGTGATGAAAAAGGTGCAAAATTCAAAACATGCTGATAAATGAGTGGTGTACAGATACTGATCCAGCAGTTGTTGATGAGAACAGATGATACGTTGAAGAGCTTTGAGTTAATCACACTGTTTTTGTTTTCTTTGTTCCAGGCTCACTGTCTGAAAGCCACAGCGCTGAGTAAAGCAGGCCGGAATGACGAGGCCCTGCAGGAATACTTTCTGTGTGTGTCCCTAAAGCCAGACTGGACCAAAGTCAAACTGGAGGCTCAGAAGGTAAGATGAAGAAACCTCGTCTTTGAAATTAAAAAATGCTTCTAACATCTTGTTTTCATGAAATGCTAATGTGCCCGTAAAACCTTTTTTAATGGAAATGACGGCAGTCCAAAACCCGCTAAAACCAAACTATTCCCCACAGTGATGTAATGCAGCCAGAGATCTTAAAGGCAGAGCGAACTCTGTAGAAATGGCCTAGACAAATCTCAGGTTGAAAAATAGCTTCATGCATTTTTCTAATGCAAAATGCTGAAAATGGAATCTTTTAAAAAGAATTTCTACCGTAAAACCACAAAACACTGCAAAGTGTGGCTGCAGCAGCATCAGTTTTCAGTCTCACAGCTCGTCAGTGTTGATGCCATCGCTCTCAGTCTTCCTGTCGACATAATGCAGGGACGGGAAACTTCCTCTCGCCTCTCTGTTTGCATCGTAATTATTAATCACATGCCTTGTTTTTGTTTTTGTCCTGCAGGTCCTTAGCGAGCTGTTCTCTTCTGTGTTTGAGAACGAGGACCTGCCAACGCCGCTGCACCCACTGCAGGGGGGATTGACCACCCGCCTCATCAAACCCCCTGCTTTGCTCAGGTCCCTGAGGCCGCTCACGCAGAGACCCGGATCCTCCTCACAGGTTACTGCACACAAACAAGCACACCGAGGTCAACGGGAAGATCTGTGGGAAGAGACATTTCGATTTAAAAAGAAAAACTAGTAGTGGATTGATAAGCAGTTCGCATGTGAGCACACATTATTGAGCTGCTGACAGGACTATGCTTCACCTGCTGGTTTATTAACAGTTACCCCCCGGTATCTGAACACTTTGTCTTCCTTCCACTGACTCATTTGACGTGTCAGCAGGTTCATCAGGGAAATTGATTATTGTATCTCAACACATGGACGCACACTAAGTCTCAACAGAGAAGTGTGTTGATCTGCAGTTTCATTGTTAAAAAAAACTCCTGTCAGTTACCACAGACTGCTAAAACAGCTGCTGTGCTAACATGCAAATACATAAAGAACACGAATACATCAAAGTCAGTCAAAACAAGTAGAATTAAATACACACAGGGTCTGTTTTAGGTCCAGGAATAGTCAGAGTGTGTTATATTCCCACCACATTCGTGTTGACATTTTGAATGAAGGTGCACCAGAGCAGCGTGGCTGTCAATATGATCATCCCTTCATAATTGTTCAGCTCACTAATCTCCGTCTCTCCGTCTGTGTCTGTTCAGGACTCAGAGTTCAGTGTGACTAAAAGCTTTCCAGTGGACGACTCATCCTCCAGACTGTCTGCTCCCTGTCCTGGTAAATCGGACCACGCCGCAGGGGAGGACGGCACCAAGAGTCTAGCCGGCGTTCTGGCTGCGCTGCCGGCACCCCCTGGTGGCATCAAGAGGAAACACAGCGGAGACGGTCCCTCAGCAATCTTCAGCCCTCCTGCCAAACTGCTCAGACCTGGTACGAGAATTACAAAATAAGATGAGTCACTGTTGACTGGTGACTCAGATGAAAGTACCACAACACAAAGTTTACAAAGTATTCATAGTCTAAACCTGCAGTCTGCTTCTCTGCAACTGAACCAGTTAAACAACTTTTCCAGCCAGAGAATAGACGGCTGAAGTTGAATCTGTGCCAGTATCCATGTTTTGGTTCACCGTTTCTTATATAGTATCACATAATCAAACTACAATTGTACTTGGAGAGCCATTGCACAACTTTCACAGCTCCTTTTTATATAATGAATAACCTGAACATGCACTGAAACATGAATCCTGATGTCGTGATGCTTTGTACAGACGAGGCAAGCAGCGTCCAGAAGGCCAGGGTGTGTGGAGGGAGGGTGGTTGCTGCTGAGCTGATGGACAGCGGGGACATGGAGTGTTCACTCTGCATGAGGTGACTTCACACAGTCTGACATTCCTACACAAACATGTACTCAAATGTGTTTGCGACAGTTAAGGCCAGAAATATTGACTTTTTTTGTCATCTTTCCTCCAGATTGTTCTATGAGCCGGTGGCCACTCCCTGTGGTCATACTTTCTGCCTCAGATGTCTGGAGCGCTGCCTGGACCACAACCCCAACTGCCCCCTGTGCAAGGAGAATCTGTCCGAGGTACGCATATATGTTATTAAGCCAAAATATGCTTTCACCACTTCACTTAAAAGGTAATAACATAGTCAGTGATGTGACTTCTGTGTAGTTTGTAGTCTGACATGCCAAAAAAGCTTGTTGAATCCACACCATAATCTAGAAAATCCTGACTGATTAAAAGTTCTGTTTTTGTTTTGTAGCCGCAGTGATAAATGGAATACTTACTGTGTTTATGTGTGTTATCTTTACAGTATCTGGCTACTAGGGGCTACAACAAGACCCTGCTGATGGAAGAAGTGCTGCAGCGTTACCTAGGGGACGAGCTGATGGAGAGGAAGAAAATCCATGAAGAGGAGATGAAGGAGCTCTCCAAGTCAGTTATTTAGCATACACGTGAATACTCTAGTCACAGGATCATGAATATGTGCATATAGAGACGTGAAGATGGGAACAGTGAAACTTGAAGTTACAGACATATTCTCCTTACAGAAGGGATGATACAGAGTCAGAGGCTCATTGAAAAAGCTAACCGTTAGTCTCTCACCAGCGTGCTATAGTATAGTTATAATATGCAGATGAACGTGGAATAGCAAATAATGTTTATGTTTGCTTTCATTCTGCCCACTTGTTGATATTGAAAAGTCATCTCTAAAACAACAATCTCTTCGCGGTGTCTCGTGTAGCCTGAACCAGGAAGTCCCCATCTTCGTGTGCACCATGGCCTTCCCCACCGTCCCCTGCCCGCTGCATGTGTTTGAGCCCCGCTACCGCCTCATGATCCGCCGCTCCATGGAGACGGGCACCAAGCAGTTCGGCATGTGCATAGCAGACGAACTCAAAGGCTTTGCAGACTACGGCTGCATGCTGCAGGTGAGTGTTTATCTACAGCTGGTACAGAATGTCTTCTTCAAAGCGATTAGATCAAGACACCTTTAGTGGACTTGAGGCAGCTACTAGTGCGGATCCCTTTTCATGTTTTCAGCCCTGTCTTCTGTCAGTCCAACACCTGCCTTAAATGACATTTGGATGTGTGTGCGATTACTGTGCATGGTCCCTTTTTCCCCTCACTGTTACTCAAATAACAGACATATAAACTGTCTTTCAGGTACGGGATGTGAAGTTCTTTCCAGATGGCCGTTCGGTGGTTGACACCATCGGCGTGTCGCGGTTCAAGGTCCTCAGCCACGGCCAGAGAGACGGCTACAACACCGCCAAGATCGAGTATCTGGAAGACAAGAAGGTGAGTCGTGAGGAAGTCTGCGTGGGTGTGATGTGTGTCACAGCATGCCATTACAGATACTTTCCATCATGCTGCAGCCGCCAAGCATGTCACGCAAAGTAGAGCTCAGTTTCATTTTTGCCCGGGCAGCTCTGTGACAGCTGAGCACTGCACCACTGGCAAACCCAGTCCTCCCAGAGGCAAACAATCCTTCCTCTACCTGCACCAAAAAACTAAAAAAAATGAACTCTCTCCATCTAATCAGGTGGAGGCCGAGGAGCTGGTGGAGCTTCTGAAGATGCACGACTCTGTGTACGAACAGGCCAACGGCTGGTTCACCTCACTGAAAGACAACATGAAGAGCCAGATCCTCAGCCACTTTGGACACCTTCCCAGCAAAGACCCCGACCCTCAGGTACGACAACACAGATGAAGTGCCTCGGCTTCAGAATGAACAGAAACAGGAGTAGCTGTTCAGTTGGGGAATTGCTCTGCTCTGCCTCACATCCACATAGACAGAAGAGCTGCATGTTTTTGTAGTAAATCTCTGTCCACGTGTTTGCATCTAAAAACAGCCAAATGATGAGAGTAGTGAGAGGAAAACTTGCTTTGTATCATATGGGAGAGCAGACTCGTGGGTTGGAGTGATACCTTGGAACAAGATGAATCTCTGGCTGTCAGAAGTGGTCTCTCTACAGTGTTCGCAAGCAGTCACTTATTTATGCGTGCAGCAACATCGCTGTTCTTTTTTTTAAATCAAGTTCCAAAGTCCAATCCTCTCTTTTTTTAGCTCTTGTACCCAGGGTCACTAGATTCAGTGCATCTTTGATAATCTAAAGTTTGAATTCAGACCAAATTCGGCATTGCGACGAAAGTTTTGAGTGGGGGTAGTGTGTTTGGGTTGCAGGTATTTGGGCTGCTGGCCAAAAAAAAGGCTGTAAACGTTTATAGACTGAGACTGAGACGGACTTGTTCTGTATCCAGCCTCAAGTGGCCGTTTGAGGAAGTGCAGTTTTTGGTACTTCTACATTGGCTTCAAAGTCTGAAAGAATAAACATGATTTTGTGCAGCTGATGGTAGCCACACTGAGCTGAACACTGAAAAGAAACATGTGGTCATAAATGCACACAACCTTTCTGTATCCCCGTTAAAGGTATATCTGCTTGTTTTCTCCCGTAGGCCAGTCCAAGTGGTCCAGCCTGGTGCTGGTGGCTGCTCGCTGTCCTTCCGTTGGAGAACCGAGCCCAGCTCACCATCTTGGCCATGACTTCCCTCAAGGACCGCCTCATCGCCATCCGCAGAGTACTCATCTTCGTAACGCGCAAGAGGCCGCGGTAATTGCCCAGCCACTCGAGTGGGAGACGGATCGGAACCGCTCGGGGCTTCTATGCAGTTCAGCAATTGGTTCATTCATTTGTCGGGTCGTTCATTACTCCATCCGGCCACTCGCTGACTGATTCATTGACTCATACATATATAATATATGTGTGTGTGTCTGTTTACTCATCCGTTTACTTGTCCATTCTTACAATAGCTCATTCACTGAGATGCTCATGAACTCTCCTCGCGTCATGCAGCGTTTCTGAGCACCCACGTCAGTTCTGTCGAGAGCATCAGGTGGGCCGGGGGGCTGGCATAAGGATATTCCTGGTTTTCTCCTCTGTCTGTCCATCCGCCCGCCCCACCTGCATCTCAGATGAATTAAGCTACAGCACATCTCTGAACGAGTGACCTCTCACCTCTCGCTCTCCGTCGGGGCAGAGGTAAAAGCCAAGTCAGGCCAAGCTGTTTCACTTCCGTTTAGGTCACATCCGAGTATTTCGCCAGACTCTCTGTGAGGAAGGAACAAAAAGCTGTTATCACAAAAAGCAGCAGCATGAGCAGAAAGGTTCAAGAGGAAGTCACTTTTCCTACAGACACTAAGCAGTATTTCATATAAGCTGAAACAGACGTTGGCCTGCCACAGAGCCGTGAGGCCAACGTGTCTGCAACTGTGACAGTACAGGTACAATCACAGTGACACTTCTCTCACTGAAATATGAAGCAAAACAAAAACACTAGGCGTGACGACAACACACAAAAGTGAATGTACTGGTCTGGCTGTAGTATGCAGATGTTTTTGTTACATTATTTTTTTTTTCTCTGCTACATTTACAGAATCCGTTTGGTGCGTTGCACATGAGGTCAGATTCCCGCATGTGCACGCACGACAGCTGCTTCACTCTCAATCTTACTGAGCCAAAATTCATGTGCAAAAACCTAGAGCTTTCTATCTGTTGCCTCAGCCCACTGGTGGGCACATACCTCAGACTGTCTTGATAGAAAGTAATGGGCACCGTGAGAGTTGTTGTTGTGTGTGTGTGTGGGAGCAAGTGCAACTCCTCAACAACACGCTCCACTTGTATTTCGAAAGGAGATATTTGAGTATAAGTCGGGCTATCTCACGTTTTCTAGTTGCATTTTTGAAACTGCAGATGCAGACTCATCCTCCCGGATACAGTCCATCTGGAACTTTGTCCTATTGTAGCATATCTCTGGGACTTCAAAGACTTTAGTTACAGGGGTTGATTGTGTATTTTTATTTTATTTTTTGTTTCTGTCTCTACTATGCCCTTAAGTGTATGTTTATGGTGAAATCTTAAGTTGGTTGATTTATATGTATATCAGTGTAACTGAGGCCTTTGTAATGATTTATTTAAAGAACGTTTCACCATCTCGCTCTCTTCTTTCTTTCATTCCCTCTCTGTCTTTCTCAGTACATTTACATGCACACTAATGCAATTACAGTGCTTAAAGTTGTCCCCTGGTGTTTTCCAACACCCAACGATAGAAAAATCTAAGTTTATGGTCAACGTTTCTCAAGAAAACCACACTGTGTTTATCCTTGAGCTCTTCCTCATGCAACATTTGCAATCAGGGTATATTTTTGAACCTGCATTGTCGCCCCTACTGGTGCGATGCGTGTCTCTTGGCATTCAGCTGTTGCTCCATTTAAAAGGTTGAAACTGTCAGCAGGAATGTGTCACACTTCCTTCGAGCTAGTAGAGGTCTACAGGACACTAAAATTGGTTTGATACAATTTAAAACCCAAATTTACATGATGATTACGTTAAAGGTCTCACGTGGAATTTCTGTCCACTAGTAGCGCTGTAGAACAATGTTTTTATGAATGGGTCCCTGTTTTGTTTGTATGGTGTGACCTGATGTGGGCTCCTGCTGACGGTTTCAAGTTCAACTGATCAACAGCTGGTTGCGGTAACACGTTAAAAAAACACGTAGCCGGCAAATTTCAGGGAAGATGTAATGTAAATATGGATATTAACAATGCAGGTTTGAAAATATTCAGCTTTGCTAATGTTTTCCTGAGGGATCTGTTTTGTTTCAACGAGAAACTTTGAAGGTAAACTCGAGTATGTTTTGTTTACAGTAGAACTCAGCAGTATCTTCAGTGGCGAAGGAAGCGATGGTTTGAAATGAACTCTGCAAGCCATCGAGTATCATTACAAGTGGCGTTCTGCTCAACTTGAAGCTCATCGGGTTGTTTTCACATGACAGCTGTTGTTGTAATTGTACTCTCAGTGTGTTTGTGTGTGTGTAAATGCCCTGCAATTCTGTCCTTCCAAATGTTTGTGACTCCACTGCAGTTTCTTGCTTCCTTTAAGGGGCGGGTTCACAACGTGCTGCATTTCCCTGGTATATTTGTAAAGGGAGATCTTATACCTATTTTTTATTGCAAATAAAGAAAAAAAAAACACCTTCAGTTCTGTCTCTTCCTTGTGTTTTATAGCAGATGTTTCATATTATATATGTTACATATTCTTCAACTGACATACTGATAGCTTAGCATGCTGCTCATCAATATCTTGTTCTGAACTGATCCAGTGGAGAATAAGACCTTGCCGCTGACCAGAGGTGTGGAATCAAGTGGCATGACTTGGACACGATTCAGACTCACAAGTTTGAAGATTTTGGGCTGGACATAATCAAAAAAGACTTGCAACTTGACTTGGACTAACACCAGTGACTTGCAACTTCATGATGACTTGATACCTTCCCATCAGGCCAAAAATTAAAAAGCGTGCCATGAATCTGTTCATTTCCTGAATCAACTAATGTTAACCAAGCGGCAGCCTCTGTGGTTGTGAAGTGAAGCTTATGCTTAGTGCTCAAAACTGCAGTTCCTCAACAGCCACTTGAGGCTGGCTACAGTATGATTCAGTCTCCATAAGTCCCCATGTTAAAATGTCCAATTTCACAGCAGAAATAAACATGTTTACACCCTGGTACAAAAAACTGTTTTGGTCTCTATAGCTAATTTCCCCGTTCATGACAACTGTACTGAGGGTGAATTTTTTTATAATACTCACTAGTTCAAATGATATTAAGGCTTAAAGTTATGCAGAAATAATGGCCACTTTGAATGACAAGTAGGTGCTGTGGCATCACTCAGCCCTCCTGGATTAGCCGGGAGGCGGCAGAGACAGGACTACCAAGATGGTAGACATTAGACATTATGACTTTTCCAGGACTCGGGTTTGGACTTGGTGTAACCTGTCAGTCAAAGGAACGTAACTTGCTCAAGAGCACCCTGGCAGCTCTGGGAGCCTTATTAGCCTCAGGGTTTACTTACTTCTTTCAGAATGAAAGCATCCTCCCTCTTGATGCAAAGTGCAAGGGGCAAAAAGGTTGTATATAGCTGGTTAATGAGGTACAGGTGTGGTAATTATGGTCCTTTAATAAGACAGCTTTGGCAATGACATTGATCTGGCATAATAGTGTTAAGCATCCCTGCTAATGATCTAATTACCATGCTGACATCAACATGAAAACTACTAACAGTAAACTGACTGAGACTTTCCAGTGAACCAAAAGTTAATCAGTGTCATTGGTAACTCCTGTGTTGACCCTACTTTCATGTCAAAATGTCTGCTGTGAAAAAGCTCTATTTATACCCATCTGGTGTTCATAGGCGGTCTCCTGCCACAACCTCTGATGCTACCCAGGGTCCTCTGCTGCGCTTGGCCCATGTCTACCTGTCTTTCCTCAAGCAAACCTCTGTTAGGTGGAGGCTATTTGTCTTCTTCCTTGCTAGTATTTTCCTCTTGTGTTTCAGTGTGTGTGTGTGTGTATCACTGGGTGTGGCCTCTGGTTTCCCTCCCACCTGCCTTATCATTTATTTAAAAGGGTTCTTCTGTGTTGTGTCGCAGATGGGCCTGTACTGATTTGGAGGAGAGCGCCCCTGATGCCTCAGTTTCCACTTCTGTGAGGCCTGTGACACGAACGTCAATGAAAAATTTGAGTCCACCATCAAGGTGGGCTTTATTTGCCATATTTTGAATATAAACGTTAAATATGTGAAGAGATTTTGTATGAAACTTCTTTGTGCGGCTTTGGCCATTGCATATTTTATCTGTACATGCATTTTTCTAGTGAAACATTCTGTATTAACACAGCGGTAAGACAAAGGACCTGCAGGACTCAGACCATTTACCCAGAAGTGCTGCTCGAACAAGGACAATCCTTTGGCAGGAACAGATGGAGGACATTTCCACCAGTGAGTGCACACAGACTACTACAATGGGTCTTCACTCTCTGTTCCTCCACTATTTCTGTTTCACCATTTCTAACAACTTGTAAAGCAAGCTGTGACATCTTATTTATCCTCCCTGCTTTTCTGGTAGGTAGTCGGCACTAATGTAGATGAAAATCCCTCAGCAGCCGATCCTTCGTCATTCTGTGTTATTTCACGATCCAAACTTGGATGTAATAAAACTGCTTAATGTTTTGACAAATGTTCAACAGGGCAGAGGAAATGTGAGGGGGCAAGTTGATCCACTCAGAGCACATCAGAACACTGTTCAGTGACTGCTTTAACAATCTGGAGACAGTTTCATTGTTCCGCCTCCAAGAAACTATCCCTCAATTTTATGAAGATGTGATGCAGATACTTAGTTTTGGCTGACACCGTCAGAAAAGAGGCTAGATGCAACATGATACAGGTAGAGCTGATCGCCAAAAATGTACAAAATCACATTTCTGTGACACTATCCTGCAAGCTTATGAAGGTTTACTATAGCATCTGGTACAATCAAACATCGTGTTGGATGCTAGGTTAGAATTAGGCGTTCAGGTGGTAGGTAAGGTGGGTATACTGTACTATGTAATGAGCCCTATGAAGAAAACTGCATCTCTACATTGTAGATGATGAGCACAATCTCCTGTACTCCTCCATCAGCTTGGCACATAATCGATCCTCAACTCACCAATACCAAGCCGTAACATGAGGCAGAGTTGTAACATCTTGCCGGTCTGAATGATAAAATCACAGTGACCTTTAGTGTAGTCTATAAATCTATAAGAACAGAGTGCCAATCCCACTCAAGTCGAGATCATCCTTCCTGATAACTTTAATTCCGTTTCTCTTTATTCCAAAACCTACTACGGCATTGAATATCAAAGCTTTTCCATCTGTCTGTCATTGCTGTTAAAAAAGCTACAAGAAGTCGTCCTCACACCAATGCAAAGGTCACTGCTATTTGTAACAACCCAGACTGTATTCCACAAGAGCTCAGGCCTGTAGAGCAGGGATTAGAACCTTCCCTCTATGCAAGGCAGTAAAATTCTGTTTCAAAGATCCTGATTACAACTTAAAATTCATCAACCCCCTGTCTTTCACCACTACTGTGTTTTTGTCAGGTACCCTTAAAGGGAAACTACCCACCCTTGACCTAAATCTTATTTCAAATCTTAAGTTCCCGTTGGAAACAGGATAAAGAGCTGTCTCTGCCCGGATTGAGATTGAAGATCTGTTGTCAAATCCGTCATGGCTGATGCTCAAAGGTAAATCTTTAAGATGTCTCCCTGTAGCGATAAACATGAAATACTCTCTGTTGATGTTAAACTTGGGCTAGAAAGCTTTAGCTGGAATCTGACACAGGGCCAGATGTTCTGCGTAAAACCCTATGTTGGTCACTGGATCCATGATGGAAGGAATGCTGTAGCATCGATGCACATTCTATTCTATATTTTTCAGATCTGAGGCTGTTGCATTTCTCTGGCTAGTTTTTCCAGTATACCAAAACCTGTTTTTCACCCCAAACGGTATTTTTGTTTCAATATTTCTTTCACATAACACATCCTGTCTTTCAACATGTTTACTTTTTGCAACTCTGACTCATGAAAGGAGCCCTCAATAGGCTTTCCATCGTAATCCCAGAGTCCCTACACAGGGGGAGAACAAGGAATGCTGTTAGTCACGTAAACACTCTGTTATCAAACGCTCTTCTCAGCTTGGATAATCTGCTGAGATAGCCCTTTAACTTCATCTTCAACGTTCCCCAGTGTCGTACCGTACAGATTTTGAAACATTCTCAGCGGTCAGTCACCTGCATAGGTGTAATTTTTATACTTTTATGAAAGCTGTGTTTGTAGTTTTTCGGAGAATCTTGTAAAATCTTTTCGTGTTGTTGTTAGCCGTAGAATATCTCCACATTCTAGTTTTTAATGCAGGTCACTGGCTGTGGCCAAATGTAAGACACCGTGTTTCTTCATCAAAGCATCAGAACTCTTGTTAACAAGCTCGTAATCCATTTGTAGTATTTCTCGGGGCTGACTGTCTTTGAAAACCGATTGAAAACCCACCTCGTCTGTGGGTTATCTCTTCTGGATACAGTACGTGAGCCTTTTTTGAAAATACGCCAATGACCCTTTATATTTAAACCTGTTGTTACGTTCTGCCATGGCTTGCATGTCACAAAGGTCAGCTTGAAATTGGTTTAGAAGTCTAGGGAAAAAAACTCCTGGTGAAATGTGTTTTATGCAGTGTAGGGATCCTGCTCTGCTTGGAAAATGTGAAGTCTGACTATCTTCACCCTGACTCTGAGTCGTTCTACTCCTTCGAAGATACCAGGATGGGCGTTTTCGACAAACTTTCAGGATTTCCTGGAAAAAAAAAACACCAATCGGGACTGCATCTTTATTTCTTTTGTTTTTGGTCTATTGATACTGACAAGCATTGCAGCAGCATTTTCTACATTTACAAATGGTTCAGTGTAACATACTTGTTTTAAAATGTAAAAAAATATATATATTGTATGACATATTATACAAAATGGTTAAGATACATTATTTAAATAAAGTTGTAAAGATATATTGTCTTTATAAATTGGATAAGAAAAAGGAAAAAAACTGAAGCTTGATCTAAAACAGAGTGATAGGTTTGTTTGTATAATGTGTAATCTGTCAATTAAGTCAAGACATTCACAAGCAGCAAAATTCACCAAACAGGGTGAACAAATGACAGTTTTATATCAGAGTCTATAGTTCATACTTTTGCAATTTTTTTGAAGGTCTCTGACAAACTGAATGGCTCTTCAAAAGCACATCCAGAATGTGCATGTCCATGAAAATCCACTCTTACCCAAGTGCTTCCATTCCCCTTCGTCTGTCACTATTCAATAGCAATTATGTAACTTCATTATAAATCTCAGCTGCTATACACTCATGCACTTATGTTTTTGTTATTGTCTTTCCCCCTCTAGCAACTAAGGCCACATTCAAGTTGGAGAAGGTGCTAATGAACAAACGTGTCCTCAGCAATGTGAAAAAGCTGAGTCCTCTTGACCAGGCATTTGCCTTGGAGGTGTTCCACAAAAAATGTGGGCTTCTCATACTAAGGGATGATTTGCAGGTCAATTGTATCGTAATCGATATGGACGCCTTTCTTTAATTATATAAACATGAATATATAAATGCCTCGTAACAGATGAGCACTGGTGACACCACCAGTGCCACTCCAAGTTGGCTTGTGACTTGTGCCACAGCTATGGTTGTGAATTGGATGGAGGGAACTGGATGATGACCAAGTTATATAACTTATATATACATATAAGGTATAATTCTCTGTCTACTCTTCATGGTGTAGCTGTGAGCGAGTGCAGCTGAGAATGTGTAACTTGCTTTTTGTCCAGCAGGGGTCACTGGTAGGCTTTCCACTAATGTTAAACTTTAGCCTCAAACCATTTACAAACTATTTTTGGGTAACCACATACAAATCCATGTCATTTCAGGTGTTACCTGGTCGCAGTGCAATGCAATTTCAATGAAAATTCTGCATGCACACAAGCAAGGACTGCAGCAGAAGAACTGCGGTTCCAAATTAAATGTCCCAAGGCCAAGCTAGGGGAACGTGTTGTGTCCATGCTGAAGACCAAATATACTACCGGTGAGTTCATTCTCAGTTGTCATCTTCATACTAATACATGCATGATTACAGACACATTTACCACACTGGTGAGATTTTGGCACCGCCTGAGCGTGACCAAATTATGGACAAGTAGTAAACACAAAATGTTCCAATAAAGTTTAGTTCTTTAACCAGGTCACCCGTGACCCTGCACCCTTTGTGGCTGAGCTGACAGCAGTGGCTGTCCCTGCATTTCTTTGCTCGCAGTATGAGCGACCCGAGAAGGCAGATTTGCCAGCCGTGCGTCCAGGTTCAGCTGTCCAGGTCGGATGTGAACAGCGACAAGACATGATGACTCAACAGCCATCTAACCCCCACAGTCCCTTTCTGCTACATATAAGTTACCATCTCGACCACTGCAATGAAGCCCTTAATCACATTTTTTTTATTTGGCTAATTTATACATTATCCAGTGCTGTTCTTTTGTGTATTTCACAAAGTGAGCTGTGCAGTTAATTAAAAAAAACAAACACTCCACATTTGCATCACTTTCTGTTGAGAAAACAGAAAGTTTCCTTTTCTTTCTTTTTTCTTTTCCCACAGCAGTCCAGATTTGACATCAGTGTTTCCTTACTTACATATCTGTCTGCCTGTTACTGGCTTCCTGCCTCAGTTGACCATGCACTAGAGCCCCACCGGCCCTCATTTTAAAAAAGCATGTTAATACACACATACAAACACATGCATATATTACTTAAATGGGAGGTTTAATGCCTGTGTGTTCTATCTTTTAAAGATGAAACAAAAACAGCACTATAGTCTTTATTTTTTCTCTCCATTTTGGTCATGTCTTACAGAACAGGACCCCAGAAGATGCAGATGCAGGTATGTGTATTTTAAAGTAGTCTAATTATTACTGAAGTTAGCTCTTGCACATATGTATATATATTTGGTAATATAGAACAAAATTATAAGTTAATTATCATTCTGCAACACAGAGTTAGATACAGGGTGGGAAATTAACTTGTTAAACCAGACAGTGACAGGCAAGACTCACCTGTCACTCAGTAGTAAATCATTATTTTGTGGGTTGTCTGTTAGCGCAGTAGGTAGAATGTGCGCCTCATGTAGGGAGGCTCAGACCTCACTGCGGTGGCCTTTTGCTGCATGTCATTAGCCCTCTCTCTCTCTCCCCCCACTTTCCTGTCACTCTTCAGCTGCTGCTATAAAATCAAAGTTCAAACAGAAGACGAGATCTCGAGAAAATGATCCTGTTTTCTCTATAGAACAAATGAAATGAACTTCTTATCACGAGAAAACAGACAAAGTAAAATGTATGAATGCATGACTGCTTAGGACTCATATAGCTAATTTCACCGTTCATGACAACTGTACTGATTGTGAATTTATATACAACTCACCGCCCTCATAAAAATTATAGTAATGCTTAAATGTATGCATAATTAACATCGTGGCTGCTTTGATTGACAGGTGAGTGCAGTTACAGATGGCGTCATTCATTGATTTACCTGCTTTATTACCCGGTGGTTAGTAACACTTTCTTCTTTGGTCTGACAAACTCAGAACATGTACAGACTTTAAAAAAGGTTTTCATGCAGAATGGCACCGTTCAGAGTGTGTTTCAATATTTTATTTTATTTCAGGAATCTATTCATTGCTACAGGTTGGTGTCTCTTATTAACCTAATCTGCACATTTCTAATTATGTAGGAGGAAGCCGGAGCACCAGGAGTAGACCCACATGAACACAGAGAGGTGTGTAGTCTTGATTTCTCATCACCAAGTGATGGTGTCCTTTCTTCAGGAATGTGGTCGCTGCAGAGGCAAGTGAAAACTGCAAAACTGACAATGTTCTTCTGAGCTCTCTCTGTAAATAAACTGTGTTACATAACTAACTCAGATCAGACACAGATATACATCAATATGACATCTGCATCCTCAGAGAAACACATATGGACTACATAGTTTGCTTAACCTGGTTTAAAAGTAGTCCAAGAGCAGTATGGAGGCTTGAGACGTCTGACCTGAGCTCTCCAGGCTTGACCTGAACATGCATTACCACTATGCTTCAGAACATGTCAATGAGTAGAGAGGATAAACACTGAGCAGGAGGTGGAGGCTGCAGCTTGGTTGATGTCCGTATGAGAGCCACAGTCCTCCAGACAGTAAGCATCTTTTGCTCTCAGGCTCTGCCGCTGAATGTGTTTTATATAGTCTGCACAGTGCCACTGTTGCTGGGCAAAGTGAATTTGGGATGTTTCTTTTTTTAAACATTCCTCTCTTCTCGTCTCCCTGCTTGTCTGTAGGACATAGTAGCAGCCGTGGACCACAAGGGGGCGGCGTTTGTGAGGCAGATTGTGGGGGCATTGAGTTCATACAGAGCTCTTTCTGCAAGGAGAGAGAAGACAGACAGAACCAAATCACAAATACTGGTTCACTTTGGATTCTGAGAATTTTGTTTTGACACTGATGTTATATGAAGATGACATCATGTCATCAGAACAGATAAGACAACAATGATGTAAAACACTTATATTTACACCTTAGTAGACACAGTAATGTCAAAATATGTTCAGGAATATGCAGGACTTGTGGGTAATGAATTTGGAATCTTTCCCTTTTGTACGGATACACACATACAGACCACACATCATTTTAACGTGTCGACTCTGCTCAGGAGGTAAAAATCCAGTTTGTGCACACAGACAATGTTGAAATTACTGCTCATTGCCGGTGAATGGCTCACTGTAATAAACCTTAAACTGATCAAATTTTGAGAGGCATCTCTCGGAATTCTCTCTGTAATTGCAAAATTCTTTTTGAATTAAGTCAAAGGACTGCAGGGAAGTGGCCATGAGAGCTGCGTGAATTGTCAAAATACAAATGAAAGGTGCTTCTATCAACTGTACAGTTGTACAAAGGACCCCAGAAGCAAAGGCTGAGATTGAGGAGATGTTTCTCTTACACATGATTAACTCTCGGAAACACTCGAAAGGCAAACTAAAGACATTAGACTGCCATTTACTGCTCAGACTGTGGTTCAGATATTTGACACAAGAAACAGAGGACCGTCTGTCCGTCCGCACTTTGATCCAGAGCAAGATGTTGACAGCTTCGGGACAGATTACCATGATATTTGGTGTGGCTATTCATGGCTCCTAGAAGAAAAAGAACTAACTGTGCTGCCTTTTGTCTTTCGCCTTCACTACCATTTTTCATGACAAGCTGCCTTGAAGGGTAATGACTGGATTGTCAGGCTCCCCAGAGGGGGAATCTCTCTCACTTTGATGCAAGAAATACCAGCATATAAGACTGTCATGAAAGTTCCTGAGGGCATTTATACTCCAGAGGATGGACCCTTTACATGTGTGCTTTGAAGATGAATGAACGTGCTTTTCAGTTGGTGCACTGAATGTTTTTCTTGCAAGAACCCTTGTATGTTAAGTATCTCATAAAAACATATCTATGTCCTTTACTTAACACATTCATGGTCCAGAGGAGATAAACTCTTCAGATTTGAATGACTTCACAGCCTTTCATTTAGCGCCATCATAGCCTAGGCATTTAGCATTGAACATAGCACCACAATCAACAGGGCTGTACAACTAGGAACAACTGTTGTTGGGATTAATGTCCATTGCACTGAAACCCGAAATCACATTTATACTAGTATAAAGGATTCATTTGACTCTTTTTCTAGAACTTATAATAATAATTATACAAGAGAAGAAGAAATGTGTTTTTAACCTAGATTCCGTAGGGATACTGTAGGTTCACCGTGTAATCCATATAATCACTGCCAACAGTTTTATTCAAACTATTTCTTTGGTAAAAGTAACAACAACAATTTAGAGCAAAGATAAATACCACGAAACCAACAGCACGCGATGAAGAGAGAAAATGCAAAAGCAACATTGTGTAACTTTACTACCATAAAATAACAGATTTTAAATCATTATGATGCTACACTGACTTGTAATCTGGTGAATGGGGTCATTCCCACTCTGTGCCTTGTACATCTGTTCTTGTTCTATGTAACTTTGTGCCCCAGGTACGATCACCCACAAGAAGTATCCAACTCTTACCCCAAAACCCGACCAGGCACGTCTCATTTTCTCACATTTGGTACTTTTCCTTGGTTTAGGTGCTTCTAAATGTGTAAATATGTGTATATTTGTTTCACTGTTTTTGCTCGGGGTGTTTTATCTTGAAAATCGTGCAGATTGACGCGGGTTGCTAAAAATAGAACAGCGTAAACCCCGCAGAGCCAAGCGGAGGCCCACTCCTGGGACGTTTCTGAAACGGACTGTGGTGGAGCCGGTGGTGTTTGAAACATTGACTGGAATGACTGTGTATCACTGCGGTGACCGTGGCGCAGTTTTTGTTTGAAAAGTTGCATTATCTTATTTATTCAGTGATTTATATTTCAGTCTCTGTATTAGACCGTTGCTGTAGACTGTTAACTGTAAATCAGGGGTGCACTTTTACAAGTGTATGTCCCAAACACACCAGGAGCAAGTGACTTCAAACCAGTAGAACACATGTCAGGAGCTTCTGACTAGCAAATATATCAGTGGGACTACAATGTGAATCACTGGCATTAATAAGTAATTAATTAGTTACTACAACACAACAACAACAGTCCACCTTTGTACTGTCAGCTATCACCCACATGTCAATACCTCTTCTTCTGTTTATCCAGGAAAAGTTGACTGAGCATGTTGCAGTTTTGGTGCACCGCCCTGCTTGACATTCACACAGTAACACTCCCTCAGTCCTGGCAGGCTGCCCCGGTGATGAAAACAAATACATGACTTGCTCAAGGGCATCGGCGCAGAGGCAGCTTAGGTAGAACTGGTTCATCTTAATCCTGGTTTAATATGAAGCGTGGTGTGGTGAAGGGCCTTGCCTTCCAGCTTCAATAAATCACTCTTTGACATCGGGATGTAGCTCTTACTCACCTTCTTCTTTTTGCTTGGACACACGCTCACAGCTTCCTCTGATGAGTACAGAGCAAAGTATAAAACAGGAAGTGGTTGCATATCATACACAAACAGACAGTGTTTGCTCAGTGTTTGACCTGTCCCCAGACACACACACACTTGAACACACAATGGAGTTAGATAAGAAAGAGGAAGCTGACAGAGGATTCATTTGACTCTTTTTCCAGAACTAATAATAATAATGCATGAAAAAAGGAAAAGTGTTTTTAACCTAGATTCTGTAGGGATTAGTACTGTAGGTTCACCCATGTAATCCATATGATCACTGCCAACAGTTTTTATTCAGACTATTTCTTTGGTAAAAGTAACAACAACGATGGGTTTAGAGCAAAGATCTCAAAGTACTAAGTAAAATACCACAAAACCAACAGCACATAATGACATGATGAGGTGAAGACTGACCTTTAGAGCAACATTGCTGAACTTTTCTACCATGAAATAACAGACTTGAAATTATTATGATGCTGTACTGAGTTATAATCAGGTCATTCCCACTCTGTGCCTTATACATCTATTCTTGCTCTATGTAACTTTGTGCTCCGGGTACGATCACCTGTGAGAAGTACGCAACTCTTACGGCACTGACCCCGAAACCCCACCGGGCGTGTGTCTGTCACGGAGTGGCTGCAACGTCATACACACAACTTCAAACTCTACTGGGAGTGTTTCAGAAGCGTTTAGCCCACCAGACTTTGTTTACTTGCTCAGATTTGGTCATTTTCCTGGTTTATGGGCTTCTAAATATGCTTCTACATGGGGTATTTTATTCTGGAAATCCACCGGATTCTCTATGCTGTTTCTGTGTCTGGCTTCCTGTCAGCTCGAGGTGCTCTGTGTAAATTGACGCGGGCTGCCTGTGGCGCCCATCACCAATAGAACAAGCCGCGTATTCCACTCGGAGCCGAGCGGAGGCCTGCTTCTGGGACGCTTTTGAACCGGACAGCGGCGGAGCCGGTAGGGTTTGAAACATTGCCTAGAACGGATGTGTATCACTGTGGTGACCGCGGCACACACGCAATGCGGCACGTCCGCGCTGGGTGGAATTTGCGGGTAAGTCAGACACCAAGCGTTTTACTGATTTTGGTGAAACTGGATCATATTTTATTGATGTCTTCTGGCCAGAGTGAATCAACTCTGTAAATTTACAGAGTTTCCTGATGGACAGTAAAGTAAACTGCTCAATCTGTAGCTGCTGTTAGCTAATGTTAGCTCAGATTGTTAGCCAGGCTGCCTGGACTGTGAGTATTTCTACAACAGGTGAATGTTGTGCCGGTGTCATGGCACAGCTGGGCAAGTGGGCAGTGTAAACTGGGCTCAGCAGCCTCTAATAACATGATGTCACAGCTGAAAAGATGAAGAGCACATTGACAGAAGAAGCTAAGAAGAAAATAATGATTGACAGCTGTGGTTGAATCATGCCGTTTGTGTGTTATGTCTGTTTATCCAAATGTATTACACATACACATGCACGCTTTTGATGTGAAGCCAGCAGCACCTCAAGGTTCTGTTCCTTCTATTTCTTTGTTTGTTTGTGTGGTGAATGGTCAACCCTGACACTTGTACCGCACTGTCCACCTCTAAGGTGTGCGTGCGTGGCAGTAGGTGTGTTTGTGGTAAGATTAAACAGCATTGTTGCTAATTTCAGGTTCAGCCAGGTCGCCTGCATTGTTAGAAATGCATCCACCCAAAAAATTTCAGACACGGTTATTTTTATTTTGCCACATTGTTCCATCAGTCATGAATCATATGATCCTGACTGACTGGACACAGAAATAATGGACTTCTCCCATTTTGATCAAATGATAGGCTAAAGTAGTTTTAATCTACCATTATGAAATATTATACCATGGCCACTGAAACTACTTGTTGATACTGTTACTGCCTACATGAGTAAATACATCAATGATGTAACCGAGTCCACAGGTTACTGAGTGCCCAAAACCATGCCACCATGGTGTACTTGAGACAACTGTAGGGACATGTCTACAGACCGTGAAAGGGAATGCTGTGGCCAGCACCCTGTGTAGGCTACTGTGTGAACCTTGTAGCACAGTTCTCCCTGTATTGGCTTGATGCAGGGATGTTGAGGGTTCACAGGCAGTACCAGGAGGAACTTACTGTATTAGGCCACATTAGAGAACCTGGGGATGACAACAGGGAGTTCCGTTATGCTGCCTATAGATTATATATATATTATAGACAAACCATGTTGTCATGTTGTCTGGAGGATCGGGGACATGTTCCCTGATCCTCAAGTGACAGTACGCAGGTTTTAAACCTGGTATCTGAATTTCCTTTTGGCTTTCGGGCCCTCTGGCATGGTCACACAGTACCACAAGTACCCACAAACCTGGCTAGGTTCTAATTTATTTTATTTTTTTTACATTTTATTTATTATACTTTGATATCTATATTTGATATCTATATATAAAACGATCTTTTTAACATTAGAAGTTTGTTTACACATATATTCATAATAGGTTATTAATAATAAAATGTTCGTGAAGGTATAAAAAATTATTACATTTACATTTTAATAATTACACTTGGTTGTATTTTTGTATTTTATATAAATATTTTTTCTATGACTAAAGGTTCATAAGTTAAAAACTCTGGCTGTGGTCTGTCACAATGACTATATCTGCAAAACCACGTCTAAAAGAAAACGCTCAGCAATATAAGTAACACCCATGTCCAACTTTTATCAGCATTTAGAAAGGAAGCATGTAAGTGACACTAGTTAGCTAGCTCAAAGAGACTCAGTGAATATTAGCTCAACATATTTGCTACCCATGTGCATACTGTTTCAGAGCACTTGAGCTGCTCTCCAATTATTTCTTACCTAGCTAGGCACATGAGCACATTGCCTCATTACCGTAACATAATGTTACAAAGGATGTAACATTATGTTAGCTAATGCTGTGTTCACTTTGTGCAAGGTCGAGAGGTCAGGACATGTGGTGTTCTTCCTACGTTATGTTTTTGCTTGTGATAAACAATGACACAGGTCACATAAAGCTGTATGTATGTATAGTTACGTTACATCAACGTCAACAGCAACATAAATGTTACAAGCTGCACAGTACTACTCCCTCACTTGGGTGAGAGAGCTAGATATGTGACAGCAGTTTCCAGAGTGAAGACTGAGTAGCATTAATTGACTGGTTTGGCCATACCATACTATAGCAATCGTATCTTTTTGTAACAATTTGAAATACTTGGTTTTCATAATGCCCCTGATGTGTATGGATTGTGTTGATCCCCATGTTTGTGATGTGATTATTCATGTGACCGGATATCTTACCAATTCTTCTGCCCTGAATTTTAGCTTCTTGGAGTACAAGGTGATGCAACAGATGACAGATGTCACACAGCCATCTCTTGCAAGCTTTGCCCAGAAAGTGCAGGTCTACATTCACCAAGGCAACAAGCCATCAGGCCTTGTCCAAGATTTGATAACACTTTCTTAAGATTATGGATAGTAAGTACACACCAAACTCTAGAAGAACAATCCTGATAAACAAATACCAGAGTTGGTAAGGAAGGTCAACTAAACTGTTTTGGAGAAGCTGGAGACCGGGTCGTTTGTGTCATTAAGAACAGATCTCTGGTCTGGTTGCAGGTTTATGCTCCTTCCTTGGAGTTGCTGTCTGTGTGCTCCAAATCAAATGCACTTGAATCCTACTTGCTGGACTGTTTACAGGCGGACATAGGGAAGACCGAATTGGTTCGGCCTTCAAGGAAATCACAGAGGAATATGGTATGCATCAGAAGTTAACTTATATCATCACAGACAATGCTGCCAATATGAAATGTGCTTTCAAAGTTCACATGCCACAACAGCGGCCTGATGAATTTAGATGATGAGCACTTGTGGGAGGACATGAATTTAGTAGAACACACAAAATTACCATGGTCATCAAGTGGTTGATGAGGCTTATTTATTCTAACGAGCAACAAACACTACCTGTTGGAACAACACTTTCAAACAAGTACAGCTCTGGACAACAAAGCCCTAAAGAAAATGTGTAGCAAGGACTATGAGGATGTATTAGTACTCATGAGATGAAGGAACTGAGTGCAGTCTCTGAGGCAACAGCTGTGACAGAAGGAGAGAAATCACTTACCTTTAGCATGATGGTTCCAACTGTCCTGGACTTCAATATACATCTCCTCAAGATGGAGGTGACCCAAATCTAGTGCCGGCCAGTTGTCAAAGCCCTACGTCAGTTTCTGGTGACAAGATTCTGTGGTATCACAAACATGGCTAAAGAGAATGGAGGAGAGGAACCTTTTAACCACAATGTGTACTTCATAGTAACATGCTAGATAAACAGTTTGGCCTAAGCTGGTTGGGTCTTGGTGTTACCAATGGGGGAAATGCAACATCAATGAAAATGTTCAGAGATTAACTAAGAAGGACTGACAGGTTAGTAGTGAAAGAAATAGTCTGTATTTGTATTGTCACAACAGCGACAGAGACGTGGTAGGGTTTTGGTGTTTATTAAATAATTGTTTGATACATTCAGTAGTTCATGATGCTTTCTAGGGGAAGCAGAGATTCACCCAGAAAACTTGACGCTTGCACAAAAAATTGTATTGTGTTAGGTGGATGGTAAAACATTGAACACAGTGTTCAGTAAAGATTGTTACACCTGGAATCGACCAGGAATGGCTTTGTTACGTTGCGGCCACGACTCTGTTTTGGTCTGTTCTCTACAAGACTTCAAATCTCACCAGGAGCATTTGAGAAGTAGAGCGTTTTGCCTGCTAGACCTGGTAATTCATCATCACTGCAGTTTGCTCTGATAATTCTAATGGTTCACTTACACATACACGCAATATAGGGCATCAAAAGAGGTAAATAATTTGTTTTTTGTGGGACATTTTAACGGAATGTGGATCTTTCAGATCTATTTGAGGGGTATCTATAGTTTGCCATGTTCCACATTTTAATCATAACTGTGCCATGCAGTATGGGACTCTCACTGGACTCACTTGACTTGGTCTCTCCCTGCCTTGGTCTCAAAGTCTCAGCCTTGTCTGGATCTTGATACACTCTGGTCTTGGTTTAGTTGGTCTTGACTGCAACACTGGGAGGTACTATCCAGGTCTGGAATAAACTCAGTAATTTAGATGTCCATACAGCCTGACATCCTTGAAATATCCCTGCTGTAGACGTACATGAAAGCAGCACACACCCAGTGGGTGATACTTTGATGTCTGTGGGTTGTCCTCCTCCATCACCTTCAAAGTAAAGACTCACTGAAGAGTACAAACCAAAGTACAAGTTTTAGTCTACAAATGTTTTTTGTCCCCAACATGATGTGATACAGCAGTTTGTGTGCCTGGAAGATCTAACAAAATCACAAGTTATAGAAAGCAATCAATGCTGTCTAATGCCTTCATATTTTACTATAATGTTTTTGATATTTTTGTATTTTTTTCCTGTTTTATTATTATTATTATTTTACATGTTGTGGTTGAAGACAATAATGTGACAAAAGTGCTTCGAAGTTTTCCTGTATGTCCACATATACGTACAGCATACTTTATGCGAAGTCATACTGATAATCAGTGTGTCCTGCTCTGCCCCTGTTTAATGACTCTGAAGTCCTGTGGTTTCTGTTCCATGTGTGTCAACAGATGCTCATTTTTTTGGCATTTGTGTGGAGAGCAAAATTAAAGCGAGTGAGGCAGTGGAATAAGCTTTAACATCTGGATAAGCAACATCATTAACAGGCAATAGTAAAACTGTGTTAGAAAGGCTCATACATTCCTGTGGAAGAGAAAATGGAAGGCATTGAATTTACAGCAGAAGACAGAAAAGAACAGAGGGTGGGGATGTCAGACAAATCTGCTATTTTACATAGGAATTAAAAATGATTATTGAAGATGATAAAGAGCTTTTGGGGGGCGCTGTTGGAAACTGAAGATGTAGGATGTGTCTCTGTCTTGCTCCTGAGTTAGTGACCAAATTTACATATTTAATCCTGCTAACTCACATATATATCTGCCTGGTCATACCACTGGAGGGTCCCCTAATCGACTTTAGTCAAGATTCAAGTATGTGATGACTTTTATGGGAAAAACGGTGTCCTCAAAGGGGGGCCACAGCAAACCTGCACTCCTGATTTACCCTCGTCATCGAGTGACGCTAGCCCTGAGGTGGCACTGGTTGTGGGGCTGCTACAATCTGCTATGGGCTCTCTGAAGTCTGATATCTTCAGTTAAATTGACGTGCTTGCTACCAGCCTCAGGTCAGAGATCACGTCCGTCAAAAACAAGCTCAAGAAATCGGTTGAAAATATACAGAATAAGCTTGACTTGCACAGAGTTACCATAGCGAAGCTTGAACACAATGCTACAGACCACAGCACTCGCGTTAATGAGGTGGAGGCTACCACTGGCTCTCTGACATCTAAAGTGACACACCTGGACACAAGATGCGAGGACCTGGAGAACAGAATGCGGAGGAGTAACATTTGTCTTCTAGGAGTATTGCCCGTGACTGACAGAGTTTGTGGCCCAGCTGCTTTGTGAACTGCTCGGCCTGTAGGAGAAACTGCTGCTAGATCAAGCCCACTGTGAACGCCATTAAAATGAATACTCGCCCAAAATTCTGGTATCTTTTTCAGCCTTTACCCAAAACACGTTGAAGGTTTGGAATCAATTCAGATGCCACTTACAGTCATTATCTTTTTCTGCACCCATCACCTCTAACCCAACCTTTCCTTCATGATGGCTGATGCCTTTGCGACATGGTATAGTCTCAGTGTTGAGGCCGCTCCATATCAATAATACATTCGCTACATTTGGTCAAGTGTCAGCTAAATTTGGCCTTCCGGAACACAGTTTTTTCAGATTCCTGCAGATTCTGAGCTATGTTTGCAGCATATATCCTCATTTCCTCACCCTGTCTGGTGAAACACAGCTTGACATTTGTTTCTTGCCCCGCTCCCCACTTTGAAAGGCTCTCGGACGGTAACATATAGACAGATTTGCTCTTTGCAGACCTTGGTGTGTGTAAACACATTCCATATGTTCTTTTTAACCTAGCTGACCCACAAACTGCCAAATATATATTCCTGCTTTTTTATTTATTTTATTTTTTTTTTTAAACTTTTTTTTATCAGTTGTTTGTACTATTATTCATTTATTTTTATGTTATATATGCATTTATTTCTTGTTTTCTCTTTAGACCATTTACCTTGTGATGATGTAGATCGTTTCTATGTTTTATACTGCTATATAACTCCAGTGCAGTTATCTTGTTAAGCTTGGCTGTTAAAAACCTCAATAAAGAAAGTTATAAAATAAAAAAAATAAGAAATATATAGAAGAAAAAGCAAAGCTGAAGAAAGTCATGAAGTCATGCTGGTGATGAAGAGTGTGACAGCTGTTGGAATGAAGGACCTGTGGTAGTGCTCCTTCTTACATGGTGGGAGTAACAGTCTGTTGTTGAAGGAGCTGTTTAAGGCCTCCACAGTCTCATGCAGGAGGTGAGAGGAGTTGTTCATGATGGAGGTCAGCTTTGCTAACATCCTCTGTGGAGTGTAGGGGGCAGTCCAGGACAGAGCTGGACCTCTTCACCAGTTTGAGTCTTTTTCTGTCTCAGACGACTGCATGGAATATTGCAGATGTCACCACAGTGTCAGAGAAAGTTTTTAACAGAGTCCTGCACACTGCAAAGGACCTCAGTCTCCTCAGCAAGTGGAGACGACTTTGACCTTCTTGTACAGGACGTCTGTGTTGTCTGACCTGTCCAGTTTCTTGTTGAGGTGAACACCCAGGTATTTGTCTGCTCCCACCATCTCCATATCCAATACCTGGATGTTCAGTGCTGTGGTCTGACAAGTCAATCACAATCTCATTTGTTTTGCTGGCATTTATGTGAAGGTGGTTGAGATCGCACCAGTTGACAAAATGCTTCAGAAATGTTAGATTTAATTTTTAAAATGTTTTACTTTTTCGGTCCAGATATCTCACCAACTATTATATGGATTGCCATGAAGTTCTTCATGTACCTTTGATTCTTCTTGGACATTGCAGTGGCTCTGGAGTGATTACCTCTCAGCTGTTCTCTGTATGACTGTTTAGCATCAATCTTATGGAAGAGCATGTGAAATACTGACAAGTCAGAAAAATAGATAGATAGATAGATAGATAGATAGATAGATAGATAGATAGATAGATAGATAGATAGATAGATAGATAGATAGATAGATAGATAGATAGATAGATGTGATGTGCCAGCCTACATTTCTCATGTACAGTATCTGAAAATCACTCATATATGTTTTTTTCTGCATTATGAATCTTAATTTCCATCCCCAGACATTCCAGTAGCCTTTCCATTTCT
This sequence comes from Miichthys miiuy, assembly GCA_036365135.1. Lineage (NCBI taxonomy): Eukaryota > Metazoa > Chordata > Actinopteri > Sciaenidae > Miichthys > Miichthys miiuy. Next base: position 23,356,699 of record CM071612.1, read on the forward strand.
CAAGATGTCTGTTTGTTATCCAGCTACACCAGTTCAAACCAATTACAACAGAATGCACCTTCGGTGCTGAAATCACTGTCAGCAGCACATGTCTCTCAGTGTATAAGTGTGCTTTTTAATGAGTGCCATACCAGGACCAGGCAGGGCGGCTGACAGGTGAGAGCGATGGCAGCAGATATAATGCAGCCTGTGTGGATATCATACCCTCCCATAGAACAGCACAGTGGTGACAGCCCTGCTGAAATATTTATCACTGTTTCCATTACTAATTTCCCTGTTATCAATGTGATGGAGAGACAGAGGAGGAGATACAAGCAAAGGCAGAGAGAGGAAGAGGTGTGGAGAGAACATTAACCTAAGTAATAGTGCATACCAGATACATATTTACAGATTACAAATCACAGTGCACGTTCGAATAAAAGAAATCAAGCTTGTTAGTTAACGTTAATAATTCATTCATTACTTTCTAGCGAGCTTGTCTGGTTGAAATGATTGTGGCTATGTTCAGCTATGTTCACCTATTGCCCACAATGCCGTTGTGTTACATTGGCCATGCACGTGTGACGGTTAATATTTTTATTTTATGTTTTTCATTTGGATTCCTGTCATTTCTATTTTATTTGCTGTTATTCTCTACCTGAATGTTGGTATATTATCATGTTAATAAAAAAAAACCCTGAGAGGCTGACCTCCCCAAGCGGTTTGGGCCCTATATAACCACATAGACCGGGGATGTCCAAAGTACGGCCCGGGGGCCAATCACAGCCTGTGGTCAGATTTCATGCGGCCCAAAGCTTCATTTTTATAATATATTATTTATGGCCTGCTTCTATATCATTTATGACATAACTGCTGGTGTTATATCTGTAGATGTGACACAAAATATTACTTTCTGAATGATTTTGTCAAAGATAAGAGCGAGTCACACGTTTTAAACTTAAGTGTTAACAGACTTTGCATTACTCATAATAAGTCATGTTTAAAATGAACATGAGGTCCAGATTTGTATAACTTCATGCAAGTTTAACTTATTCCACACAATTTATTCTTTATTATATGACTTCAGATGTGAAAGAAAGGAAGAACTAGTTTTTAGATTTGTTCACGCCTGATTGGCTTAGATTTGGTTACATTGTCATTTAAAAAAAAATTAGAATTGTGACAATGAAAACAAAATTGTTTGGACACCCCTGACATAGACTGTTCATGCCAGTGGCCGGCCCTGTTACAACCTACAGTTTGCCCTTATAGGCCTTTCTCTCTCGCTCAGCACTTTCAGCTGCTGGAAAATCTGCAAAATATCCGTGTATGTGTGGACAAGACTTTAATGGAACTGAGCAATCGTTAATTAAATGTATACAAGTAGTTCTGACCATGTAATCTGATTGGTCAACAGACATTTAGAACGTGCTCAAATCAGCATGACAGCACACCTGACTCATCGCTACTTGTATTACTCCACCTTCTCCATGGCAATGTTGTAAGTACTGGAGTTGAAGGAAAAAACAGGTTACAGTAGTCACACATAATGAATGGTTTTGTTGTTCATTTTATTTTGTATGACTTAGTTTTGATGAATGGTTTGAAGAGGATGACAAGAACCAAGAACCAGGACTATCTGAAAAACAATAAACAAGCTGTGGATTTTGCAACTATTGCTAAAGAAGATCAGGGAGCCGGCATTAACCACTTTATTAACAACCCTCCTCTAGGTCAATCATGGTGTATCATGCAAGACAATGAGTTCACCAAGTCAAATAATGTCTTCACTGATCATGATCATGGTGCAGGGAGTGAATTGTGCCCAGTTTGATAATCTGAAACATACCTGTCTAAAAATCCTCAAACAGGCTAAAACTTTTTGCCTCCATCCAAAGAGAGGAGAGAATTAAGGGGAGGTGTGGTACTCTTTGGAGCTATGGGTTGCATTTAACGTGTTACGTACTAGGCAGCCAGGTATTCTGTGTGTTTGTGTCTCCCCTCCCCCTTCTCTGTGTGTTGTGTTTTTCTTCAGGCAATGGCTGCAGGGATGCTGCTCACCTGTGCGGGCAGGCTGTGCGGCTTATTGAATAACTACCTCTTCAGCTGGCCTATGACAACAGAGGAGACACCTTAAATGGAGGACGTCTCAGGCCTTCACTCTCTTCTCTTGACTCTTGATTTTGTTGCATGTGGTTTTTGCTATCCTTGTCTCTTTTTGTGCTCTTTCGGAGACATGTTTGTTCAGGTATGTGTGGGAGGTTTTTGGGACTAGGCAGTCCCACCAGGATTTCACGATTTTTTTTGTGATTTTTGCGATCAAAATGACTGATTTTGCGGAGGCATTTTCTCATTTTTTGCGAAGAATTTTGCTCCCCTTTTTTGTTGTTTTCTTTACTTTTAAACCGCATCAAAAAGTCTAAACAGGCTTAATAAGACAAAACAAGGCAGACAGGTTGAGAAACACAGTTTCCTGTTTATTTTCTGTAAGAATCTTAACATTAGTACCGGAGTGTAAAAACGCATTTACCCCAGTACTAAGTGAGGCGAGATAACTAACCAAAACAAACAATCAAAATGGTTAGCAGTCACCCATATGCACAATGCACAAGTGATTCCAACGATCAATGATATAATCTGTACGTACTGTATAGTTGACTTTCAGCGATGGTCGAGGACTTTGTTACACGGGCTACAAAATAGTTTTCCTCCACTTGCATGTACAATTGCCGGATATTGTTTTGCTCGGTCATTTGCCGATGTTAGTAGTTAGTAGTCGCCATCACTAACTAACGTTCCCACGGCGGTGTGTAAAAATGGCTGCGTGTGTGTCAAACAGGTGTTGTGGAAGACACAGCTATGGCAGAGCCGTTTATTTGATCTATGGTGGAAAACACATATGTGTCTTTGGGAAGGGGCGGCATGTTATTATTATTATTATTATTATTATTATTATTATTATTATTATTAATTATTTTGCAATAATTGTGCGACATAGTAGGAAATATGCGGCCTCGCGAAAATATGCGGCATATTGCTGATTACGCGGTAATCCACGCGAACCCAAAATCGCGAAAAACTGGAGGGACTGACTAGGTAAGTTGGGGTACCCTTTACATTTTTGCACTCATGTAGATGATCATTGTTATCCCACTAGGTTTATTGGTTGTACCACCGCTGTATTGTTTTGGAGATAGTCTTTTGTTAGACAAGCCAGTTAGCCACTTTTTTTGTTTACTTTCTTTCTTCAGAGGTAGCTCAGACAGGCCGCCTTCTGTTATATTAATGTCATTTTATTTGGCACAACCACTTTGTCCGTCCTCCCCCACCTTGGCGTGTTTTTTAATTTATAATAAATCACACTTGTTCACTTCCACTGAGACTTGTTTGATTTACTGGTTGTCGTGTTATTGTCTGTAACCTGTGGACATAACAAAATGTATCTCCAAAGAAGCAGGCAGATGAGTGATCTACACAAATCACTGCATCAGGCGCAACACTGTCGAAAAACTGGCCGAGGGTGGATTGGAAGCAAGAGAACTCTGCTTTGTGCCAGACGTGGGCATGTCAGTGGCTCAAGTGCAAGGCCATCAGACAATTCTACTCATCACATGCTAAACACCAGAGATCCAGCGTACACTTTATGAACAGCTGCTTCAACAACTGTGGCAATGGCAGTATGCAGTTCAATTTCTACAAACAGCAATGGACTGCTGCTGGTCCTGCTCAGTGAAGATGTCACTGATGCTGCTGTACTGTAGAAGATGACTAAACCAGACACACATGCTAAATTAATCTGCTAAAAAATGTAAATGATTACGTACACTGGAAGATAACTTTTAATACAGTAATACATCTGAATTTCAACTCAACTCTTAATGACTATACTGTATTTTATGGTACTGTTAGACTGCCTTGTTAATACAGGTGCACAGGTGACATAAGTTAATCACAGTAAGCCTTGTGACATAAGCTGCTGCTGGTTGCTCTGCTCTGATTGGTCGACTGAAGTTATAGCAGTTAACACCAACTGGTTGCTGGGCAGAAATCCACAAGGTTGACTGTGATGAACTAAATAGAAGTGTCTCCTAATGTGTACTGTAGAAGTCTCCATTTAATTACCTAAAAAACCCATTTGTGTGTGGCTGAGAGGCCAAAACACAGAAGAAATGTTCATTTCGCAAACTATCTGTATATGTGTGGAAGGCTTTAATGGAACTGAGCCATCTTAATGAAATGTATGTCAACTGAGCTTTTCCTGCTATGACAAATCTGCTGTGAAAGCTAAAACACTACTTCCTGTTATGTTTACAGGTTGTAATCACATTGTGGATATGAACTTTTGAGAAAATTGACAAAAAAAAGAGAAAAGATTTAACATGGGCACTCTACAGACATCAGGTCTGTAGAGTGCCCATCAGCTGATGATCTGCATCTTCACCTATTTTCAGATTAGCCAGGAGGTAGCAGAGGCAGGACTGCCAAGATGGCGGCTGCCAGAGCCGCCGAATTCTGAGCTTCATAATGGCTTTTCATAAACCTGTGGGTGAAATCATGGACACAACTTCCATATTTTATACAGTCTGTAGACATTTTTTACAGCTACCATTTTGGGTGGCTGCTGTTGTGCAGCACCCTGACCCCAAAACTTTTGGTCTGTCCTGCACATGACTTCAAACCCCAGCGGGAGTGTTTCAGAAGCGTTTAGACCACCAGACTTTTTTACTTGCTCGGGCTTGGTCATTTTCCTGATTTATGTGATTCTAAATGTGTAAATATGCTACCTAGTTAATTAGTTTCTCTTTTGTCTGTTTTTACGACTGGCAGTTTGCGCGGGGTGTTTTATTTTGAAAATCCACTGGCTTCTCTATGCTGTTTCTGTGTCTGGCTTCCTGTCAGCTCGATGCGCTCTGTGTAAATTGGCTGTTTTTGGGCTGCTTGCGCAAAAATAGAACTGCTGCGTATTTCACGCGGAACCGAGCAGAGGCCCGCTTCTGGAACGCTTCTGAACTGGACCGCGGCAGAGCCGGTGGGGTTCGATACATTGACTAGAACGGTCGCGTATCGCTGCGGTGACCGCGTGTTTTTTTTAATTTTCTCATACTTTTCAAGGTGTCTGCTGACCAGAGGGAGATAGAGATAACACATACATAAAGATAGAGATAACACATGTTACATAAAACACCAAAAGACATCTGTATGATGTGTGGCTATTATTTGTAGTTACAGGGGGGCAGTCACGGTTCCGTTCAGGCCCCCCAAAAGTCTTGGGCTGCCCCTGTGTGAGAGAAGGGGAGGGGGCGGAGAATGACGAGAGAGAGAGAGGGAGAGAGAGACATCCAGACGTACTGCGAGGGAGAGAGGGCGGAGAGTACAGAGAGAGAGAGAGAGAGAGGGAGAGACAGTAGAGCAGCGGGGCTCAGTCAGTAAGTCGGTCGGTATGTAGCAGCGGCGGAGCTTCAGGCCGGGATTACAGAGAGGGGAAAACGCGTTTGGATAGAAATTATCACGAGCGGGATTAAAACGAAAACCACCCGAGGATGAGACACACACCGTCCGCCTGAAGGAGACCAAAAATAAAAGCAAACGCGCTGTTTTTCTGCTGATTTATCACCGTTTTCCACGAAAATGGCGAACGACTCCCCGGCCAAAAGCTTGGTGGATATAGACCTGGCATCCCTGAGGGTGAGTGTGTGTGTCACATAGACGTTTTTCAGGTTACATTTTTTTTGTCACACACACACACAGAAGAAAAACACAACCATGCTGTAAACTGTGCTGATGTTGACACAGCCCCTGCGGTGCCTTTTTTCTTTGTCTAATAACCGGCATGGCACGGGGAGGCCAGCAAACCGGGCGCAGCCGGCTCGTACATCGAACGAACCCGACTGTAAATACTACAGGGAGTCAATTAAATCTGTCCTCTTTACGTGCGTTTGTTTCTGTGTGTTTCTAAACACAGGATCCTGCTGGGATTTTCGAGTTGGTGGAAGTGGTCGGAAATGGCACCTATGGACAAGTCTACAAGGTTGGTGTGAGCCTCCATCTGTGTGTGTGTGTGTGTGTGTGTGTGTGTGTGCGTGCGTGTCAAAGCAACCGAGAGAACAAACGGGCGGAAACTGGAGCACAAACATGCATTTATGTATTTTTCCCCTCTCACGGTCTCAGGAACACGTTTATTATAACCCGTCCCCCCTCCCCTCCTTCACTGGGGACCAGCGTGGCCTGGACTGGATTATCTCCCTTCATAGCCTCTCACTGCTTCACATCCATTCATTATTTATTTCTTTGAGCGATGCAAACATCATCCCCAGTACACCTATTTTGGTCCTGAAGAGGTCCCTCCTCTCTCCTCCCTCCTCTCTCCTCCCTCCCTTCCTCCCTCCTCTTCTCCTCATCCACACCCCTGTCAAATATTCCTTGCAAACGGCACCCTTTGCATTGCTCCGATCAGGCCAACCCCATCAGTGCATGACAGCCTTTACCACGCTGACCGACTTGTACCGCCATTGGGTGGGCGGTGTTTCATTGCGCATTTGTGCACACCATTGCCCAGCAGGCTTTTTTTTTTTTTCGCTGGAGCCGGCTCTGCGCTGCATTAATGGAGATAGGCCTGTTCAATCCCATCTCTCCCTCTCTGTCTCTCTCTCACACACACACTCACATATAGTGTTGATGGAGACCTGGTTGGTGCCCCTGCCGTCCAGATTTCCTCCTCCAGCAAAGCCGAGCAGCGACATCATCCTGCTGTTGCCTGGTAGAACTGAGAGGAGGACTGGGTCAGAGCTGCTGGATCTGCCCGGGCTTCTCCTGAGCGCTTTGATTCGAGCGTGCATTTTGTTGTGCGCTGCTGATTGAAACCACACCACCGGGTTTGTGTACTTCACCAAAGCATATGTGTTTCCGAGCAAATGCTTTGTTTGGAATTATGTCATGTTAGTGTCATGTGACACAGAAGGCAGCTGTGTAGGTAATATTCCCATAGCTGTGACCTGTTAGCTTCCCGTCGGATACACGAACCACGAGTGGAAGCTCAGTCCGACTGTGATTGATTCTCATTTGCTTGTGGCTGGAAAGTAGATGTGCTATTTTTTCCCCCTTCTTTGTTGCATTGCAGCAAATGTGTGTTAGATCAGTCCAAAGTCCAGTGAAACACCATAACTTTGTGGGGTAGCTCAATAATTATGATGATTTAAGGCACTGAATATGTAGGTTTTCTGCCACAGTGCCCTGTATGATAGAGCTCGTCACCTGAGGGTTAAAAGCACCAGAAGAAGCATTAAATTATACCTTAATTACCATGAATTATGGCCTTTGATGGATATGTCCAAGCTTTCTCTAAAACGAGCGCCGGACGTTGATGTTGGCTGCACGTGCTGCTGAAATATGCCGAAATCCACGTGACACTGAAGGCTGCCAGTCACCTCATGATGATGAGAATACACACTTGGAGACAGGTCGATGGCAGCGAGAAGTCTGTCTGTCTGACTGACAAAGCTGTCACATTAGTTTTCACAGCAGCCTCGACGTGTGACATGTGGAAATGTGTTCTCATATATATATATTTTTTTATATATATATATATATATATATATATATATATATATATATATATATATATATATATATATAATTTTTTTACTGAAAATGTAAATATTCATGTTGTATCTAGTTAAAAAAACAAGAACAAAAAAAAGTCCAAAGTCCAAAACACATTCAGCACTCCCTCACCCTCATTCACTGTCTGTGTCTCTCGACCAAAGCTCTCTCTTCCTCAAACCAAATGAAACTTCTTGTGTCACTATTTTGCAGCTTAAATTGTGAGTCGGACTCAGATTTAGAAGCTGGTTCATGAAATAAACAAAGCCAGGTAGAGTGTCAGAGTTTAGTCCATGAATCCACCTGGATAGTCTCAGTTTCAGAGACATTTCAGGCTGACTGTGGAGGGTTGATTGGCGGCCATAGTGCGACAAATGAAGGTGGGCAGTGGATGTTGACTCAGTTCTGTTTTTGCTACATCAGGGACATGAGCAGGAAGTATATTCTGAGCTTTATTCTCGTCCCTGTGTGACATGAACTTGCCATTGCTCTGCACTTTACAGGCTGCGGCTCATTGCAAACACAACACAAAGTAACTAACAAACAGTTTGGTGTCTCTGGAAATCATAAAGCATATATGAGGAGCCATTTTACTCCTGGAAGTGGAGCCTGAGGAGGACGTTACTCACCTGAATCGCTGCAGCAGAAATTGGGTCGCAAGACTTTGACAGTGATTAATTATAGTATGGACGTCACTCGGCTGCACATCGGGGCCTTTAAGTGTGTCTGTCACTCGATGATCGGAGTTACTCAGCATAATAATAATAAAAAACATCCAGGAATGGTACGGCGTCAGTGTCTGCTGTATCTCCAGCTCCGCCTCTGAGGACTACACCAGCGAGCTGCAGCCTTCAAGCACTCCACTGCTGAGACGAGTGTCACCCTGAATCAGACAGTGAGGACGGCCCCGAGGCTGAACCAATGAAACGTCCTCATTATTAAGACAGGGCTTAATAATGAGGGGACGTTTCATTGGTTCAGCCTCGGCCACACTGGGTGTGTTTGGTCGTATTTCTTTTAGCGCTGGGAGAAAACAGCGTCGCTGATATCACTGTCTTTGTTGTCTTTTGTATGTTTTTTTTTTTGTGGCTCCGGCAGCTGTCAATGTTTCATCGAAGCGCAGGGACGTGTTGTGGAAACGCTCTGATGCACTGGAACACAAATGAACCTCGACGTTTTGAGTTTAGTTCCTCAGGATTCTGTGAATCATAACCACATGTGCCATGTGAGTTTGAGTGAGGATGAACCAAGCTCTTTTTATTTTTATTTTTTTGTCTCCATTGTCTGCCTCACAAACACACATCTGACCCAAAAGTGTGTTTGTGTGTGTTTTGGGTCTGCACATGTGCACTTGATTCTCCAACATTGGAGATGATTGGTCGGGTTTCCCAGGGCTAGCGAATAGCTGCAGAATGGGACTGACCGAGGCTTGTTGCAGCTGTGTGCGCTGACAACAGCTGTTGGGATGGAAAAATAAAATGCGGGGTGGGGTTGGAGGGGTGTAGCAAGGCAGAAATACAGAAGAAGAGATGTGCACTCACCCCTTTAATCACCAAAGTGATCCGTCGTCTGTGATTGAGCTCTGAAACGTTCGCTTTCGAGTGGAAACATCTGTCAGTATGTTTCATTTCTCTGATCAGCTGATCAGCCTCATTGTGATTTGTTCAAAGGTAGTGGCACATGGTCGTATTTGTAGAAAATGTGTCTGGGAACAGTTTTCTCTAACGTTATCTTAATGTACATAACCTAGTAACCTAAACCCCATTAACAGCAACCGAGAGTAAAAAGGTGCGAGGTCAGAGTGTCTGTGTTTCCATTAAACAGTGGGAGGTGAAGGAAAAGTTCAATCAGAGCTGAAGACAGAGGCAGGAGGAGTTTCGAAAACTCTGGGGTAAGACCACACTCAGCATGTGGGGCTGGGAATCCCCCTCTCGGAGGAAATGGTTTAACCCATTTATGACTTGCTTGCTTGAGTTTTTTCATCTCGCTTCGGCTCCTCTGCTGTAATTCAGCCTCACTCAGACGAAGGCCGTCCAAGATGAGCGACTCATATCGAACTTGTTTTGTTTGATTCGTGCAGATCTGTCAAATTTGTTACCTCGCTCGATCTGGGTGTCACCGACAGAGAGTGGATGTTTGTGAGGAAGCAGTGAAGCGGCGGAAGTCATCAGTGCAGCGAGGAGAAGTCGGTGGCTTTGCTGTGATGGCCAGATTAGAAAACCACAGACCTCTTCCTGTCACTCTCTTATGTATCGTTATGAAATGTCTCTGTGACGCTGAATAAAGCCTGCGCATTGGGTGATCTATGACCTAAAACACAACAAGCCCGTCGCTAGCTAAAACATTTTATTCTCAGAGAACTGATCTGACTGAATGAACAGAAGTGAAATATGTTGATATTTACAGCTATTGATTGAATAACCGGATGAGATCATCATTAAAGTGAACACAGATCAAACCAGGCCTTGCACGGCTTCATTAGCTTTGACCTCTACAGTTTGAAATGAATACCTGCTGCACACACCGAGCATCAGGATTACGCTTTTTTCATTCTTCCTTCTGATGCCTCACGTCTCCATCCACGTTGGTTCTCTTCAAGGCTCAGCTTTTCAGCTCTGCAGCTTCTAACATCTTAGTTCTGTTGGTAGTGCATCCCACCACGGAGCAGCTTTTAGACATTTTTCTGTTTTCTAGCAGAGAGAAGTGTCAAGGAGGCACCTTCACCCAACACGGCGTCCGTGAAGAGAGCAAGGAATTGTTTTCCTCTGACTTTGACACATTCTGTCTCTATTCCAGGACTGCAGCTAATAATAATTTACCCTAGCAGTTAATCTGATGTTTTCTGGATTAGATTCAACATTTCGTCTCTAAACTATCAGAAAATGGTGTAAAATACACGTCATGCTTTCAAAGAATCCAACGCTTCAGCTTGGCATTGTTTGACTTTCCGACTGACAGTCCAGAACTCACATCCTCACGTTTGGGAAACTGGAAGAGATATTTACTTGGAGAAAGAAAAACATTGATGATTATTTATTTTCTGTCGATCAGCTCAAGCCTGAAAAGGCCCTAAGTACATTATGTATAAACCATGCTACTGTACAGGTTATAAATGATTATAATATTAAAACTGAGAGCAGACTGCCTTACAGGGTGTCCGCGGGGTATGAAAAGTATTAAAAGGTAGTAAATGTCTGATTGCGAGGTATTGTTTTTTTAAAGAATAGCACGTGATTTGTTGTGAGTTTGTTTGTTAAAAGTTCGCCAGAATTTATTACATAGACTGTACAGTAGAACTGTTTTCCATAGCGCACAGTGGTGGACTGGATTGTTCTGTGTCGTTCATGCATTTGACTTCTCCGTCGCTATTTCTGTCATTTAGCGTTCACAGAGGCCGTTTATGAGATCAATGTATATCTGAGGAGGGGTGATGTTTTTATTGGCAGATTGTCACACAGGCGTGTGTGTGACCCACACCAGGCCGGGATCTAAACACGCAGCATCGGTGCTAAAGTTTAGCTGCTTAGCTAGCGACATGTGAGAACTCGTCTGACACAGAGTCTCCTGTTGTTGCTACATGTGTGAAACAACTCTGCTCGACATTATCGCGTAAAAACGACATTCAGCGTCGCTCCCTCTCCTCCGGCACCGTGAGTTACCATGGTAACAGGGACACCCCGGAACTTTGTAATGATTCTCAAAAAGTTTGTGCTTAGTATGACGGTACAAAATCACTGAATACTGAAAAGATCTGTACATGCTTGATTGCTGGAGTAAAACTTGAAACAAGCTTTTCACAAAAAGTTTGATTTCATGGACTGGATTAATTGAAACCCTCTCATGTGTTGTATGTTGTAATATTAGTTCTCAGCCTGTCATTTCTCCGGAGCCTTCCTTTTTTCTTTTTTCTGTTACCAGGGGAACTCCAGTGTCGGATGTCGTTGTGTAGATGAAGGATGTCAGCTGAGATGTTCTCTTTAAGGCAAATGTTAGTGCTGTTTACTTTTCATCAGAGGATGCCAAACAGCAGCAGGCGCGCCCCGTCTTTATCTTCACATTTTGACTTCCATCCATGCTGCAGAGAAGAATTTGATCAAAATCTATCAGCTGATATTTTATTCTTAAACTGGTGATTTATTTGCCAATAACCCCCGACACAGGTGCCCAACACAGGAAGCAACATTCAGTACTAGCTGCAGGCAGGAAACATTCATGTATCGCGTGGCATTGAACCTCATGATTATGATAATCAACCCAGAGCTCGAGGCGACGTCTTCAAAAAGCCTCATACAGAAACTCATCACGTTTCAGAAGCTGAGTGTAAGTGAATATTCTGTATACATACAGATGCTGATAATCAGGCCATGCAAAGCAGTTTCACTTCCTCAGTTTCTCTCCATCACAGATTTATAACACCATGATTTTTTTCTTTTCTGCGCTGATGAAGTGAAGCTGGGTGTGGCTCTCCACCAGCAGCCTGTCATCAGCAGGGCAGAGCAGCACCGCAGAGCAGATCTGTGTGCCATGCTACTCAATCCTCCTGGAAGTCCACACACACACACACACACACACATACACACACGGCTAGTGATGTGTCACTACTTCAGCGACATGTTCATGTGCAGGTTAATGGTCTGTAAATCTGGACTGTCAGGGCAATACCAGTCGTTAGTTAGTTAGTACCAGCAGTCACAGCTATAAATAAGACCATCAAACATACAGCTTTGAACTTAAAACGTCTTAAAGTTCTTAAAATGTTCAATTTAAATAAGGGATTAGTATTCCCTGAATTATTATTTGATATTTATTTACTAAATCAGCAAAATATCAGTGAAAACTCCTTAAAATTCAGTCCAAGTCTGGATTAAACAAGTGGCGACCTCTGTGGCTGTGAAGTGAAGCCAGTGCAGAAGTACCAAAAACTGCAGTTCCTCAAACGTCCACTTGAGGCTGGCTACAGAACGAGTCAGTCTCCATAAGTCCCCATGTTCAAATGTCCAACTTCACAGCAGAAATCAACATGTTTACAGCCTGGTACAAAAAACAGTTTTGGTCTCTATAGCTAATTTCCCCGTTCATGACAACTGTACTGAGGGTGAATTTATATACAACTCACCTGTTCACATGATATTAAGGCTTAAAGTTATGCAGAATTAACAGCGTGGCTGCTTTGATTGACAGGTGGGTGCCATTACAGATGGCTTGTTTGAATAACCAGGCCTCAGTCTGCCTGCCTCAGGTCCATGGTGATTGATTAGCCAGAAGGTGGAAGAGGCAGGATTGCCAAGACGGTGGCCACCAGCTCCACAGATTTTGAGCTTCAAAACGTCTCTTCAGAAACCTGCGGGTGACGTCATGCATACGACGTCCATATTTCATACTGTCAGTGATGATAAATGACTTGCAATGAATTTCAAGTTGACCGACTAGTCGATCAATCAACTGGTTTGAGCTGTGGCATCTTTCATCTTCAGAAGAGCACCTTTCTGGGGGAATGCTGATTATTCATTTAGAGCTGTTGACTTGCGAACAGCAGTTTTTAAATTAATATTACAGAGTTTATAGAAATACACCAGGAAAAAATACATCAGTCATCAGAAGCATAGTATTACTCACCTCTTAAATGTCTATTGTCTTCTACTTATTCCAGTTATATGGGGGAACTATTTATAGGGCGCCTCCAGTTCTGTAAAGTGGAGGAACTACAAAGCTGTCAGAAGGAATAGACTCATGCAAAGCTGGCTCACCGACCTTCCGGCTATTCAAACTGGAATGTTAGTCGTGTCTGCTGTGACCTTTCACAGCACAGGAAGTGAAATGCGGCCACGACCACCACCACCACCACCACCACCAACAACAACAACGGCAGCAGCAGCAGCAGCAGCAGCAGCAGCAGTAACAACACTGTCTCCACAGAGAAGTTTCCTGTCCAGTCAAAACTCGTGTTATTTACAGTGACCTTTACAAACAGTAGAAGTGGAAGCTCTGCCGCTGATAGCAGCAACAGGAACTTGGCTTTGTCACGACTTGCGAGGGAGAAGTTGTGCCACTTTGTGTTGCAGAGCAGGGCTGCACCTAGCCATTGTTACCAGCGAGTCTTTCAGAGGAAAGGGGTCACAACGAGTGCACAGACAGACATCACACCGGAGAATGTTGATAGAAGCTGGAAACATTTCGGACTCGATCAATGTTGAGCTTTTTACTGGTCGGTCTGATGGTTTAAGTGTTTACCACGATGCGTCCTCGCAGTGCTAGCTGCTTTTTATGGCTCTATACATCATTAATATAACCCTGAAGCACAAAGAGCTCTGCTTTCAGCACTCATTAATCGGTAGACGTCCAAATGCACAGTTTTAGATATAGTGCGCTGATCAGAGAGGCCATTCAGTACGTCTATATTAAGTGTTAACACCGCAGCTAAGCTTACACGTGGATGATATATTAAATGTGAACACAAATGGTATCAAAGAATAACTATGAATAGATTTTTTTTATTTGACACAAAGGTGACATTCTTCGTACCGTGTTAATGACTGTGTTTGCAGTGACCAGCTCTGCCTGCTAGCTACAGCTAAGCTAAAAATAAGACACGGAGGCTCAGACAGTATCTGGGTCACGTTCTTTGATGCTCACTGCGTGGACTGATGTACTGACTGTACCGCTGCTGCTGCTGCTGATGTTCTCAGTGGAGATTTCTGTGTTTTATTTCACATTTACAGGCTTGTTGACTGTTATTAGTTTGACTGATAGTCAGAAGAACAAAGAGGGGACACCTTAAGTTTGGGTACCCGACCGCCCTCTCTATATGATCCGGATCTTAGTGAACGTTCTATTAACTAATGACTGTCACACCTTGTCACCATCATGTGACAAACCTGCTTTAAGTGCTAAGAAACATCACAACCCCTTTTCTATTCCCTGCATTCGACTTTTGGCAGATCTATCTTTTCTTGGCTGTGACAAAGATCATTACCCTGCATGTTAACAGTAAAAGCTCGCTCAGCTGCAGAGACACACTGTCAAACACAAGTTTTGTGGACAGAAGAACCCCCTGTTTCCCTTCTTCCTCCTCCGCCAGCCCACCCAGCCACTCGGGTCTCGTCCTGAACGTGGATGAAGACGGGAAAAAGCGCTATCCCTCCTCTTGTCTCGCTACTCGGAGCCCTTCCTCGATGTGGAATGCATGCATGAGGGGTCTGGCTGCAGGAGGAGGAGGAAGAGGAGAGATGTTGGGATTAAGCCGTGGCAGAGGGAGGAGGGGTAGCAGAGGAAGGTCGGTTGATGGAAGGCAACGCGGTGGCTGTAATCCCTCAGCATGAGACGGCACAGAAGGAAGAGGAAGAGGAGGGAGTGATCAGGATAAAGAGCAACATATATTAACATTTCCTAGCTGCTCTTCAGTTTCTATCAACTTGCACAGTTTTTAGGCGTAATTGCTCAGACTTCTCTGTCAAGCTGCTCCTCGTGTCTGACAGTGAGGAGCTGTACAGTTTGTTAAATGCGTGAAATGATATTTAAAGTATCGCTCTGACCCTGATGTATAAACTTACTGCTAACTTAGGAGTGTTCTTTCTGGTGTGCCTCGTAGTCACATCATATAATTTAAGCTAAAGTCATAGTATATAGCATTCAATAACAAGTTTAACTGGACTACGTAGCCTATAGCACTCTTACTACACACTAATTGTACACTGTATTTATTTTGGAAGATGGTACAGTCATTTTGGCACAAGTTTGTTGACACATTGGCTGTTTTTTTTCACCAAGTGGGAGATTCAGAAATCCCCTGAACCTCTCTGAGCTGTTTGTGTTGTATTTATCATATGAGGGTTCGTGTACTAAACTCTGATACTCTGATGATACGCTGCAAAATAGCGGCATGAAGATGATGTCTTGATCGAGAGACAGAGACGGTGAATGAGAGCGAGGGAGCGCCGGCCTCGATAAAGTGGGTTAATCAGCAAAATAAAAAGTTATTTCCCGATTGTTTCACAGTGGTTACGTTCTGCATAAATAGCCCCCTAACCCCCACACACACTGCCGGACAACCCTGCAAAGAAACGCTGCGGCGGCCGATTCTGTCTGAATGCGCCCTCATTCCCATATAAGTCACAAAATGCAAAACATTCACTGATTCCAGTCTCTCCAATGTAAACATCTGCTCTTCAGGTCACTGTAAATAATCTCTGTGAGGTACATTTTATAGATCAAATGAAAACAAAACAGATTTATTGATAATGACTTGTTAGTTACAGTCCTAGTATGATATCAACCCTTCTTTTCCCGTCTAGTAGGATTTTGAAAAAGATCTTCACCCTTGTGATGTCGGGGACTTTAGTGGAGGATGTACTGAAAATCTCTCAGCTGATCCAAAAGAATAATAAAAAAACACAGACGGTGGGATAAACACACAGCAGCATCAGCTGTGTGTTTATCCCACCGTCAATATAAAAAAAACCCCAACATAATCATAATTAACAAATGACCCTTTTTATTGTTTCGGGTTTTACGCCTGCTGGCTCCTGTAAGCGTTGTTATATAATGTTACTACAGTACGTGCTAATGTGGTGTTGGGTGGAGCGATGGATGCATGCAGACTGTGCAAACAGATGGCTTGTTGTAGCGGCGAGGCAGCGATGCTGAAGAGACGGAGAGGGTATTAACCGTGTCTCACTTCAGAATCTTTAAAGATAAAACTCCTTCCTCATCTTTCCCCTCTCTTCATCTTGTTCCTCTTTTCATATTTCTAAACAGAATAATCAGTCAAATGTTCCAAGACTTCAAATAGCATGTTAGCCGTTTGTCAGTGAGTGTGTCAGTACATTCTCAGTCAGATTTGAGTCACGTCAGTGTGGTTCACATCAGTAAAACGGAGCCAGAGTGTTAGGTTTGATTCCCATTACACCCCTACCCTTTTAAAAAAGAAACAACCCTAAACTGTGTTGGTTTGTCTGGAGTTGAAGCCTCAGTGGCTCTCATTGTATGTCTCTGTGGATAACAGTATCTAAAATGCCTGTAATGACATTTGGAAGCTGAAGTCCTGGGTTGTTCCTCTGTGTGAAGAGGCTGTTGTTCGACTTAGAAGGAAGGCGATTTGCAGTTTATTAGGTTGATAATGCTCCTGTTTATGGACAGACGTACCCTTTGTGTCTGTGCTTCTGTCCTCGGCTGCAGTCACACAAGCAGACATGCTGATAGACACGTTTAATAGAGGTTTCTAAGGTTGAGCTATTTAGCCGCAGCTTTGCATGTAAGCACTGTGAAGTATTGGGAGCAGAAAGTTTCCATGATTAATAATTTGTTCAGAAGAAATGTTTGTTTTAGTTTGCTCGATATTTCCTGTGTGGTAAATCAATCATGCTTCAACGAAAATACTCGACGTCCAGATGGAGAATCGGCTTCAGTCAGTTTCAGGAAAACAGATCATCATCAGCAAAATAAAAAAGAATAGATCCATCTGGTGTTAAAGACCTGGTATCACGTATCCGGACATGTTTTGTTATTCAAGAGGTTTATCTTTAGATTAAATCACTGGATCAAGTTGTCATTGTTGCCGGTATACCTTGGACAACTCTTTGAAACACGCAAGGTGACGTTGGTAGATGCCCATATGGTAGGCTCATCATGGCCCTGAACCACAGAGTACATCAATCCATTTTCTTATACTGCATCATGAACATACAGCCATGCTACTTGCACTGTGAGCCTGTGCTTTGGGCTAACACACTGATGTTAATCAAGTATAGTGTTGTTTGCCATCATGGTTTGGCATGTTAGCATGCTAACATAGCTATTCAGCAATAAACACCTGAGGCTAATGGGAATATCATTAGTTTTGCCGGTGCTAACACATAAACCAAAGTATTGAACCCTAGTTGGACTGTAGACCTGATGGTTGTTACATGAATCACCAAAGTTCCTGAGGGAGGTTTCAAGGCAGTCCGACCAATGGCTATAGAGACATTTCAGTTAAAACCTCATGGAAGCAATTAACCAAAGTTATTAGGATGCATCCTGTGTACAAATTTTCATTTGTTTAATAGTTGTTGAGATATTTCTGTTGGACAGATTGACTGACAGACTGACATTGCTGTCTCTAGAGCTACTAGCATGGCTAAACAACAGAAGAGATTTTATTGATTTAATTAATATCTAGATCAGGGGTCTTCAACCGGGGTCCACGACCCCTAGGGGGTCTGCAGAGGTACTGCAGGGGATCCGCCAATTTTCATCAAAGTAATGGTGACTGTGAATGTGCAGATCATTGACAAACTACAAACAGCGGAGGCATTTGCACTCCAATTGGACGAATCAGTGAACATGTCCAAAGACGCACGGCTCTTGGCTTTTAATAACCAACAATAATTCTGTATGAACTTTTTATCATCATAAAAACATATAGGATAATAATAAGTACATAAATAGGCTAATGAGGTGAAATAAAAGTTGAATAAAGTAAATATAAAAGCTATTATAGGCCAGGCTTAAAATGAATTACATGTGGGGGTCCCTGCTCTGTTTGTCTCTCATCCAAGGGGTCCTTGGGCTGAAAAGGTTGAAGACCCCTGATCTAGACAATCTATGACAATGACAGTCCTGTCCTAGTTAAGTAAGGTTATATCAACCTGATCTCTACATATGAAAAATGAATCTGTAGGTAAGGGACTTTGGATTTTGGTATCTGAAGCTCTTTCTGTTTGTAGTTATAGGCGAGTTTTGACCAATCACGTTTGAACTGGTTTTAGTTCCTCACATGTAAACAGTCCTTGTGAAGAACAAAAGAGGTGGAAAGCATTGGCCGAAATGGAATCTCGGAACCCATCAGGTATCACTTGATGATGAGTCAGCTTTTTACTAGCTTTTTCACACTTTGTAAACCGGCTACTCATGAAACAGTCCGGCTGTAGACGTTATCTCACAACTCCAACTCCATTATCACTCCAGACTGTAACCAGTGACACACAGAAGAAGCCTGAACATCCGTTCTGGATATCCTCTGGCTACACCAGAAACTCTGGTGATGGATTCCGACCCAACTCTAATATAATCCATCCTCTGGCTCCATTTTAACAATGGTAATAAAAAGAGAAGTCCTAAAGATGTTTTTAAATGTGGTTCAGTGTTAGTCATCTGGAGGCGCTCGTGCTTCAAACCAGATGGAAGTCCGTAAATTCAGTCCTCCAGTTAAAGCTGCACATCAAAATAATGAAGTAGGGACTATTAGGGAATATGGGAATATGTAGGAAGCCCCAGCTGAAGCAATGCCAGACAACTTCTTTTCAGAGCATTTGTCTTGATGGCTCTCTCTGTGTTCTCCCTTCCTTGGATTTGAGCTCAGCTGAATGAGTCATGAGTGTTCACTCGCTCACTCACTCATTCACTCACATTTACAAGGTCACAGCATCAGTCATGTGTCTCAGATGGCTTTCATGCCTCTCTCTCTTTCTCTTCCCAGGCCTCCACCCTTATTGATTTTCCACAGCACTAGCTGGCATCTTGTACAATGGCCTCTTCATCCTGTTATCGGTGACCTGCTCTTGCCTGATAAAACCCAGTGAAAGCCTCTCTGTTAAGAGCCAAAATGGCTGCCACCTGGGAGCTGCATGGAGGGGCTTTTAGATGGCCATGTGTAGTCTCAGAGTGATGTTTCAAAGGAACCAAACTCGCTTTTATGTAGCTTCAGTAAACTGCCATTAATCATGTTGATATATATCTACTTTGATGTGTTGTAGCTTCTCCTGTAGGTCCTCCCAGCCTGATAAATCTGCTTAGACAGCGAGACGTCAGGAGATGGATATTCAGCGTGGTGTTGTACTGTTTCCACCATGAAGGCTGAGGACAATACTGTAGTCCTGTTATTGAATTAATCATGATCATATCATCTTATTGTGGTATTCATTTATTGGGTTTTGATGTCCAAATGAAAAACACATTGATAGCAGATGCCAACCAATGTGCCATTTTTGAGACTGATACTTACTGATACTTAAACTTTGGTGAGCTGGAATGAAAATAAATCTTTTCTTTGGATGTGCATCGATTTTACACCAATATGTCTCAGGAGGCTGCTTCCTTATAAACAAATATTAAACTTTATTAAAGAATATTGTAGCTTTTTCTGCATTATATACCGGGAAAAAACTGTGGCTCATAAAATAACATATCACCAATAATAATATATCTGGGAAAGGCCAATATACAGTGTACTGTAACATATATTGCTATATTCATATATCTAGCTGGGAAGCTAAATCTTCTTGAGGACTGCCATTTTGTTGTTTCCTTGTTAATATTTCGGCATCTGTTTACCATCCCTCATCCTTTCTTTGGTTGTTGTAGCAGACTGCAGGGCTGCAACGGTGATTAATCGATTAATCACCAACTGTTTTGATAACAGCTGGTGATTAATCATCTTGAGATGTGACTACTTTCAGGTTTCTTTAGTCCCTCTGTGACATAAACTGAATATGGTGTTGTGGAGAAAACAAGACCTTTGAGAAAAACTGAATATGTGATGTCCTTGAATGTGAACAAAACATGAAACTCAGTCACAACTCTTTAAACTTGTGCCTCAGAAGTTTCCGAGCATGAAAGATATTTTATGTAAAAGAAAATACAACAAAATAAATTAGCAGTGGGGACATTCCTGAGGACACTAGGTGAATGCTCTCTCACTGTGCAGTTGATGGATGTCATACGGTTGGCTAAAAATGGCTTCTTGAATGCGACAAGTTATGATAAAGGAGATTAATGACTGTGTGGATAGTTTGAATTAGGGCAGAATGATGAGTGTCACAATATAGATTTGTTTTTGAGATCTCATTCGGAGAAGAAATTCTTTCTTTTCCAGGGTTGAGACAAATTTGTGGCCAAGCCCTCCTCCGGTGAATCTGGCTCTGGCTAAATGCTGGAATTGTACCACTGAATAAGAAGTGGACTAGCTGTCCTGCCAGATAAAGGCACAACCCAGCGTCCCTCCTGTTGGCTTATTAGAGCCCCTCCCCCCCGACACACGCACGCACAGACACACACACACACACACCGACTAACTCTCAGCGTCTGGTCGAGGCTCTTAATGACAGTTGTTGGCTTGTCTGAGCTTCTGTGGTTTAAACGTGTGGGCATGGTAGACTCCAATGCGAGTGTGTGTGTGTGTGTGTAGGGGGGGTTACTGTATGGGTGGCCATCTGTAGCGGGAAAAACAAAGCTGCCATTGGGTGGGGGTCTGTGTGTCCTGAGTACAAGCTTAAAAGAAGTCTTCAAGAGCAGATGAAGTTTGTCTTCAGAATGAAACATTCCTTCCTTTGGGGACTTAAGTGTGTGTGTGTGTGTGTGTGTGTGTGTGTGTGTGTGTGTGTGCGTTGTCGGCAAGTCTGTGATACACCTGCACCAGTCTTCTGTCAAACTGACCTCGAGATGTTGCCAAATATCCTCCAGCAATCCACCAAGATGAATATCTGAGTGGATTTGAAGTTGGATGGAGGACAGCCAGCTAGGCCTTCATGTAAATGTTTGGTGAATGATCCGGTATCTATCTGAGCCTCCAGCCTTAAACCAGACTCTCAGAAATCATCAGATTGTTTGTTTTGTCTGACCAACAGTCCAAAACTTGATATGAAAGCAGTCAATCCTCACATTTGAGAAGCTGAAACTAGCAAATGTTTGGATTTTTTAACTGCTTTAAATGCTTGATTTTCAAAATCGTCATTTACTCCTGATTGACTTAGCAATGAACTCATTGTTCAGGCACTAATGGAGAACTTTGGTCTGAATATAGAGACAAACAAGTCCACATCGTAGGACAAAGTCATGGAGAATGTATGCACTGTTGGGTGTTTTTAAGGTGTTTCTATGGACTTGGTCTTGTTTGGCTGTATTATATTAGAGAGTGAGGTTTGACATGGTACACATTGACATGGTACACTGGGTGTGAATAGATCTAACCCGTGATTTACCATCTTCTGGTTTCTCCTTTCAAAGTTTGGAACATATGAATGTTTGTAGCGTTTATCGACGCACAAGTGATTCACCGCTAAAAGTTGTCACATTTTTTAGTTTTTGGTTGAAGAAACTCTGGTGGAGGCCCGTAGACGGTCCTGACGGTCGTCTGACCTGGGTATAGGGACGAAAGACTAATCGAACCATCTAGCAGCTGGTTCCCTCCAAAGTTTCCTTCAGGACATCTGGCGCTCATGACTCTCGCAACTGGTATCTCAGAATATCCTTCAAATACTGTATATACTGTAACATCTGCAAAATCATCCATGTAAACCAAAAATGATCTGACATATATTTTCCTAATTAACTGAAATAATTGTATGGTACATAATATGCTGGAAACTAGTGAGAAAATATCCATCGCAATTCACTAATTATCCCCAAATGAGGTCTTCATCTACCTCATTTTCTGGTGCCAGCTGTTGAAAACCTAAACGTGTTCTACTTTTACCCCACGCGATGCAGAAAAGTAGGAAAGCCTCATATTTAAGAAGCTGCATCTAAAGACTGTCTGGCATTTTTCATTTCTAAACGACCTCGGTGATTAATCGATTATCAAAGTTGCCAGTTATCAACCAATTATTGGAGCGTTTTCCTGTCAGACATGTAAAACTCAAAGTATGAATCTGATCTATCCTATGTTTCATTCACCGTGTACCTCTTTTTCACTATACCGCTACTCTCTCACTTACATGTACACACACACACACACACACACACTTGTTGCCGTAGCGATGATAAATCCTGTTTTCTTCCGTGGAGCTCTGTAGCTTCTTTCAGCCCTGCACGCAGCGAGGCAGCTGGCAGGGACGACTGACGACAGCCTCATTAGCTTTTGTTTTTCATCTGCTTCAAAACACTGTGAGCCGGCCTGAGCCGTCACCTGACCACAAACCCGCGCGCGATTGGACCTGCAGCGATGTGCCTCAGCCAGCTGACCAGAACCCAGGCGTCTGATTGGGCCAGAGTTTCTCAAAGCACTTCCTCCTGTAGCCGGGCAGAATCTGTGCAAACTCCCATGAGTGCTGAAGGGTTTGAAAACACAGATAGGCTGCAGCCACGAGAAAGACAGTTAGAGCTACAAGTGCATGAGTCCTCTGCGATGGTTAGACACCATGTCGTGACCAAGTGGATGAATTTTAAGATCCACCGCTGTCAGATGATTCCTAGGAGAGCTACAGACAGCATGTGTTGTATTTTTGGATTGATCTCCATGCCACTGCTTCACTTGATGTTTGCATGTTGGATGTTAACGTTCTTTCATGAGCAGAGGACGAGCTCTGAGCTGTGCAGAGACACACAGTCCTTCAGACGAAGTGAAAACCTGAACATCTAATCTAAAGATACGAGGTTTTCATTTCGCCGCGCTGGCATTTGGCAAATCGCTCCCGATGCTGTCGTGACTGTTTTGGGTTACCAGGCAGATACAGACAATCAAATGCACTCAGACGCTGCTCATGCAGGAGGAGAACTGAGTTTGAGCTGTTAAAGGAATAGTCTGACATTTTTTTTACTTTACTTTATTTGCTTGACCCAAAAGCTTCAATCGCAGCTTACACAAGCTTAGCTCAGGGGAAGCTGCTAGAATACACTCTATCAGTTGACTTATTGTAGATCTTCACTTCTGATTCTGTGTATGTTTATTTGAAGAAAAGGGATACTGACTAATTAATCCTAATGGGGATTAATCTGTCTGTATCAGTCAGTAGGATTAATGGGGAAAGGAAACACAGCCATGGTGCTGCTGGGTGTTAAACCTACATTTTTCAGCATCAACCAAAATGTGTTCGGAGCTAGGTAAATCGGTCTGCCAGTATTATCGGACGATATCGGCCTGTCACAGACATATTGGTATTGCTCTTCATGGTACATGATGCAAAGAGGAATGCTTGTGGCAATATATTGGTGTTGCAGCAGAGTTATCCAGTCAAGTGAACAGCAGCTGTCCTCGAGACGTTGCCAAATATCTTCCAGCAATCCACCAAGGTCAATATGTGTGCATATTTGAAGTCGTTTGGTCCAAAACATACACAAATCCACACATTCCTCATGACTGAAACCGGCGAATGTTGGGATCATTGAAGGTGTAAATATGGACGTTGTACCCACGGGTTTCTGAAGAGCTGTGTGGTGGCACTGCCTGCCGCCTCCCGGCTAATCTAAAAATCGGCAACGATGTGGATCGTTGATGGACCTGAGGCGGGGTTAGATATGCCTGTCAGTCAAAGCAGCTATGCTGTTAATTATGCATAATTTTAAGGGTTTATTTCTGCTGTGAAGTTGGACATTTTAACATGGGGACTTATGGAGATTGACTCGTTCTGTAGCCGGCCTCAAGTGGACGTTTGAGGAACTGCAGTTTTTGACACTTCTGTGTTGGCTTTGTTTCATAGCCACGGAGGTTGCTGCTTGGTTGAGATTTTCTTTAACTGACATAAATGATTAATTGTCATTTCGTTTCTAATAATCGACATTGTAATGAATTACGTAATTGTTTCAGCACTGTGATTTACAGTACTGTGACAAGCAGGACAGAGTAAGATGGAGGAAGCAGCTGTCAAAAATGTCAACTATGCTTGGCTGAAAATGTAAATATTAAATGATATAACATGTTAAAGAATATTTAGCTTAAATATTCTTTAATAAGGTCTATAATTTGTTTAAGAAAGCCACCTTCTGAGTACATTTGCATAGTCTTATAAAATTCATAAATTCAGCTCTAATATCATAACATCTGCTGTCATAAATTGTGAAGTGCTGAAAGTTGGCATCAGTTGCTTTGTCAGGGCTTGTACGTATACTTTAATCCTTTATTTCCCTAAGTCAGCTTAATATGAGAAAGAAAGTATTTACAGTGTTTTCAAGAAGGATATTTAAAAAGAATCTGTTTCTAAGCAGTGTTAAACGTTCCAGCCATGAACCTTTTGTTGTCATTTCATCATCTCTTTGCTGAAACTCTCCACCAGATGCATAAAATGCCCCCAAAATAACACACACACACACACACACACTAAGCATGCCATCATTTCTACCCTCAGCTTTGTCACTGTTTGTTTGTATGTCTCTTATCTCCCCAGTGGATACAAGCACACACCTCATCACTCACTGCCGATCACACACCCTTCTCCTCTGCTGCATGTGCGATCATGGCAGGCACAATCTGTGTACGGCCTGTTTTTTTTGTTGTTGTTGTTGTTGTTGTGGGCGTTCGGCTGTTTCGGCGCTTGCTGCTCAGCCTCGAGCATGTTGACGGCAGCTGGTACACACAGGTTGCTGTGGGGTCAGATCTGCCAGCGATGCCCGCCTACTGCTGTTCTTTCTATGCGTCCATCCCCCCCCACTGTCCTCTGCTCAACAGGCTTCCTTCAACACTGGTTTGTAAAAAAGTTTAGCAGTCCGACACTCGGCTTAAAAGGTGGGGGGGGTGACTGCTTTTCAGTCTCTGCAGCTCAAAATCTCTGGCTCTGGGCGACGCCATCTTGGCAGTCCTGCCTCTGTCGCCTCCTGGCTAATCTAAAAGTGGGCAAAGACGTGGATCATTGGTGGAGCTGAGACGGGCTAAATGGTTTCGACTACTGAAGCTTTGTGAGCCATATGACACATTCACATTTCTTATCTAAGAGTTAGACAGTCTCATGATCTCCTCTGTTCTTCACCAAACACACCCTCAGAACATGCCACAAGTGGGACAGCAGGAAGTTATGACAGACACTGACTGTCTTTTAATTTTTTTTATTGCATCAGCAAATCACCTGTGTGGCTGCAGGCAAGTTCTGAAAGAAAAAAAAAAGCTGAATGTGTTCAGTGAACTGTAGATAGAGTCTGTGTCAGCCACTTGGAAACACTCGACCCATAACTAACTCTTTTCTGTCCTTCTAAACTTCACCGACACTGCCACTGCCTCAAGAACACGCCCGGGCATGTCTGTGGATAACACTGACTGTTACACCTGTGTGTGTGTGTGTGTGTGTGTGTGTGCGAGCTGTATCCAAGCTACACACAACATGTTAATTCTGACCTCGGTTTGAGTTTGCAGCTCGTTTACATTAGCTGTAACAATACTTAAGCCTCTTCTTTCTCAAACAGACCTGCTGCTCTACAACTCTTGTTTTTACAGTAAAGAACTAGCAGCTGTGGTTGCCAGAAGTTTACCGTAATAAATATAGTGAAACCTTTTCTAATATTAGAGTTAAAGGATAATAGTACTGTTGATATCACTTTTAAGGTTGGTGTTTTATTACATATTTTAAAATGTCTTTAGATTGTACGTTGAAAAAACAGCAAAAGACCGCGAAATGTGCCATTAAATATTAGTTTTACTGTACAATTATCAATTAAAATACAGCTTTATTCTGTATGAATTCCCTTAAAATGGTGTATCAATAAATGTTGTGAAATGGCTTTTTTAATTATATATTTTACAGTCCTTTTGCTGTCATATTTTGACAGATTTTAACCGTAAAATCTAAACTGTGAAAAAAAGCCTGTAGACAGTGTGTACTGAGCAGTTTGATATGGAAGTGGAGTCCAGGTCATTTGTTGACATTTCTCCTTGAAAATCTTAAAATTACGATAAAGTAACATTATTAGAACAGACCTTCTTCACAGCAGCCATGTTGACATGAAATATTACAGTCAACACAGGTGTTACCAATGATACCAATGAAGAATGGAACCTTAATTAGCTGCTGTGAAGAAGGTCTACTGGTCAAAGAACTTTGTATGTACAGTACATGTGTTCATTGTCATGGTGTTTTTGTGTAGTCTGTCGTTTTGCCGCAGCGTCTGTAATGGATGCAGTATGAGACGTATTTGAACTTGAGCTTGACAGAAGAGCAGCTGAGGGGACACGATGTGTAAAATGAGGAAATGCTGAGAAACGTGACCCTGCGGGAGAATATCACCTCTTTAGCTGAATAGGTGTGTGTGTGTGTGTGTTCTATTGTATCCTTTTCAGCGCCCTTTGGAAATAACTTTGACCTCCCTCAGACCTGTCTTGATGGATTGCCTATTTGCACTAATACAACACATTTGGACGTTTCCGTGGTTTCAAATGAAAAATATGAAAATGCATTTTTACCTTCTGCTCTGAAACCTTTGTCTCTTACTGTTATCTGTGTTAGTCTGACTCACAGAGGTGTGCGGTAATGATTATAGTGTGCTGTAGTCATTAATGTGACTGATAGTCATCATGACAATACACTTTGTTAAAATCTTTATTACCTTTGTGTGGGTGTGTGCGCACAGTCTGCCCTACATACTGTAACTCGTCCGTTCCTTCACACATCTGAGAGCTGCTTGTTGCACGAGGCAATGCCTTAACTGATCTGTGACAACAATCGTCAGTTTCAGGCGTCGAAGTCGAAGGCAGTATTGATTTTGATGTTGTTTTGTCTTGTCTTAGGGTAGAGGCTGCTGTGTGTTGTACAGTGTGAAGGCCTCTGAGACAAACTTGTGATTTTGTTTTCCACCTAGAAATGACTTGACTACAAGGGAAAGATTGTGTGTGTGTGGGTCTCTGTGTGTTTCTTTCTGTGTGAGTGTGTGTGTGCTTATTTACAAGCCTCAGAAGCATCTGTGGAAGTCTGGCACTTTGTCAAGAGTATAAAGGACCAAATAAAATACCTGGATGAACAGAAGATCGGCCCAGTCATAAATCTCTCTCTCTCACTCACACACACACACACACACACACACACACACAGGCTTCTTTTTTAGAGAAATCACTTGTCTCCTGTCCTGTCTAACCACCATTACCCCTCCTCCTCCTCCTCTTCCTCTTTCCACCATGTGATTAAAACAGATCCTTGGTGTCCACCCTTCTCCCCTGTTGTTTGATCCCATGGTAACCGGTGAGGAATGCAGCAATTGGTTTATTTTTGGCCGATGAGGCCTGCGAGCCTCACAGACAGGAAAAGGTTAACGCTTTCAGTGGAGGTGTTAATGGCGGAGTGATGCTGTGCTGTTTTTCTTTGTGGGTCAATAGATTTGACTGGTATGACCTACAGCGTGTGTTCTGCGTCGTGTGGTGGTTAGTATGCGGTCTTTGGGGTTTCAGGTATGTTCGATGTGACACAGTTAAGTCTGAACCAGATCGTAAAAGTTGACTTTACTGGCCCGGGTGATGTAAATGCATTATCTGTCCATGTCTGTGTGGATGTGTTTAACACATCTGCACCAATCATCAGCTCTGGAAACATATCAGTCAGTCTGTAGTGAAAATGTATCATGTATAACTAACAACACTAATAAGGACCCAAACAGAGAGTCCATGTTGTTAGAGTTGAGAAGGGCCAAAAACTGCAGTTCCTCATACAGCCACTTGAGGCCGACTACAGAACGAGTCAGTCTCCATAAGTCCCCATGTTAAAATGTCCAACTTCACAGCAGAAATAAACATGTTTACAGCCTGGTACAAAAAACAGTTTTGGTCTCTATAGCTAATTTCCCCGTTCATGACAACTGTACTGAGGGTGAATTTATATACAACTCACCTGTTCAGATTATATTAAGACTTAAAGCTATGCAGAATTAACAGACATCACATCCACGCCGTCCGTTCTTTATACTTTCAGCTTGACTCCAGGCGAGGCATAGCACAAAGGTTAACAAGCCGAGCATCAATGAATTCCTAGAATTAAAACAAGAATGCAAACTTGCCTGACAACATACAAGTTAAAGCAGCCATGGGAATTCTAAAACGACATTTTGACTTTTTGTTGGAGCCATGATCCAATCGATGTTCGAGGCTCTGACTGGCTTCAACATTGAGCCACAGTGGATTCACTTCAGTCCAAACTAATCAGCTATCGTTTCTGTTCAAATGACTGAAGATCACATGAATAAAGAGCGGAAAGCATCAGTCCAGACTTTAATGTACTCTGCTTGAATTTAGAGGAGAACAAACAACTGGATCCTTCTACTGCAGTACTTGATTACTCATACTTGATTAGTCAAGAAAAGTTTCTTTGTCTTATGTGATAGAAACCTCAATATATTTGCATTTTGGACTGTATACTGGATAAATTAATAATAATGAACCAGACCCTGAAGAGATTTCTTCATGCAAAAGCTGTTATTTTTCATAAGTCTTGGTTGTAATAATGTGGTATTCTATTTGAGAATATTAAGATATTCTCAGTCACTTCAAAACAACTTATTTGGATTTGCTTCTCTAATGACTCAGCCGGTCTGGGGTTCTCTGTCTGGATGAAGGGACCTCCGGCTGGGAGGGTGTCTGTCTGTGGGACGTGACGACTACCTCGCCGCCAGCCACGAGCGTAGAGAGCGAACGAGCGCCATCGCTCCTGAGGTTAGAAATAAACCAGAGACACATGCAGGGCTGGATGATGCAAGCCTGGTGCAAGCCCACCTGAGTGGAAACCTGAAGACCTGAGGAGGAATTACTGTCGCTCTGGCGAGGGGGAGACGACTCAGACTCTCCCTGCCCGTCCTCCGATATAATCCCATCTATCCCCTTGCCGGCTAAATAAATCATGCGAGGCGTTCCAGTGTCAGAGGGTTTGTGTTGTCAGATGAGAGGAGCCAGGCTGCAGGGATTATCAACCAGAGCAGAACGGAGGACTTAACAGTTTTTGCTGTGTTCACACTGCAGATCCCGAATCTTATGTTTGATTCCTCCTCTTACACGAGTGACATTGGATTTATTTAGAGCTGGTATGAACAAAATAAGGCTGCATGAACTCTTTGTGTTGCAGTCAGATGACTCGGTAGTGTTTGATGGCGTTGATTTAAGGTCATCTGAGGCTGAGGTGTGTTGTTCTGAATGACATCTTATTATGAGGTTTTATGTATAATGAAATTTAGCATGCAGCGCCTCGTCATCCTCAGACCCGCTTGTATTTTTAATCTATTTAATTTTAGACTTTTAATTATTTAATCAATCAGTAGATGATGAGAATATTTCAATAGTCGCAGGCCACCTTGTCAAATCCCTCTGCATTGTTTAACCTTGATGCGGGCGCTCTGTTCTTTCATGTCACTGTGTTCTGGATCATTTAAGATTTTACTGTCCATTTTATTTGATACGAGGGAGGACGTTTCCTGATCTTTTGACCAGCGAAAACATAATTCACGTCTGTCTGCAGTCACCTGTTTGGTGAAGCAGAACGTCTCCTCTGTAGCTAATTTGTCTGGAGGACAGATGGAGGTGACTTCCTGTGGTTGCTAATTCCTCACAGGCCTTTTAAACATTGCCAGCGCTTCACGTTGTTGTCATATGCGAGTATCATCTGCAGGAACGATATCATCATCGTCCAACAAAAATCAGATACGTGCCCGTCAGTATTGTCAGAGCGGAGCTCAAAGACTTCAATGCTCATGTTTGTCTCTGCCCTCTTTATCTCCCAGCGCTGCCCTTTCATTCTCTCCCTCCTTCCTTCCCTCCCTTCCTCCCTCGCTGTAGGTTAAGTCTGTCTATTTATAGCATGCAGCAGCAGCAGAGCTGAATTATGGGTCAGTATGTTGAGAGGGAGGAGGGGCTGCTGCTGCCGCGTGGCGCATCACAACTTGCACGGCTTCACGTCTTCAGAATCAGAAATACTTTATTAATCCCCGCAGGGAAATTGTGTTTGTTACAGCAGCTCCCAAACGGTAAATTAGATAGTAAGTAATAGCAAGAAAAAACAAAAACATTTGAACACTATACAAGTTGGATAGTAACATCCCAAGAAAAAACTTACCACTATACACCTATAAGATATACAATTTAACAGTATATACACAGGGTATAAATAACAGTTAAATAAAACCAATAACAGTAAGATAAAAGCCAAGTAACAGTGAACTATATGATATATAAATCTAAAACCTTATAAAAGAATTTAGTGTTTGAGAGACTGTACAGAGAATAGACACTGTTTAATGTGCAGTATGCATGCATGAGAAAATTGCACTTATGTATTGCACAAGTAATTACGATAGCTACTGGACTTGACGTGGAGTGTCTGATATTTTGAGGGAGGAGTTGTAGAGACTGATGCTCACAGGTAGGAAAGACTTCTTGTGTCTCTCAGTGGAGCATCTTGGTGACAGCAGTCTCTGACTGAAGGTGCTCCTCAGTCTGTCCAGCACCTCATGGAGTGGGTGGGAGTCATTGTCCAAAATAGCCCGCACCTTAGACAGCATCCTCCTTTCCAACACCACAGTCAGCGAGGCCATCTGCTCCCCCACAACATCACCGGCCTTACAAACAAGTCTGTTAATCCTGTTGGCTTCGGCTACCTTCAAATCGCTGCCCCGGCACACAACAGCAAAGAAGATAGCGCTGGCCACCACCGACTCATAGAACATCCTCAGCATCGTCCCGCAGATGTTAAAAGATCTCAGCCTCCTCAGAAGATAGAGGCGGCTCTGGCCCTTCCTGTAGACAGCTTCAGTGTTCTTATTCCAGTCCAGTTTGTTGCTCAAGTACACTCCCAAGTACTCCTCCACAATGTCCACCAAGGCCCCCTGAATGGAGAAAGGGGTTACCTGTGTTTTTTCTCCTCAGGTCCACTACCAGCTCCTTGGTCTTTGTCACATTGAGCTGTAGATGGTTTAGCTCACACCATGTAACAAAGTTCTGCACTGTTGCCCTATACTCGGTCTCCTCTCCACCGCTGATACATCCTACTACTGCAGAGTCATCAGAATACTTCTGAAGATGGCAGGACGCTGTGCAGTAGCTGAAGTCTGTGGTGTATAGAGTGAATAGAAAAGGAGACAGGACAGTTCCCTGTGGAGCTCCCATGTTGCTAACTACTCTGTCTGATACACAGTGCTGTATACGTACATACTGTGGTCTGCCAGTCAGGTAGCTAACAATCCAGGACACAAGGGAGGTGTCTACCTGCATAGTCGTTAGCTTCTCCCTCAGCAGGGCCGGACAGATGGTGTTAAAGGCACAGAAGAAGTCAAAGAACATGACTCTCACCGTGCTCGCTGCCTTGTCCAGATGAGCGTAGGCTCGGTTCAGCAGGAAGATGATGGCGTGATCCACTCCCAGGTGGGGCTGGTAGGCGAACTGAAGAGGGTCTGTGAAGGGTTTCACCATGGGCCTGAGCTGCTCCAGAACCAGTCTCTCCATTGTCTTCATGATGTGCGATGTTAAAGCCACAGGTCTGTAGTCATTGGGGTCGCTGGGGCGTGGTGTCTTTCTGCAGTCTCAGGCTCATGCAGTAGATGGTGTGAAGTACTCCACAGAGCTGGGGGGCACAGACTTTAAGCGCCCTAGGGCAGATGTTATCAGGGCCTGCAGCCTTGCTGGAGTGGAGCTTCTTCAGCTGTCGTCTGACCTGGTCAGGAGTGAAGGACACTGAAGAGGTAGGCGTGGAGTCGAGTTGTGTAGAACAGGCGTTGTGAAGAGGGCAAGGGGGTTGAGCAGGTGTGAAGCCTAAGCCGATGGTGGGTCTGAGGGGAGGGGGAGGTACAGAGTGTTGGTAAAGAGTTCAGTGGGGGGTAGGCGGGGTTACCATCAAACCTATTGAAAAATAGATTCATGTTGTTGGCCCACTCCCTGGTGTCGTTCCCCCCTCTATTACCAGCACTTTTAATTCCAGTGATGGTTCTCATGCCACTCCATACATCTTTTAAATTGTTCTGCTGGAGCTTCCCCTCCAGCTTCCTCCTGTATGCATCCTCACCTCCTCACTGTCCTCAGTCCTGAAAGCCCTCTTCTTTGCATTAGGATGTCTTTGATGTCCTTTGTTACCCACGGCTTGTTGCTTGCATAACAAAGGATGGTGCTTGGTTGGTACCATGGTGTCAACACAGAAGTTGATGTAGTCAGTGATACACTCCGTGAGCCCATCGATGTCTCCTCCGTGTGGCTCACAGAGTGCTTTCCAGTCTGTCACCTCAAAACATGCCTGAAGTGCCCCAGTAGCCTCCTCCGTCCATCTCCTCACAGTTCTGGTGGCCACAGGCGTTCTCCTTACCAGAGGCACATAGCAGGATTTGAGGTGTACCAGGTTGTGGTCTGACCTCCCCAGTGGGGGAAGGGCAGTTGCGCTGTATGCATCTTTTACGTTTGCATACATTAAGTCCAGGTCCTGCCCTCTCTGGTGGGACAGCTCACATACTGTGTGAAAGTTGGTAAAGTTTTGTCCATGGTGACATGATTAAAGTCCCCCGAGATAGCAATGAGGGCACTTGGGTGTTTGGTCTGCAGCTGTGCTGTCACGTTGTGGATGACGCTGCAGGCTGACGACGAGTTGGCGGAGGGCGGGATGTAAACAGTCACTATAATGACATGAGACAGCTCTCTCGGCAGGTAATAAGGTCTGAGTCCCACGGCAAGCAGTTCAATGTCCGGGCTGCATATCTGCTCTCTCACAGTGACATGTCCAGGATTACACCATCTGTTGTTAACGAGAACGGCCTTTCTTCATACCGCTCCGGTCAGCCCGAACCGTCTGAAAACCCTCCACGGAGACGTTGTTATCCAGAATGTCCCCGTGTAGCCATGTGTCTGTGAAACACATGATGCTACATTCCCGGTACTCCGCCTGGTACCTGACAAGTCCTGTTAGTTCCTCAACTTTGTTCGGTAGGGATCTCACATTGCCCAGAATGAGAGAGGGAGACACGGCTTATACTGCTTCTCTCTAAGCCTGTCCTGTCACAACTCACTTCTTTTCCCATGCCATCTTCTTCCTCCTCTGCACGCTCTGTGAGTTTTCCTCCACACTTCGGCCGGTAAATCAGCTGGTCAAGTCCCTAAGCCGGCCGGCATCATGTCGATCAGCTGATCCCGTGAGTAGCAGATTCGGGCAGCATGTCCAGCAGGGAATGAGTGCAGTAACTCCATATCGAAAAAAGTTGTGAAAAACACGGCCAAAAATCTCCCAACCAACATGTTTAAAAGTGCGCACACACAACCCAAGGTTACTTAAAAAGTTACTGAACAGAAACGCACTTTACCAAGTAAAAAGTAAGAAAAGTAGGAAAACGAACGGGAGCAGCGGCAACAGGCTGCATGCACCTTCGCGCATGCGCACTACTTAAAGTAGTGTCCACTGTAAGAAGAGAAGAAGGGATGTACAAATCAATGCAACTTGTTGCACATATATTCAAATAGCATGGACATATTAAAGATGCTTTGCTGTATATTCAGTGTCTGTTCACACACACACACACAAGCCTGTACCTGTAAAGCAGCCTGTTGCAGTGTGTTGACAGACGGAAAAGGTTGGGTGGTGCTGAATCCAGGTCAGCAGGCGATTCACTATTATTAGCGCAACCACGGGCCAAATATTCATCACCTGAAAACAAAAGCTGCACAGTGTCGCTTGGAATAATCCATTTCTGAATATTTGAATCAAAGCATTGGGAACCTTTTTCTACGTTTTTAATAGAAGTGGTGATTTGTCAGGCAGCCGAGTATCACTGGAGAACATTTTAACCTCAGGATGATGACGATTCAGCTGCTTGAAAGTCAAGTCAACAAGAGATCCACCATAACGTCAAGAATATTTGTATTATTTCAACTCTTTTTGCACTGTATTCCAACCCCCAAGATGTTTCCTGTATACTGTATAAAAACTTCTAAATAAACAAAACTGGAAAAAACATGAAAACCCACGAGGATCCGTGGTTGTCAGTTGCCTGGTTTTAGCAACACAGTTGGTGTTTTCAACATGTGGTTCTTTATCTACCAGCGATGTTATGCTAGCAGCTAATCGGAGCCAAATCAGCCTCCCTGCCTCCCTCAGCAGCACAGCTCACCCAGGAGTGAGCTAACGTTTGTGCAGTTACTGTTGACTTAAGCTTTTTACTGAATTACTCTTTATTCCTCATAATCCCACAGCTCTGTGCAGAGCAGCTCCGTGCTGCCTTAAATAAGTATTTTCATCCACAAAAGTGAACTCTGGACCGTTTTCGCCCGTGCCTAATGGTCTGAATAGTTTTTAAGTGTGGCTGGTCGATGTGTGGTCGTTCTACAAAGGTCCATTCACTGCACTAAACTCCAGAGAAAGTAGTGATAATGTTTGAGATGAGATTAAGCATGAAGGTGTCACTTTCCTGTGACAGAAAAGTGGCCATTGCGCCTGAGATCGGGACCTTTTTGAATTAAAACATCATAAAGGTTCATTTGTACCTCAAGTGGAAATTACGGACTCTAACTTTCAGGTAAATTAGGAGCGTCAGACATTGGCAAGATTATTTAAATCATTTTTGTTGACATATTGGTATGTGGGGCTCTCTGAAGAGAGAAATTACACACCATTATTACTGCGACCTTCGGCGTCTATACGGCGACCCTTCATAATGGTTGTCACGAGGGCTGCTGTGCAGAAAACCCTCTTTGTTTTGGTTCGCTAAGAGTTCCAGCAGCGTCAGTGCTGTCTTAAACATTTCAAATTAAAACAAAGTGGCTGCTTTCTGCGGCAGCAGGAGAACCACACGGGTTTGTTTGGCCCGGCTGGTTCTGCCAGCATGTTAGCTGGATGTTGTTGGAGGAAAAGTGGAAGAAAGATGAACTTTGACACCAAATATTCATGGTTTATTGTCATCTGGATGGTGCAGTTTATTTTGAACTGGGTTAGGGACACAAGACACAAGCAGCCATACAAGAATCTTCCAAGAATGCAGTCCGTCTTTGTTTTTGAGGTGTTGATTGGAGCCCTCTGTCTCTCTGCTTGTGCAAACAGAATAGGACTGAAAAGTGCTGAACAGAGCAACGGAAGATCGCTCCTACAACAGAGACCCAGTGTTATCCAATCCTCAGTCTAAAATTTCCCTGCTCTGCCAGCCGCCCCGCTTTTCTTTTTTCAGCTGTGTGTTTTCACTGGCGGTTAAAACATCTCCGTCTTAATTAAGTGCGCCTCACCCTTCTCTGCTCTGAAAAAAGAGCCGCTCTCTTTTATTACAGCCCACTGTGAATGTGAAACCTCCTTCAGACCTCACTCCTCGCCATCACAGGGCCCTATATTTACCAGAGCCAGCCCCCTCACCCCACCCCCAAAACCCCTCATTACCCTCGCAGGCCTTTGAAGAGGTGATAAAAATGCCAGTGTAGAAAGTTCCAGCGGTTTGGATATCGCCCTGCCCTTGTGTCTGAAAATGGAGGGTGTAGTTAGCATCATTGCGAGGAGACGTCACCGCCTGAAAAACACCAAATCATCAGATTGTACAAAAACAACGTTTCTCCACGGCAGCGTCAGGACTTCCCGTGACTTTGTCCGTTCGTCTGGCAGCAGCTTCCTGTCTGGAGAGTGGCAGAGATAAAGCCGAGCACTACTAGGAAATGTAACTGCGGGAAGCCTGCAGAGGTGAACGCGGTCCAGACTCTAGCTTTAAATGACAGAGCAGCAGGAGGAGGAGGAAGCATGGAGAAGAGCGATCATTTTCCTTGGCTCTTCTCTGAAAAGCTTGGCAGCGTTCACCCTCTTTGATGGTCTCCTCCCTTCTTTCTGTCTTTCTTCCGCTTGTACGTTCAGAGGAGTTTGTTTATCTGCCAGCTCTTCCAGCGCACTAAACACTGCAGTACCCTATGCAACATCTCTCAAAGGGCCGAATCATCAACAGAGCCGAGGTTTGGTTTGGAACTGGGCCTAGCAGTTTTCGCTCAGTCAGATAAATCTATATATTACCCACTGCAGGGGAATCTTCCTGTCTTCCCGTCTTTTCCTCTGTCTGTCCTTGTGTTTTTTTTCCATCCTGGTGGGTTTTTGAGGACAGAAGGCCGGATTGAATTATGGCTCAGAAAATCTCATGAAATCTCCACGACCTTTCTCGAGAAGCTGCACAGAGGTGGAGCGTGTTTGACTGACTTTAGATCGAAATTCTGCTTCGGCTCGGACAACAAGAGGTTACCACTGCATCTGCTGTCATGGTGTACCCCTCTCAAGTTAAAGTTAGCTCCTTCATGATGGGCCCTTGTTGTGGTCGGGGTTGCTTGGTTGTGGTTTCTTTGGACGTTTTAGGGAAACTGAAAAGATCGCACCTTGAAGTAATGCACCAGCAGCAAGAAACGAAGCCAATAAAACTTCATTTCTTTCCCTGCATGACTCCTCCACGTGTTGCTGACTTTGTTTCAACAGGAAGTGCATCACATTCGGAAGGTCGGACTCTTAAAATGCCATCTCAGTGAGGCAGAGTTGTGTTTTTCTGAATCAGATTCTTGGTTTATGAGTTTTAGGGAAGCAGGCAGAGGTTGTTGATATTAGAGCAGATTGAATGCGTCACACAAATCCAAATGCTCAAAACACACACACACACTGCTTGTGAAGGTAAGCTTTAAGTGTATTCTGATATTCTGCGTGTGTGTTCCTGTCTGTTCCAGTTGATGTTTGTGGTTTGGTGATATGGATTCAGAAATCACTGCTGTTGACCTTTGACCTCTGTTTAAATCACATCGGTGCCTCCTCGGAGTCTCAGTTTGCTCTGTTGCCATGGTGATACAGTGTACAGCGCTGCTACCCTGGGGTGCGAGATGATGCATTATGGGAATGAGCACTTAAGTTCCCTACCACACACACACGCAGAGGTACTCAACAAATGCCCTACATAGACACACGCATGCACAGCTTTTTAAATAACTCAACATTATTGCCATTGGATTTTCATCAATACAAAATACCAGAATTAGCAGAATTGCTGTATTATTCATGGCTGCCGCCCAATAACTCCATGGTGCAGTGAGTCAGACTGAAGCTCCATCTTACTGTAGCTTACAATGACAATGATGCAGCCAAGACACAGTGATTTGACTGATAAGAGCAGGTTTGCATTGCAAGCTCTTATTTCATGAATCAGCATTTAGGGCGCTGCCCGGTCTCTTTCATTATAAATGTCTTGAAGTTTCTTTTAATCTGCCGTTCGCTAAAATAATAATAATAATAATCTCTGTGTGGCTCTGGAGCCAAGCTCATTGTGAACACGCCCTTGTAATCATGGCCATCTTGCATCGGTCTCTGGGTGAAAATAGGCCACGGGCCGCTTTTGTGCGGTGCAGAGCGAGCGAGCGAGCGAGCGGGCGGACGCACAGCTGATCTCTGCAGCACGCGCGTGTCGTCAAAACGAGCCGTGTCCGACATGACCCGCTGCACGTCGCACATTGCCCTCCACCTCGGACGGAGCTGCACAGCTCGCACTGTGCGATGAGTGGCGGTCTGTGTTTGATACCGCACAGCAGCAGACGCTGTGTGAGTGATTTGTTTCACAGATGGTGCCATTGTTTTAACGCCACACGGACAACAGCTCAAGTTTGACTGCAAATCATCGTTAAAGTTTGAATCTCTGTTGCTTTTCTGTGCCATTTGTTTTAGTTTCTCTATCCTGTCCTCCTCAATGCTTTACTTTACATTTATAATACCTACATATCAAAAATAAGGACATAAAAAGGTGACATAAAATGTCACCTGGCAGGTGACATAAAATGTCACCTGGCCCTGCCACCTGTACGCTCAGGGCTCCAGCTCTTCAGCGAGCACCTCCTCTGCAACACTACCAACAACTGGACATGCTACATCTACATGCTAACATGCTAAACCATGATGGTGAATATAATACCAGCATTATCAGTGAGCATGTAGCTCAAAGCACTGCTGTCCCGCCTGCACTCACTCTACCTTTTGTAAGCTACTTTGGACAAATGACCAAATGTAAATGTAAATGAACTAGGATTAAGACTAAGACAGAACTGAGAGACTTAAACTTGAGTTCAGTCTGGCTTGCATTAAGAGTTTCAGTCGTGAGTGTACTGATAGAATTCAGACGAATGTTTTTTAGTTTCTTGAGGCAGGACAGTGGACAGTATGAGCTGTGAAGTGCAGGAAAAAATTTATTTTTATTTTTTCCAGATCTAATTATTCCGGGGTCTTTTTCAGACCAGGTCTTTATGTCCTTGGGTACCTTTGGATGCAGTTCCTTTAAAATAAATAAATAAATAAATAAATAAAAGTATTAATGTCATGTTTTGTAGGTTTTCCATTGATCTGTTATTGAAATTGAACAAAATAATAGTATCACTAGTAGACGTAGTTTCAGTACTACTATCAGCAACAGTATTAGCTGTAGTTGTAGTAACAGGCTCAGCTGTAGATGAGTGACTCTTCCAGTCCCTGGCAGGTCGTTCCATCTTGCTTTTTTTAATCTCCTCCTCATTCTGAGTGTTCATCTTCATTTATTTTAATCCTGAAGAGGAAGAATATCTTCTGTCATTAAGGAGCATTACAGCATCATTTTGTCTGCAGTGCCAAACCCTAAATCTATAAAGAACTGGGTGGTAGCTTTAGCCGGTAGCGCTTCCCACTCACACTCACAGAGATCAAGAGAGGCTAAAAACACAGTGAGCTCCAGCTAACAAGCTAATTCATTTAGCACTTTAACCTGGCACGGCCCTGCTCTCATTAGGCTCAGCATTGGTTTCCAGGTTGAATGTAAGCAGCTTCTGGCCCCATGTGGATTAGTCGGCCTCGCTTCAACAATGCTCACACTCGGTTCTTTTCCTCTTGATTCACAATTTTCACTCGCACCATTTGCATTTTTGGTGTTTTTCAATAATTAGGTGGGTAGCTGGAGGATTTAAATCCCTAAAGTAAGCTAGAGAAATGAACAGTTTAAGCTGCTGATGCCTACACAGAGTCCCTGCGATGGAAGGCGGATGTGCTGTTTGATATTCAGCAGCCCATAGATACAGATTTTTGTTAGTTATGTTTGTTAATGAGTCACGACAAATCAAAAGCCGACAATGGAAATACTTTAACGCTGTAAGAACCAGTAGGTTTGACAAACTCATGCTGTTTATAAGCCGGACGTAAACGGTCACAGCCTCTTGTCTGATGTTGAGTAGGTGGGTGGAGGTTTGGTTGAGCCAGGCAGGATGAGAGTGTGTGGGAGTTGTGGGTCACAGAGGTAGCTCCAGAAGGCAGCGAGCCAAAGGAGGAATAAAAACAGATGCTCCGCTGTTGACATTACCTGTGTCCAACTGTATGCAGGACGCCGCTCCTCTCTTCCTCCATCGTTCCCCTCAATATTAACCAAGTCATTGTGGTTATACAGCTTTGAAATGATACTTAAACAGATCAAAAGATTAGTCTAGAAGATGATTCACAGACTTGACCACAGCTTGACCACGGCCAGAGTATGCGGCGTGGATGGACTACAAAGCTAGAGTAGAAGTTTTACTGGCACTTTTATAGGAACCGTCCTGCAGTCATTAAGTCCAGAAGTCCAAAAGTCCGAATGACGAATGTTGGAGTTGGAGTAATCAACATCAGGTATTAAAAACAAGCTTGAACTCAGCTGTTCGCTCTAAAAAAAACCCCCCCAAAAACCCAAAAAACAGTGCTACAGCTGACAGGCAGCGTGTGAATAGAAAACTTTTTGCTTTATTCAAAACTTTTTAACATTCAAAAGACCCAAACATGAACAGCTCTGTGAGGCCGGACAGCAGAGCTAAGAATTCATCTGCATGCTAACATGCTCTCAATGATAATGCTAACATGGCATGGTTCAGCTGGCATAATGCTTAGCATCTTGATTTAGCATGTTATAATTATAACTTATGCTTATTAGCACTAAATGATAATGCTAACATCAAAATGTTTTGCTCGTATAATACTTACCATCTTGGTTTAGCAGCACACCATTTGCTTATTAGCATAATATAATGCTACCATGACAGTGTTCAGCTAGTATCGTTTGGCATCTTGGTTTAGCATGTTAGCATCACAACATTAGCCTTTTAGCACTAAATGATAATGCCAACATGATGTTTAGCTGGTATATTTGATTTAATGACTCGTATGCTGGTATGTTTAGCTTGGTTTAGCATGTTAACATTTGCTAATCAGCTCTAAACACAAATTTAGCTCCGTTTGGACAGAAGAACATGTTGACCTGATGAGGAACATCCACCCAACAGTTGTTGTTGTTTGGACCAAATTGGTGGAATGACGGACATTACTGACTGACATTACTGCACAAACCGTAAAGACCTGAGAAGTCTTACCAACATCCCTGTTTACTTCCGTATTTCTAATGACTTTAATTAGCTTCTCACGAGCAGCATTAGTTTCTTTCCTTCAAAACATCGTTCTATCACTTCATCTAGTTTCATCCCGAGCCTCCGAGCAGGCCCCTCTAACAGGATTTGTTTCGTAGTGAACTACTCCCTGATTCATATCTCTGCAGCCCCCAGTGAGCCAAGATCAACACTAATGAGCCTTTGAGAGAGAATAATGAGCTTCCAGCAGTCGCTCGACTGTGTCTTCTCTGGACGAGGGGAGGACGGCGTGTGGAGGCAGAGTCGGCGCAGAATCTTAGTATCAACAGGGGTAATGGCGTCCGACAGCGAGCTAATTCCTCCGGTGTACTCAGCCACTTCCATGTGGGCTCCGTCCAGAGGCTTCAGACCTGGAAGTATCTGATGAAGCAAGGAGGCGGTGGCTCCTGTTTGTTTTTTCTTATCTCTTATACAAATGCAGAACTTTAAACCTGAAACTCAACCTACATTTGGGTTAAATTTAGCTCAGACAACCGTTTTAGACCGATACCAAAGACATTTAGTTAGTTGTACAAATTGAGCCTGCAACTCAAGAACCTTCTCCGTCTTCTGAATTGAACCAAATAAACTACTTTAGTCTGCTCGTCTTTGTCTTTCTTTCCTGACAGCCAGCTCCATCTCTTTTCTGTACTTTACACCTTTCCCCTCTGCCTTTCTCTCCACCGTGGTGTTGTGTTTTCACTGCTGACCGCCACCTCATCCGCTAATGGAGGAATGTCCTGATGAAAGGAGCAATGAGAGGACGTCTGGTCGTCTCGTGTCTGAACGTCCTTCGACTTAATGCTTGGAGAATGTAGCAGCACCTCCCCCCTCGTCTTTGTCATTTCAAAGTGAAAGCTAAACTTCTTTGTCGATTCAAGCCACTTGTTTGACTCAGCTACATCTCAGGAATACACAAAACTGTAACTGCAGGTGATCACAAGAAACTTCTTGAAGTTCCAGTCAGGCCATGGCCTCTCAAAAACACTGGATTAGGCTCGGTATGATTGGCTGTTTACCTCAAAGTGAATCCTCGGGACAGTAGCTGTATTAAAAAAGAACCCCGTTGGTCTTTAGGCGTTCTTCGAGTCGATCTTTCGATGGACTCAGCGTTTTCCCAGCTGCCCCTGCGTGGCGTTTGAAAAAGCCCTGATGTCGTGGTTTGTCGGCCTGGTCATAAGCCGTATCCATTTCACCGATGGTCAGTCCTTCCCGCGAGTCTAAAAATGGGGTGATACCCCATTACGTTATGGAAAGTTGCACCAGTGCCCAGAATGTAACCCCCTTTACTACTACTAGATCTAATTACAACAGCTATGCAATGCTGTCTGTCTCTCCAGCTAACTGTCTCACCCCTCTCTGTCTCACTTCCTTCTTCCTTGCCATTGCTTTGTGCTTCTTTAGACCGCATTAGCTCCATAGATCTAGCTTGAAAAGCACATAAAATGCCTGAAGGACGGGGCAACAACTTTATTCACTGTGTACCTGCTTTTCATTTTGTACAAATGATTTGGCTGTTTCTTGGGTTTAGCGGAGGAGCGGACACTCCCATGCTTTTTTAGCTGCCCACAGCGGTCAATAGAGATTTGTAATTGAGCGGCCTCTCTTTCTTTCTCTGTCTGTGCATCTCCCCAGAGTGAGGCTGCTTTCTTGGCCCACTTACACAGAGCTCCCTGTTTGACCACACACTGAAGGCAGAGCGAAGCAGCAAACAGAAACCGAGCTTAAGAGCAACAATCTCTGCATCCCTCACTAACGGTTTTCAGCACGATGCCCTGAGCTCAACCACTTCACCTCTTTCTGCTCAAAGCTCTTCACAGGCTGGAAAACAGCGTGTCATGAAACAGTCTTTGGTTTGGTTGACGCTGAGTCACATGATGTGTTTATTTAACTGTGATGACTTGGGGCGCCCCGGTAGCTCAGCTGGTAGCTCGTATTTCCCATGTACCAAAGTACAGACATGTCGTCCCCTGTCTTCTCTCCCTGCTTTCCTGTCTGTCTTCACAAGGATGAATAATGAGCAATCAGTCCAGACTACAGCTGACACTGTCAGGTGATTAATCGATAAGTTGATCAACAGATTGGTTCCATCTTTTCCAATATGACTTCCATCTTTGGGGTTCTGGACAGTTTGTCAGACTAAACAAGTCATTTAAAGACGTCACTTTGGTCTCTGGGAGATTTTTTGCTATCACCAGAGTAACTGATATTTAAAATGACGTCCATCATTTGTCTGGCCAAAATCCCAAACCTTTGCTGTGTCCAGCTTCTCGAAGCTTTAAAGCTTCTTCCACCTCGTCACCTTGAGCTTTGATACTTTACAGACTAAACAATCCATCAACAGATGAATCGATACTGGAAATAATCATTCATCGCAGCGATACTTCCAACCATAGATTATTCTAGAAATGTTTCTGGCAGAAACGAGTGGAATTGTTTTGGGCCTCTTTAAGAAGAGAAAGATCATGCTGCTTACATTTGCTCATCATCCTCATTAAAGTTATCAGTGCGTTTACAGTGAATTCATAATAATGGAAATATTACAGAACTGGTTGCTGCAGTTGTTGTTGATGATGATGATGATGATGATGATGTGTGACAGGATGCACAGAAGTCAGCAGCAGCTGCTGTCTGTTTTGCTCATCTGGAAACTTCTGGAAATATTTTAACTCCCCCTTTTGGACCTCATTATTTTTCACACTTTTCTGTATGTGTGTGTGTGTGTGTGTGTGTGTGTGTCTTATTGTTGTGTGTTGGAGCGCTGGAGGTGTGGAAACCATCGTTATGACAACAATTATCAGCATTTTCATAACTACACGCGTCGCTGCTTCCATCAATGAACACTTGTTAGTGAGAAGCTTTTCACACTGCTGACCCGCAGAAATAGGAAGTCTGTTTGTCTCTTAGTGTCTTTCCATGCGTGTGTGTGTGTGTATGTGTGTGTGTCTCTGTGTGTAAAAGTGTGTGTGTGTGTGTACCACAGCTTGCACCTGGCTCCTTGTCTACCCCCCAAAGCCCAGAGGGGTGCAATAAAGAACGCCTTGTCCCAAAAACCATGATGCACACACACACACACACACACACACGTGCACACACACTCTCAACAGAGTCAGGCGTGTGTGCAGATTCAGGCTAAACACAAACGATGGACGTGTGATGCAAACAGATTATTATGTGAAAGTATATGTTACTTGTTTAAGATATGTATGTATATATGCGTGAGAACCTCTTCTGTGTGTGTGTGTGTGTGTGTGTGTGTGTGTGTGTGCAGGATGACTCCACTCCCCTGGCATTTCCTTGGAGGGAAGTCGCGCAGCTCCCTTCTTTCCTCGTCTTAGTTCTATCTGGCTTCCATCTTCTACACACGCACACACGTACACACACACGCACACACACACACACACACAAACTGTCCTCACTTCTTCTTCCTCCTCCTCCATAAACCCTCTGACACTCAGCCTCCTTCCTTTCCTTCCTCCTGCTCGTCTTCACTCACTCCTCTGTCCTTCTCTCTGCAG
Organism: Miichthys miiuy; assembly: GCA_036365135.1. NCBI lineage: Eukaryota > Metazoa > Chordata > Actinopteri > Sciaenidae > Miichthys > Miichthys miiuy. The sequence continues at coordinate 23,400,784 of CM071612.1, forward strand.
ACCTCCTGTGTTTTCTGGCAGCAGCCTGAAAAAGTTCAAAAGAGATTGCCAGGTCTTGAAAGGAGATGAACTATTTTTAAAAAAGTAGGAAAGTTCCTATGAGACGTCGCTGGCCAATATTTCATTGAATTTAATGATCCTCTGTGGCGACGCTGCAGTCACAGGATCAGTAACGTCTTTGCTCTCATCAGCTGCAGCCAAAAATGCAACAAACGACTCAACTTTGTGCTTCATTTGGCTCCAGATGCAGCATCCTATCTGCCACAGAGCTTCTGCAGCCTGCAGCATGTATGTTTTTACAAACTCAGCCGTCAGAGTGTAGCTTTGGTGCTGATGCAATACAATACGGTAGCTGAGAATAACATCTTCCTTTGAACACGCGGAGCACACTGGATTCCATTTTCGCAGTGCATTTCATTGAAACAGTTTGTCTGTAATGTTCTTACACTTTGCAGTCTTCCAGTGGGTCTGATTGAACCCTTTGGCGGGCTGGTTCTGGCCCATGAGCCGTATGTTTGACACCTCTGCCTTAAACAAACACCTGACTAAACAGGTTTATGTGTCTTTTGGCCAGTTAGAGGCAGAGGAAACAAGTTGACATCATCAATCTGTTGCTTTTTTTATACATATTGGGCAGTGACATCACTAATTTGGAGTCTGAATTCTGGCTAATGAATGTCTTTTAGCTCTGTTAGCTCTGTTTTGGTCTCTACCAGCTCATTAAGAAAACAGCTCCCCCTTTAATGCCTCTAAATAGTCCACTATGTTCACCAACTAGTGAAAACTGCTGCCTGCTGGTCTAGAAAATGCCGTGGGGGGGCTGTGAGAGCGGATCTTTATTCTCTGTACACTTCCTCTGTTCGAATGTGAAATATTTAAACACAGCATCATCTCCAAACTGGAAACACTTGTTTACGTCACAGCAAATCAGATTTTTCTCTGATCTCTTCAACACGTAGCAAGGAAACTGACCACAGATCAGTATCAGGGTTCAGCTTTTGTCCTGTTCTAATGAGAAACCCAGATTGCTCCCTTTCCCCTTAAGGGTCTCAGCTCCAGGTCAAAGGTCACACCAGCTTGAAGGATCATAGTGGGGCGTACCGTATGGACTCTGCGGTCAGGTCCCCGTAGTCTAGACTAAAGGACCTTATTAAAACTGCTGTCTGCTGGCTCCATGGTCGGAGTGAAGGAGGCTTTAAAGGTTAGACGTGAGCGGGCCTTTGTAAATGTCCGCTGTGGGGCTCGTTCAGGCTCCATGATTGTCGTTTTAATTACCCGCTTTTATTTTTTCAGCAGTCTGTGAAACTGTCGGCACGTAAACAAACGGGTCCAAATGTCCCACGGGCCATGAGGTCGATGAGCATTTGTCAAAGATGGAGGATGTTTTGTTTTACACGGGGCCAGCTTCACGTTACACACCGTGTTCATTATGAGAATATATTGGAAATAAATCTACTGCTTCTGTGCTAGTATCAAGAAAATGACCCTCCGGTCTAGAAACTTGTTGAAATGAGTTGATTTGTGTCAAACAGGTGGTTTTTATGGACGCTATTGAAATGGCTGATTGGAAATGTAGTCATCGATGTTTTCCAGTATTTATTAGATGGTAATTATCAGGCATTGTACCTTTAACACTCTCTATTAGACTAATTCACTTTTATGATGTCGATAATAGGTGTGAGTGTAAAAAAAATACCAATGACATCAGTGGAGCCGGTGATGTGTGGGGAGTGACGGGCGGCGGTGTTGGCCAACAGCAGTGGTTGATTTTAGTGAGTGTTGGCCGTCGTGGGGGAGGAAAAGGGGGTGAGTCAGTGAAGTCTGCAGGAAAAAAAAAAATCGCTCCCAGAGTGAATCAGTTGATCAGCACCTCCACATGTGACCTTTCTGAGCTCAGTCTGCTGACTGAGCGTCCGGTATTCAGTATTCAGTCCAACACTTGGTAAAGAGTCGACACCCCCGGATTAGGTATTTCAACCTCTCGCTGTCATTGAGCTCTGATAGGATGACGCACAAGAACATGGACGACTGACAACAGTCTGATCCATCGCACAAATGTTGAACATTACGGCAGCACGCTGGTGCAGTGGATGGCTCAGCGAAGAAGGCTCGTCATTCAAACCTCGGCTGGTTCTCACCCACCCGGGGTACTCCGGCTTCCTCCCACAGTCCAAAGACTCTAAATTGCCCATAGGTGCGAATGTGAGCGTGAATGGTCGTGTCTCCATGGCGACTTGTCCCGCCTCTTGCCCAATGCCATGTGTGACAGTCTCCAGCCTCCCGCAACCCTGATAATGATCAGCACGTTTGAAGAAGATGGATGGACGTTGAACATTCTCTGCATCCGGCTGCTTTTCTCTTGTTTTATAATATAATAATACAATAATGAAACATGTTAGCAAATATAGAAAGCATTCATTGGTTCCTGCTTCTCTATGTGATTGTCTCATGTGATTAAATTGAATATCTTTTGTTTGGAATAGTTGATGCTTTGGAAATCTGTGATAGATATTAGTTTGGGACATTTTATTGACCTTATTTCTAACAAACCTATTTGTCTTATACGACAATGTCAAATAAAGGTCTTGCTTGTCTGCAAACTATCAGCTTTGGTCTCGCATGATGAGGTGAATGCTGTTCCCAGACAGACAAGAAAACAGTTCAGAGAAGTCATCCTCTCTAGATATTATGTATAATATCTTTAAAAAACCTGCAGGAGCTCAAACCAAGGCTGTATTGTTATCTCCTGCGTGGTGTAAAGCAAAGCTTCACACACACACATACTACCTTGCCGAGGGCATCTTGAGAACATGTGAGCTTTTAAAGTCTGCACTGAAACCAACACGGATGGCCTCTCACCTCCAGGCCCCTCCGGGCTTTCCCATCATTAAGGCAGACTGCGGTCCAAACATCCCACACAGAGACTTGGCCGTGCACGGTGGGGATGGATCATGGTGCTAGTCATGGGAGAGTCGGATGACAGAAGGATTGTATGATGTTTGAGTGGAGCGTGGAGTCAGCTAGGAGGTGTTAACAGAGAGTTTCAGTAACGGCATAATTTACATTCATGGGTGTAAAAAGGTTTGGAAAATGCCAAATGAAGGATTTATTCATTTATTTAGTGATCACTCTGAGGTTCCTGACCCCCCACGTTCTCTGACTACTCCTTCAGATAATATGGCTCAACTCAAAGTTGAGCCTGAATGCTCAACTTCAATCTTGCTTTGTCCTCAGACCTCTGTATGATAACATAAAAATGATAAAAACCAGGTTGTAAAAAATAACCTGGAATTTTCTTCAAAGCTACAAAAAGCTACAGCGGTGGAACAAAATCTCCTCTAATGACCGCCTTTTCCCTCGTTTGTGTCCATATCACCCAGGTGTGTGTGTGTGTGTGTGTGTGTGTGTGTGTGTGTGTGTGTGTGTGTGTGTGTGTGTGGTTCTCTGAACAAAGGAACCAGAGAAGAAAATGATGTCATCTTTTAACTGTTGTGTGCCTGTCTGTGTGTCGGCAGTTGAGGGGGCTTCTGTAATTATTACAGTCTGCGTTCTGAGGTCACCTTTCTCTCTCTCTCACACACACACACACACACACACACACACACACACACACACACACGAGAATCTTTCATCATTTAGACAGCATCTTGTTGATGATTTTGTCCTCTGAAAAACACAAAAGGGAAAAAATGGAAAATATTTCTCAATGTGAATGGAAAACGGGAGGATGCAGTAAAATACAGAGATGTCATGACAGATGCTGATGAATGAATACACACACACACACACACACACACACACAGTCATGAGTGGTTTGTTTTCACTTCAATGACTCCTATGAAACTAAACCTTGCTAAGGAAAGAGACAAGTGTGTGTGTGTGTGTGTGTGTGTGTGTATGTATGTAAAGGTATTCATTCATCAGCATCTGTCATGATGTCACAGCTCCTCCTGTACAGCATTATAGCCTCAATGTGTGTGAGTGTCGTTTGTCAGTGTGTTTAAGTGTGTAACCCTGGTAGTGTTTTGGTGTGTGTGTGTGTGGACTACAGGTTGAACAGATCATCTGCACCATAAGCGCATACACTGGAGAGTATTCTTCTTTTGTGTGTGTGTGATTATGAATAAACCCTGTCAACACACATTCTTACTTCCAAACAAAACTGCAAAGTCAGCTGAAGCATGCTGGTACACTATCTCCTCTCTCTCACACTCACACACACACACACACACACACACACACTGTAGCCTCTTGTTGTCTGTGGGCTGCAGGCCGTTCACCTGGGACAAAGAAATGCAAATTCTCAAACTGAGATAGTGAGGTCAGACTGAACGACTGAGAGTGCTGAGTGCACTCACTAGTACTGCTAAATGTGTGTGTGTGTGCGTGCGTGTGTGTGTACACACATTAGCACATCAGAAATACCTCCCGAGTGTCTATGTGTCGTGAGTTAGAAAGTGATGACTCAGCAGTGCTACAGTAAGATGGATGCTCAAGTTTAATGGAGTCTGATGGAGGTCGGCCTGCACACACACACACACAGTCGACTTCCCATTAATGCTCCACAGTTCAGGGATGACCAGCTGACTGACTGGTGGGGTCGCGGTGGCAGCAGGTTTAGCAGAGTGTTCCAGACATCCTTCTCCCCAGCAACACATTCTAGCTCTTCCTGGTGGATCCCAAGGTGTTCCCAGGCTAGATGGGTGATGTAGTCACTGCCCGTGGTCTCTTACGAGTTGCACGTGCCCAGAACACCTCCAAAGGAAGGTGGCCAGGTAGCATCCTAATCAGATACCTGAACCACCTCAGCTGGCTCCTTTCAACATGAAGGAGCAGCAGCTGTACTCCGAGCTCCCGATCTCTAAGGCTGAGCCCGGCCACCCGGCAGAGGAAGCTCGTTTCCGCTGCTTGTATCCGCAATCTCATTCTTTCGGTTGGGTTGGGTTGGGATGTAGATGGACTGGAAAATCAAGAGCTTTGCCTTCCAGCTCAGCTCCCTCTTCCACACAACGGTCCGGTACAACATCTGCAGTACTGCAGGCACTTCATTTTGCCATCACTCGTGAACAAGACCCTGAGATACTTGAACTCCTTTGCTCGACAGCAACTCATGAGCCAGCTGGATGAGCTACTGACTTTAGTAGGACTGGTTTTGTGAATTCAGTGTTTTGGTCCAAGCTTGTACAGAATATTAGGTGATATTTGTGTTGTTGTAATCGTCTTTTTGTCTAGATTGTGAAATGACTGTCCCGTGGAGCTGCTCTATTCATGTCCCTACAGTTCACTTCAGTCTCTCCTCTGCACTGAAAGTGCTCTGTTTGTTTTCCCCTCCCTCTCCTCTTTGCTCCAGTTTGTCCTCTCCCTCAACCCCTCCGCTGTCGCTCTCTCCCCTTTGTGTTTTGGCTCGACGTATTATCAGCCCACCTACGCTCTGCATTCAGTCAGTATCTGCACACTGCTCGCACACTAGATTCAGATTTCAGCAAAACAATTTGAAAAATGTCTCCTCTCCCACCATCTTTACCGTTTCTGAACTCTCTGTCTGCTTGTTTACAGCACGAGTTTTATCTCCTCGTGTCTCCTCCTCCCTCACCTTTCTCTCCTCATACTGTAGTTCCCACAGTTGCAGAGATTTGCTTCCTCGTCATCTTTGCAGTTTGCTCTCTCTCGATCAGCCTTGACCTTACCACAGACCCCACCTAAACACACGTCCCCGTTGGCTAAACCAAAATGGGTTAATCCCTCATCAGTCAAACTGTGAACTGCGCCAACTCTTTCAGGATCGAGGGGCGGGGTTGGCTCAGGTGTCGCAGTCCCGTTTCACACAAAAGAAACCTGATCGCGTGTCAGCGCAGTAACACATGCGCAGACATCAGGCTACAAACGTGATGTAGACATGAAGGGTTGCACAGACTTCCACTTTCTCTCTCTCTGTTCGTTTTCCATCTGTGAAAACGTTTGAGCTCACATTGTTAAGAAGTAACCGAGGCAGGTTTTAGTGGGAGAATGGGCTCTAATTGCAGTGTCTCTGTCCATTGTTGCTGTGTTCAAAAGGTGTTCTGTATCTTGTTTTTTGTTCAAGCGGTTGTCTGACTGATGTTTACAAAAATAAACCATGAGAGTAGACAACTACAATATGACAAAGGGGTTGTTATGACTTGGTACTGTAGGTATTGTAGACATATAATAGACAATAGTTCTGTAATGTCTGATGTCATGAAATAGTAGGGTCAACACAGGTGTTTCTAATGATACTAATGAAGGTTCCATTCCATTTATTGCAGCAGAGACTTTCCAGTGAGCCAAAATGCAGCACAGCAGCGCCCTGACTCTGTTTGACCTGAATGGAACCTGAACCTTAATTAGTACCTTCGGTAACACCTGTGTTTAGCTGCCGTGAAAAGATCAATAGTCCTGTTCTACACATTCTTTCATTGCACTGTTCAGCTAGCCAGCAAAGCTAATGTGACATTTTCTCCAATATTTGCTGAGATTACGCTCATAGTTGTACTATGGTGGAGACGTACACACTGCACTGGTAGTCATGTGTAGTTTTCACATCACCCAGACATATGTATACATAAGTATCTTCAGGTAAACTGCTAGCATTTTTGTGCTAAAGCTAGTCTGCGTGTCCGCTAACTTCCAGGCAGTGAAACTTCCAGATATTTAAACCTATACTTTGGTTGATATCTGTCTGTAGGTGTAGTATTTTTTATCTGAAGTTCAAACAAAAATGTTTTGTACAACTACTACTACTAAATTATCTTTTTGTAGCTGGTGGCTATCTCCTGATCTGCTAAATTGATATTAGCATGATTCCCCTTGTAGTTTCTAATGATACTTTGTAGCACTTTTCTTAACATTTCTTGACTTCCTTTTATCTATGCTTTACACACAACACAACAACAAAGATCATGAATTGAATTGTTATACAAACAAAATGGCTGCATCCTTGTTAGCCTCCCTCACGCAATCTACTGTTAGCATATAGCTTCTTTCAAGCTCATTCAGAGACTTACCTTTAGGCCTTGTCCATTTTGCTCCTTAGCATTGGCTTCAGGCTCCTTTGAACCTCTTCCATGTATTAACATTAACTGTTAAATTGGATATATGGAACTAATTTAGAAGAAAATGGTATCCAGGCTATTTCAGCTGTTTTACAGTGTCTCATTTATGACTAAACCTTGAGGTGTGGCAGGGACCATGTTAGCTTGTCATGCATGTTTGGTGTTTCTTTTGAAAAGATCATTAAGTTGGATTTCGAATGTTTTAATTCCTTGTACCGGTCTCATTGAAAACACGGTTTGTTAGGGAGTGCTGAAGGTTTGGCCCATTGTCCACACTTATTGTAGAGCAAATTACTTGTTATGAATGTGGTTTTTGTTTTTATGACCAGCTGAGTCACCCGGTATGTTTACTCTGCCTATGAAACTACTGTCTGGAAAGCTTTTTGATTCCTACCAGCAATTTGTGCTGTGAACAGGTCAACTCCTTGGTTTCTTTCCACAACACTGAAAAAAGAAAAATTGTCATACTGTGCTCGTAATTGTCCCATAATTGAGCTGTTCATACTTGAACAATAGTCACATAGATTGGCTACGATGCTGTGTGTGCTGCCTAGGGACAAACACAAAAAAGTTTGCCTTTCCCTCATCCCTCCTCTCTTCTGCTTCTCTCTCCAGGGTCGACATGTCAAGACGGGACAACTGGCGGCCATCAAAGTCATGGACGTCACAGAGGTCAGTAAACTTCGCCGGGTTTATACTTTTAATGTTTTGTTGTTAATGGCTGGCGATGCTAATTCTCCAGTTGGTTGCCATCGAACCGTTGCGGAAGAGGACACAACTAAAAGAGCGGCGGTCAAACTCCAACCTTAGATGGTGGAAAACAAATTAGAAAACAGACATTAAATATGGCATTTATGTTTGTTTGATGTAGTAGTTTGTGGAAGGTTACAGTCTCCTCATCGGCCCACAGAACTGATGCTATTTTAGTCTCTTCAGTGGAGCTCAAGAGCTGCTTCATGTACACATGATTTATTAAGTCAGTTTCCATTGGACTACATTTTGCTTTCATACATGCACCAATGTTTCCACCTTTCTTTATGTGCTAATTAAATTTTTAACTGTGTGATGGCTGAACTGCTGCTCCACTTTACCAGGGTTGTTGAATTCTGTAACAAAAAGGTTCATCTGTAGCAGTTATCAGTCTCTACCAGCAGCCACACAATTCAGATCTTGCGTATTTGGACCTGCTTCCAAATTTAGCTTCATCGCATCTATCGGCCTAATTCGGTACAAATTCTTTACTTGAGTGTTCAATATAAGGCTTAACACCAAAACAAACACTTTCTGTGACTCTCCTCCCCGTCTCTCGGCACGGCACCCTCATGTCAATGTTTTCTCTCCAAAAATAGTCATCATTTTTAGGCTCATAATCACATGGCTTCCAACCCCAAGTTTTTTTTCTTCGTCGGATAAAGTTTGTGTTTGAAGCTCAACAGATTTTCAATTTCCTGAGGGCAGTTTAGCCAGTAGCCTTAAAGACTTAGGATTGGTATGTGTGTGTGTGCGTGCATGCACAAGCGTATTTTCGAGCCCATGTGTGCATGCTTGCCAGGTTCCACAGAGTTGAGTAAGGACCCAGAGGGCTGTAATTGGAGAAATTGGTGCTTCTCTGTGTGTAAATGCTGCAGTCCTGGTAGTCTAGTAAATCTTCATCTCACTTCGCTGATGGTGGTAGTAGTGAGAGCCTTTCCTTTTACTCATCAATGAATGAGAAGCTAAATGAGATAACGGGAAAAGTATTCACAAACAGCTATTTGAGGTCACTTGACCATTTCCTGCCCAGACGCCTTAAAAAGGAATGAGAGTATCATTAAGGCTGTCACATAAAATCCTTTAATCCAGGTCAAGCGTTCCACTGAAGAGGATTGTACTGTCTGTCTGTCTGTCTGTGAGGACCCCGCTGCTTTCAGCTCTGTCCATCTTTAGGATGATGTAAGGCCACATTTACACTTCAACGATGTCTTATCCAAATAAAATCCAGGTAACATCTTCATTTGCACGTAGCTGCATATGTCTCTGTTTGGCTAGATCATAGATCTGATGACAATCTGTTTTCCCGGCTACATGCAAATCAGGAGGAGGTGGTAATGTACCTGAAGCCGTTAAGAAGTTACCAAAAATGCTAAAAAAATATATAGCAGATCAGCTTCAGAGTAACATTAATAATTGTTGACAACTAGAACTTATTCTGAGTACAGGGGTTAAATAGGTTTCAAGAGAAGTGCCAAATAAAGTATACCTCATTTTGTGTTTTAGACTTTCCTGACTCAATCATCTCGTGATTCTACCTATTAATGTTCAGAACCCTTAGGGGGGTCCTGATCCTGAGTTTGGGAACCACTCAGACAAGAGGTTTCTGAAGAATAGTTCCCCTCAAAACGTCAATATATATACATATCAAATGCATACCATTTAAACTGTATGCAGGAAAAATCAATGAATATGCTTTACCCACCTTTATACGACTTATGTTGTTCTAGACTAATAGAACCTCATCAATTCTAAAAACAGCTCCCAGTTGTAAAAGGTTGATAGCACACTGCAGCATATTTTGAATAGTACCCCCCCCCCAGCAGCATTTTATTTTTAGACAATTGAATAGTTGCCGCCTTTGCAGTCCTTTGCCCGTTTTCACACCCCTCATGGTTTTTCCTGTGGCTGCAGTCTGACACTCCCCTAAAGGAAAGGATGAACACAGCAGTTTGAGTCTGTCAGCGAAACAATCCAGTATAAATCATTAATAGTTTGTTTTTTAAGTTGAAGAATGGGCAGAAAAAAAAAAACCAATCAATTCAACATCGATTTTGACAGCTAGGCCTGTTAAAGGTCCAGTGTGTTACAGAATATGGCAGAAGTGGAATGAAAAATTCACAGCTCTGTTTTGTGAGTCTTTGATTTATATCTACAGACGCCATGCGTCCTCCAATGTTTAGGCTAGAACGGTGGGTTACAGTCACCAACTACACTGCTCGACGCCACTAATGCCACACAATGATCCTTGAAAAGCGCAGAACTCATCTTAAAGTCATAGGAATTTAAACAATCGATATTTAATTTTATCAACAGTGATTTAGGTTGAAGGTTTTAGTGTTTAAACAATTTAACACTATTACTTATTACACTTTTTGGCCACTTGGGAGCAGTGGAAACGAGCTGTGAACACAATATTGACATATCATCATTTTTTAAGTTGATATAATAAACTTGTTAGCAAACAGTTGCTTCTTTACGCATTAATATCTGAAATATCTGCTAAATAGCTGCTACATGCTTCACTATGTTCCCTGTTTGTGTTGTTTGGTGCTGGGCTGGTAATGTACCGTGGGTTTTTAGAGGTTTCCCCCTGAAAATAGCTGTCTGTTGTAAAAACCAACACAATGAACTGAATCTATAAAAACTTCCACAGAGTCAAGTGATTATTCTGAAAGGGTTCGTCACTTTGAGTGACCCCTTTCACATTTGATGGGAATGTGTTTATGTATTCATACAAGCTGAATGACTGAAGAAAAATACACATGTGGGGAAGACATGGCGGCTCGTTTTTTTTGTTTCAATGTTTCGAGTGGTCAGTTTCCACGCGGTTCAGCCGTTTTCTAAAGTAAACACTCTGACTTTGTCTGGACACTCGCCAGGAACGACAGTTTAGCAGAGGAAGTTGTTCACGTTGGAAAAAGCTTAAGATCACGTGCACATACACACAAAAAGCAATCGCATGTAACACTTATATCTATCTATGTGTGTGTGAGAGACCCATGAGGTGAACCACAGCAGCTTTCATACACTCACGTGTCACAGATTCAAAATAACACAGCTATACATCTCGTTTCCTCCCATATGTGCTCTGACCCACATACCACTTCCTGTTACACACAAAGACTGGGAAAGAGAGACACTTCTAAGAAGAGAGAGAGGATGCAGTGGATGTGTCTAATTGCTGGTGTTTGTGATGCAGCACTGTTTCTCTGTGTGCTTTATTGGACGTTTCAGGTTGTAGCCTTTTCTGTCTTTGCTGGTGAATTCTGGTGAAGTTTCCAGTCGAGTTAACAACATACTATACACCAGCAATCGGCAATCATCTTTTTTGTCTATCCAGTTCAATCAGTCTCAATATTAATAAATGTACGAAGAAAGATTCACAAATGTATTTTTAATGGATTTATATCGGTATAAATGATCATACAGTGCTTACTATTTTTGTGTTGTAAGTGTGTGTGCGTGTGTGTGTGTGTGTAGTCTCCAGCAGGGTGGTAAGAGAACGAGATGAAAGGGCAGGAAGCGAGCGAGTGAAACCTTAGACAGAGACGGAGAGTGAGGGAGCTTAGATAAGGAGATGAAACTCCCTCTCCTGCTCTGAGAAGGTTCAGCTGAAGTGCAGTGGGATTATGGGAGGGGCCGCCGCTGTGCGCCTGCTTCTCTCTTCACTTCCTTCGCTCGCATCCATTCTCCACCAATCTCCTCCTTTGTCTATCCGTCCATTCTCTGCTGCTTTTTTTGTTGTTGCATTCATCCAGATTCATGCCTCTGTTTTCTACTCTCCTCATCGTTTTCATCGTTCGTCTCCATCCCTCGCCATCTTTTTTTCAGTCACCACCTCTGTAAGAGAACCAGAGAGAGAAGTCATTGTGAATAGACAGAGAGGGAGGAAGGGAAGTGTAGCTGCAGCAGCTCTGCATTGGCAGCCTCACACTGCTGCTGCTGACTCGATGTAATCTGGTGGGATTCAATCGGAGAAAATCGATCTTGATTAGTGGAAAAACTCCACAGCAAGCATCTCTATCTCTGCGTTTCTGTTCCTGTGGGAATTAATTGCTTTTCTCGCCACATTCTCGCTTGCTATTTCTCGTTCTGTGAGTTCTGCACCTGGAACAAACTACACACATTACAGCAGATCAACCCTCTCTCTCTCTCACCTCCCACTGCTCCCTGTCCATTCAAAAGGTGTGAATGTGAAAAGTGGGAAGGTGTTGAAGGCATGGAATTGGTGTGTTTGTCTCCAAGAATACAAGAAAAGCCACGTTGAAACAAATGCAGATACATTTGAACACTGTTTTCTGCATTTCTGTTTCTAACTTTTAGCCACACTAGCTGCAGGCTTGTAGAAATTCACTCAGTTGGTCTGTCCAGTGGAGGGAAAAACTCACTGGATGCCATGATATTTGATCCAGAAATTCACAGTCTCTCCGAGGTCGATCCTAATGACTTTTCAGGCCACTAGTGCTGCCAACAGGTCAAACTTCACTTATACAGTTATCTAGAATATCAGATATCAGAAGGACCACAAACAAACTTTAGAGCTTGTTGTTTTCCCTCTTCTGATTGGTTTTCAATACAACCTGAGCTTTTTCACAGAACACACTTACAACAACATACTGCATACTTTTGAACAGCCACTGTGAGCTTGTAGGGAGTAATTGGGTATAAAACATGGACGTAGTCACAGTGACATCACCCACGGGAGTGTGGTGGCTCTGGACAATGACATGGATAGTCGGTGAGGCCGGGTGAATGAAGCCTGGATGCTCAATCAAGTTACCTGTGATGGCACCCATCTGTCAAACAAAGCAGCCACACTGTTAATTCTACATAACTTTAGGCCACAGCATACCTGGAGAGTCCATGCCAGTCAGGGTCACTTGTAGGTGGACCTACACAATATTTGGCAGGTGGTTATAATGTTATTTCATCTTGATAGCATCTGTTCTGTTGAATGCTGTTTTAACCCAGCAAATAATAATTCTTTTTAAACCAGTTAAATTTGTAGCGTGCAAGTTTCTGTCTTTTAATCTTTATCTTGGTGCTCAGGTTGCTACCATTCATTGCTAACAAACCAGAAATGTGAAATGCTTAGTGATAGATTAGATATTACTTTAAAATATGGATTCAAGGTTAAACGTGTGATGCCTGCTGAGAAATAACAGGAACACAGCGAGTGTTCAAAATAATCCCTGAAACACGTTCTTCCCTCCAGGTTACTGGTTGCCTGTTAAAGACACATCGACCTCTCTCGGCCTTTGTCGAAGCCAAAGTCTCTCCCTCCTACTCAGCTTCCATTTTCCATTATGCTTCCATTTTGCGGCCGTCCGCTCCCCCGGGGTCGTGGTTCTGTTAGCTCTGCTCACTTTGTGTGCTGTAATACTTTAGCAGCAATATGGCCGCCACCGAGTCTCCCCACCATTTCATGCCAAGGAATGATAATGAGTAGCTTCAGGACGCCTTGTTTTGAATGACTGACTGCGGATATATAGTTCAGGGAAAGCGAGACAAAGACAGACAGAGAGTGAAGGAAAGAGCAAGAGACGGAGAGAGGTGCAGTAATCATGGGATACACTGAACACGGGACTAAAGTCATTATAGGAGACAGTAATGGAAAGTGATGCTGCAAGGACGAGAGAGTGATCGTCCAAAATAAATGGACAGTGTGCAGACACGCTAGAGGGAAAGAGTCATAGAGAACATATGACAGAGAGAGAGAGAGAGAGAGATGATGTCACTGTCTCCTTGTCACGACAGCTGTATCCTGACATGCAGGTCACTTCCTGCCCGCCTCATCTCCATCTTTCTCGTGTGTGTGTTTCTGTGCTCTCGGCAGCAACCCGATGGGTCAGATTCCGCTGAAACAATTCGATCAGGCCGACATAAGACAGAACATTATTCAGTGCCAATTTCGACCGTCCATGAATTGTTAATTTCTTTTATTAAATGCAGAATATTGTAGGGTTCAGCTCCACAGATGTGAGTTTTTTTAATCATTGTAAATAAATCTCTTGGGGTTTTATTGCCTGCACAACACAAAACAAATCACTATGAGCTCTTTACTAAGCATTTTCCACCATTTATGTAGGCAAATAGTTCAGAAGTAGTCAGAATAACATATTTTTAAAAGATCATCAGTATCAGTCCTATTTTTCTCACACATTGATAAGATATTTTCTGATTTAAAGGTCCAGCGTGTCAGATTAAGGGGGAATCTAACGGCATATAGGTTGACCTTTAATAGCTACCAACACTTCCACGTCCACCACCATGTTGAACCTCCATGTTTCTACGGTAGTTTCTCTTTACCCTTGTAAAGCAGCTTGAGGTGAGGGGTATTCATTTGGCTGCAATCTCCAACCTTGACGCTAGATACCACTAAATCCTACACACCGGACCTTTAATTTATGGTTTTGATGAATGAATACTGGTTTCTAGTCAGCCAAAGGTCTTGGATGGCAATTTGTGATTAGACACACTTCGATACTGATGTATTTAAATGTCTGACTTTGTTAAATTACAAGAAACAATAACGACATTGAAAGTGCGGTATTAAAAATAGTTTAATTTTGGAATTGGTAAGCAAAGTCACTGTCGCCATATTGATACAAGAGGTAAGAAAGCAACTTCTCTTGCTGCCCTGGCACCTTTTGTTCAGGTCATCGCTGTGGTAATGTGTCCACCGGGCCCACATCCCCCTCAGATCGATGACATCAGTATTTTGGTTGGCTTGTCAAGCGTACAGAATACTCTAGAAGTCACTTTTTCTTCCCTTTTCTCTTTTCTGTGCGCCACAAGTCTCTGTAGTGTATGTTTTGCTGAAAGGCATGGCCATCCGTGCTGCCCTGAACATAAAGGAGTGTAACCATTTGTATGTTGATGGTCGAGGTGATTATTCTCTTCCCTTCTTTCAGCTGTTGTTTTCAACCTTTACGTCTCTCTGTGAATAATGTGTAGGAACGTTCCTGCTGTGTTTCTCCTCATCCAGTCTGTCCTCAGCATCTGTAATTATACTCACTTGTTCCAAAAACGTTCACATGACTGACAGCTTGTGGGCGATGGGATGTTCTGTTGACCACAGAAGGTACTGTTTGTCTGTGTGTTGACTCTCTGAACGTGTCTTAGTCTGATCCTGCTTTTATTTTCACAAAAATATTGTTTATAATACGCAACTGACCGACTGACTGGTTGACTGAAAGGTTGGCTGGCTCACCTGCCGGGTAACTGGCTGGAGGACATCTTGGTGTCTGATGGTCTGCTGCTGATGAGTGGATTAACAGAAGGACTGGCTGGCTAGCGGTCTGGTTTGTTGGCTTCCTGACTCACTGGTTGGCTAGCTGCCTGGCTAAATGACTGGCTGCCTGGCTGAAGCAGTAACCAACTGGCTGGCTGACTGACTGTGACTCAAGGGATTGGCTGACTGGCGGGCTGACCGTATGACCCCATCATCATTACGGACAGTCGAAAAACTCCTGATGAACTCTTAAAAAAACAGCCTGAGCAGATTAAAGTGATAACTCACAGGCGCACAGCTTTCTGTGGTGTACGAACAGGCGTTCACGTGGCGGCGTGCTGCCTGCACTTTACTTTAACATCTCCAGAGAACATTTGGTTTGACTTTTGTCACAATAATAACTGCTTAAAGTGTAAAAATAGTTGGTGGTAGAACCAAGAACAGAGTTTTCTTTCTTTCCAAATGACTGACAGCATAAAAAAATTCCTGCTTTTTAAATAATCATAGATAAGTTGAGCCGTCAGTTTACCGGGGCGTTCTGTATTTTACAGATAGTGAAAGTGAGCTGCAGGTAATGTGTTTTTATAGACGCGTAGAAGTCGACTTGTTTCATCTTTAAATGCTGAATTATGGCTGAATTGCCCTTTAAGCTCTGGACCACACTCAGAAAGGTCAGCACAGTCTTTGGCTGCCTGTCTTCTGTTGCTCCGGCAGCTGCAGCGCCCGATAAGATGTGTGTGTTTTAATTTCTGCTAGCACCAACATTTAACGGCGACCATTTCCTGTAATCCAAAAAAACCCACTTGTACGTGTTCAGACAGCCAACAGAATGAGGTAGCTACCTGCAGTGATAAATATAACGGTTGAATAATGTCCTGGCAGACATTAAGCAACTTTAACTCACCAGTCAAGAAGTATTTATTAGTTGCATTAAAACCAGCAATTAATTTGACTTCTACAGTTAATAGACTGTTCTTATGTAACTTAAGTTTGACGTCATCTTTGTTATTATGCTCTCTCTTGTTAACACTCTTATATAACTGTTGTTTTGTCCCGTTGTATGATACAGTATTTTCTTTTCAGGTCAAAGCAGCTCCAACAGTGGCTTGTTATTTTCTTGAGCACAGAGCTCTGCTTGTGATTGGTCCAAACATGTGCTCCGTAAACTGCAGAACTTCTTGTTACATGTTGTGCTGCCGGTGCTGTTTGTTCATAACGGAGATGAAAAGGTTAAAGAACAGGTATATGACACATGCACAGCACATCAATGCAGTGTTCGTGTTGTTACTGTCATTATTTTGGCCTTTAACCCAGAAGGTTCCAGACCAGCTCTCTTTTCTAACCAGTGTTTAATTTTCAATTCAGACAAAATTAGAAGTTTGGTTACAGATATCGATTTTACTTGACCACCATTGTACCTTCTTTTCCCAAAGCCTATTGTAGTAATTTATACTAAATTGATGGTTATAGCTATGTTTTTTTTTAGCTGCGGTAACATTAGCATGACTGTTCGGTTAGGGTCAGTCAGTCATTTCCGTTAGCATCATAAGGAGCTGTCTTCTGTGGTTTTGAGTGAAAAGAATTAGTATGAATTTTGGTTCAGACATTTATGTCCCCCTTAGGATGAACTTTATGAACCTTTTCATTTAGCACCATCATCAGGTTAAAACTTTAATATGTGCAGTACTTTGGTTTATGACCGAAAACTAAGCTAAAGTCATGCTAAATGGCAAATATTAGCATGCTAATGCGCTAAACTAAGACAGTAATCAGAATCAGAAATACTTTAATAATCCCAGAGGTAATGATTTATCATAATATTATTTATCAGCGTAAACAAAGCACTAGCATGTTAGCATTGTGTTTGTTAGGGATGGGCATGAGTACTCGAGTATTTGGGGATGAGTATTGGACGTCAGTATACGTTCAACGTAAAGAGCTCTATCTACTGTATCAGGCTCAGGTCACTCGACCTTTGCTGTGTCAACACAGGTGTTACCAATTATGCTAATTAAGGTTCCAGCACCCTGACTCTGTTTGACCTGTATGAAACCTTAATTAGTATCATTGGTAACACCTGTGTTTAACTACTATGTCATGTCAACATGGCTGCTGTGAAAAAGGTCTGTTGTTTCTTTGTTGTTTGCCAGTTTACATAAATGTGAAACATTAGACTGTAATAGTTAGTCTTACAGAAACTAAAGTGAATGTGTAGCTATGCAAGAAATTATTGTAACATTTTAGTGTCTGTGGATATGTTTTTTCTTTATGTTGGCTACAGTGAGAATAGCACAGAAAGGTAGGATAACCTAAACTCCACCTGCATTTTCTCTTGGGTGTTCATTTTTAGATTTGTTTCTCGATAATAATTAAATGCAAGTACTCTAATATGGAAATTACTTAACATGCCCATCCTTTGTTAGCATGTTAGCATTAGCTCACAGACCTGCTGTGCTGGTCTCCCAGAGCTGCTAGCATAACAGACTTTTAGTTGAACTGAGAGCACGCAGAACCTGATAATTTTAAATAGAGCCAGTGATTTTGTGAATGAACTCCACTACTACAAAATGCCAAAAGGCCAAGAAAAGCCAAAACAGTTTAGCTTTCGGTTCCTCAGAGCTTTTCCTTTGTGGACATACGAGGTTGCTGCAGCGCTCAGTTTGCTCGGGAGTCCAGGCCGCAGCCGCCCATCACGCTCCCGCTTATCGACCGGCCGTAATAACAGTGAAAATGTCATGTCGTGTCAGCCCTGGTCTGGCCTGCGGGATCAGACGCACGGCTGGCTGATGCAAAACGCTTGCAAATAAATGTCACACGGGTCTGGCGATGCTGCAATGATTGAGAAATAATCACTGGATCTTGTTATGTGTCAGTCTGCGTGTCTGAGTCTGTACTGTAATATCCTGAGTGAGAGGTGGGAGTTTGTTCGGCTGTTATCAGTTCAGGCTGTATCTGCCTGTATTTGTTTGGAGTCATATCCGTTTATTACACTGCTTTGGACATTGTTTATTTCCTTGCTTGGTTCTTCAGCACGTCTTTAATAGATGAACTGAAAACAGAACAGAAAGGAAAGAAAAGTTCCAGAGATTGGAGCCTTGCTGCTGGGACTTTGAGTTTTACTTTTAACTTGGTTTCACCAATTTATATGCCTTTTTCATGTTTTCTCTTTACCGTCTATGACTACAAGTGTTCCACTCGGAGGAGGGCCAATGCTTTAAACATTATACAGAAGTCAAATCATTGGCTGTTCCTTGTAAAACATGGTGGAAGAAATGTAAATATTATGGGAAAATGTGTTTTCTAATGGGAATACTGTTTTTTAATGCTGGTCGGGGAAATTCCCCTCTGCATTTTTTTTGAGCTGCTCAACATGCAGCTATAAACACTGTGACTGTGCAGCGACAGCTGCTGTAAAAGCATCCAGTACAACTCAGCAAACCTTTAGGGTCAAGCACAGGCCAACATATTGTTAATTCCTTTATTATAATATCTGTTGATTAAAACATGTAATTGCTTAATCTGTCAGTTTCCCAGAGAACAGTCAAAAATCCAAAACGTATGAGAATTTCCAGTTCATAAAAAAGAGAGAATGCATTCATTTGAGAGGTTTGAAGTAGAAGATGTTTCATTTTTACTGCGCAGCTGAGACTGTGTGGAAGAAGCCGTATACTTGAATAAAACAGCTCACTGTTGTGTGTTGAAATGTGTTGATTTGTGTGTTCAGTCAAACGTACAGCACATGGTGATGTTGTTAGGTTAGTGTATTACTGGTTTGAAGGAAGATATAATAAACATGGTGATTTTAGATTTGACGCTGAAGCCAATAATTATTAAAAACTACACAATGTCTGTGTACTTTGTGTGTTGTAGTGTCAAATGTATGTGTAAACTCGGCTCAAACTTAAGACACAAATGCACTTTAAAGCTTGACGATGAATAAATAACTAACTCCATGTAGTGGAGTTGGAGCTCGTGTGTGAGTTCCACGTCTGAATGGAAACTGTTAGCACTTTCTAGGCAGGACAGAAACACTTTTTCACCTACAGACCAATGGGACCTGATATTTCCAAAACTCAGTACGTAGGAATGTTTGGACGTTTGAGTGAAAACTCACTAGAGTAAACCTGACCGTGTCAAATGAGTAAAGATGAGACATGCGTGTAGGTTTGAAAAGATTTGCAGAAAGTTGGCAGATACGTGATAAATAAATAGAAGCAGAAGTCAAAGTGACAAAACTAGGTGACCTGACGGTGCAAACTCCATAGTAACTCTTGTTTACCTGTCAGTGTGTGTTGGTATTAATTTTCCCTCCTCCTTTAACAACCTGACCAGAAGAAAATAGACTTGTATTGTTTGTTTTGATTTAGTCCATTAGTTCATATAATTGCTTCCTCGCCGTCTCTCAGGTAATAAGAATATATTAAAACACTCATCTGTTTCTCTGTCTGTCTCTCTCTCATGTAGGATGAAGAGGAGGAAATTAAGCTGGAGATCAACATGCTGAAGAAGTACTCCCATCACAGAAACATAGCCACCTACTATGGAGCCTTCATCAAGAAAAGTCCCCCGGGCCATGACGACCAGCTATGGGTGAGTTTATTAGAGTGTAATGTGCTGAAACTTAATATAGCAAACACAAAGTTCTGACCAATCACAATCTCTGGATTCCCAAGATTGTTTAAAAAATAAATACACAGAGAACACAAAAATGAGATTCTGGCCAAAATGTCTTTCTGGTTTATGCAAGAAGTTGATTTAACCAGATGTTTTCAATAAACTGTTGAATTTCATGACTATATATGTTTGGATATTTGGATTAAGCTAAATTACATGAGAGGATGTGCTTTAATGTTATTATTGACAACAGTGATGTGGTCAGGTCCATAATCACTGAAGTGCCAATAATAAGTTAAAGCTCACCGTCAAATGTAATACTGTGATTATACAACAATTACCAACTTAAATAAAATATATGATCAAAACATTCTTATTTTGGTGCTCTCAAAATAAACAATTTTTGTCCTCTTTCTTTTCCAATCTCTGTTTCCATGGAGATTCATGGGACTGACTAATACTTGGAAAACAATCAGTCACCTATATGTAATGGAACCCAGTTTACTACGCCAGCAAGTAGTCTGAGCCTTAGTAAGGACCTAGCAACAGAGACAATGCCTAGTGCCACTAACATTTGTTTGTAACATTGTTTCCAAACTGAATAAATACACACATATAAACACTGAACTGCTTTGCTTGTTCAGTCTTGTTGTGACTAAGATATCTGCGGAATAAAATCATTTTTCCATGGACAGATTCAGCTCCTAAATCTGTGATCTTTTATTTTTAAGCTAATAGTGCTGTGTCAGCACAGCTGATGGAGGATGTGATCTAAACATGTCCAATAAGTCCACAGCATTGTGAAGTTCAAAAGTCAAAACAAGTTGAAAAAAGATCGATGTAATAATTTTGTAAACTTAAACAAAATATTCCTCTTCAGTCCATATTAGTCGACATTTTCTCTGAGGTCACTGAACTGTTTGATCTCTGACGTGCTGCACACAAAAGAGGCACACACCTGTATTAATGATGCACACACCTGTATTAACGAGGCGCACACCTGTATTAACGAGGCGCACACCTGTATTAACGAGGCGCACACCTGTATTAACGAGGCACACACCTGTATTAACGAGGCGCACACCTGTATTAACGAGGCGCACACCTGTATTAACGAGGCACACGCCTGTATTAATGAGGCGGTCTAACAGCTTCATAAAATCCAGAATATTCATTAAAGAAAGTTGAAATCCATTCTGTTGACTTCCTTATAATTATATTATATATTATAATATAGTATTATATTATAAAATATTGTAAAATATCTTTTAATTTAAATTTTCAGAATGTGACAATGTGGAGGTGGCAGAGTAACATTTTTAGTGTTGAGTCAGGTGTGCTGTCATGCTGATTTGAGCACATTCTAAATGTCTAGTCGACCAATCAGACTGCTTGGTCAGAACTACTTGTTGTGTAATGTGTATCAGCACTCCCCCTCAATAACAAGCCATACAGTGTTATGAGTAAAAGTACTGGACTACAGAGATGTTACAGATCAGCACTCACCAAATTCTCCAACATTAAGTCATGATTAGTGCAGCTATATTGGGGCTGTTTCGTTGCACTTACCCCATCTGTTCTCACACTTTATTGCCTGCAAACAATAAAAGCTAATACAAGATAAATACCCCCTTTAAAGTGGCCCTACTGGCCCATCAGACGGAGAGAGGAGAGCAACAGAAAAACACAACAAATCAGAGAAGAAGCGAATAAAGCAAATTAAGTGGACAAAAAGAAGAATGTAAAACAAAAAGGAGTTAATCAGAGGGGAGAAGCAGAGGAAAAACAAACCAGCAGCAGAGATTTATAGCTGCTCCTTTGCTGAAGGCACGATTAGCTCATTTTATGACCCTGCAGCTCTGCTGTTCCTCGAGAGGAGAGATCTCACTCTGAGTCCAAAACACAGCCCTGTGTTTGTTTTTACAGCTGCTCCACGACCCCTCACAGCCTTCACTGCTCAGCTTCATGCTGTCTGCTCTATATGTGAGAGGGAGAGAGTCTGTGTGTGTCATTTTGATAGTTATCTCCTGCACTGAACACCACTAACGTCTACTGAAGGAGACCAGATTGTGTGTTTGTACAGTGTGTCAACATGTAAGACGCATTCCACAACAAGCTTTGTGATTATTCAGCAAATCACAGCAGATTGTTCTGCTCATATCATGACCATATTGTCCACCTTAGGATAAACATGATGTTGGAAACTGTTTTTATGCTTCTGTTTTACATATTTGAAGAGTTTTGTCTCATGTCATGCAGAGCAGTGAAACACAGTTCACTGGATTTAAAGTTCTCGTCCACTCAAAGTGTCTTCACTTGGATATTTGCCCTTCTCTGTGCAGAGTTTGACACCAGAAGGCTGTTATTGCATTTATCTGCTGGAGGACAGAGTTTCTCTCTGCTCTCATTAAATATGAGTTGAAGACATGCATGTATGAGCAGGATTTTATGACATCGCAACTCGTTAGGAAACCAATCACAAAGTGTGATGTGGAAACTTGAAACCTCCAGCACACAGACACTGAAGAATGAACTTTTATGAGAAGTGGGAGACCTGTTTTGTCGAACAGTTGAAACTTTTGCAATGAACAATATTTGCATAATCATAGATTTATACTTTTTGACAAGGTTGGGGAAAAACAGTGTCACAACACACAAAGCAGTATTTGTATATGCACTAAAGCCTGTCTGGAGCTGATCTTTAAACATTCATTTGGTTAGTTCGTATGTGATGTTACATACATGCTGTGATTTCTAAACATATCAGAATATTCTTTGTGATATCATGTTATTGATTTTAGCCATAAAGCAATAACCTATTTATATCTGAGCATTGATGTAAAACAGTGATAAGGATGTTACATTAAAGTCAAGAGACATACTATATGACATTAAAGGTTTGTTACATTTTTGTAAAAATCAGTATTTTTGTGATTTTAGTGCCCCCAGAGTTAATTAGTGGAATTCTTGCCTTCCTAAAGCGACATTACAATTAGTAGGTTTACGATTTAGGTTTCAGAGTCTTTTATCACTGTGGTAAATATGGATATCTGTACATATATATGTGATATCTGTATTTGTTCTTGTTGATTACATCACTTATGATCAAAAACTAGCGAGTTGAAAACTTTGCTAACAGCCAAACATCAGTCAAGGTCAACAACAGCAGACATAGCAGCTAATATTACTTACTAGTCCAACAGCAGTCAGCCCAGCTGTCTTTCAGCTTGGTGAAATAAAAGGCTGGCTTCTTGCTCGCTCACTTTCTCTTTTTACCTTCCTCCATTGTCCTCTTCAGTCATTTTGCCTCTGCCATTATGTCCATAGAGGCTGCTGAGCCCGGCAACAGGGCTAATAATCTGGGCTAACATTAGCTAAAATTAGCTGACATTGGCTAACATTAGCTAAAATTATACATTTTCACATTCACATGCACTGACTTGTACAGGGAGTACAAGTCAGTGCATGATGATGATGATGATGATGATGATGAGGATTCTGTTTACCTGTTCATTTATGGTAGAAAAGTTACACAATGTTGCTTTGGTGCTCACATTTCTTCATATTAAGACCACATTTCCCATGAGCCCATAGTCTTCCATCCCAATCCTTAAACATGTACAGTGAATTCTCCCACCAGCCTTCTCCTACTCCTCCTATGATATGCTGTCATCAAACACACTGACATTTCCTTCCTGATCTGATTAAAAGAGGAAAATATGGTGTGTGTGTGTGTGTGTGTGTGTGTGTGTGTGTGTGTGTGTGTGTGTGTGTGTGTGTGTGTGTGTGTGTGTGTGTGTGTGAGAATGTCCACAGTCTTCTCACTATCTTGTGCTCTCTCCTCCAGCTGGTGATGGAGTTCTGCGGCGCCGGTTCCATCACAGACCTTGTGAAGAACACCAAAGGCAACACACTGAAGGAGGACTGGATCGCCTACATCTCCCGAGAGATCCTCAGGGTTAGTCAGACTTTTCATTTCCTCAGTCAAAGAGTCAGATAGAGTTTAACAGGAAGCTCAAACTATTTTTTACTGTGACTGTTACTGCAAAGAGGTTGGTTCCATGTTGTTGCTGTGACAGAATAACTGCTCCATAAAGCGTCGCATGCTGTAGGGCTGGGTGATATGGACCAAAAGTCATATCTTGATATTTTTTAGCTGAATGGCGATACTTGATATATATCGATATTTTTTCCGTGGCTGGATAATTTCATACGTCTATTATTAATGGCCCACGGCAAATCGCACTCCAACCACTCATATTACAAATCCCACAATGCACTGCAACAGCTGACACACAGCAAGACCTGTGCACCACCTCTAACCCCGCTGCTTCGGTCGTTTACACACTAATCAGTGGTCCAGTGTTGACAACTTAGCGACTTTTCAGACCCTCTAGAGATTTGTTTTTCCCAGAAAGCGACTAGCGACAAATCTAATGACTTTTTCTGGAGTTATTGGAGACTGATGTGACGACGGCAACGAGCAGCAGGAGACCAGGACAGAGGGAGGGGAGAAAAAAAAACAAACTGGCAGCTCAAGGGAAGAAATGTATAGTCATTTTAACGCAAAATAAACTATATATCAATATTAACGATATGGTCTTGTGCTATATCGCGTTTGAAAATATATCAATATAGATTAAAATATCGATATATCGCCCAGCCCTAATGTGCTGCATGTAAGATGTTTAAATGTTATATTTCTGCTCTCTCTGCAGGGATTAGCTCACCTGCACGCACATCATGTCATCCACCGTGACATCAAGGGACAAAACGTGCTGCTGACTGAAAACGCTGAAGTCAAACTGGGTATGTGGTGGTTCTATTTTGGTTGAATGGCGGGTCCAGGCGGGGCCTGTAGACCAGGACTGCAGCCTGCGCTGTGGTTTGGACGGCTGCTCTGACAAAATACTGCAGCACCAGATTTGAGTCAGCACCCTGCTGGTGCCAACTCGAGCTTTTTGATGTGTAATGTTTCACATGATCGCACAGTGTCAGGCCTTTTCTAAACGTCGCACCCAGTTATGCAAATCCTTCCTCTTAACACACAGTTTAGTATTCACTTCATTTGATTGGAAAATTACTGTCAATGTATTTTGATCATCATGTTGCAAATTGCCTCAGAACCACAGCAGGGCTCCTCGGTGCAGACATCACGCAGCATGTCCATTAATGCTTTATTAATTCACATCACTCAAGTACGACAAAACAGAAACACAGCGCTGTTAGACAGCTGCAAAAAGAGTGTGTGTCCTCACATGCCTCTCCCTGTCTGTCTGTCTGTCTGTCAGTGAGCCAACACACTTTAACCTCATTCATGACAGGTGAACCAGCTGGCAGGTGGAACAGCAGCACACACACCACCTCTCAACACTTCTCAAAGTTGTTTAATGAAGTCGTACGTTATTTCACTAAATGACTTAATGACTAATGGGCTGAATTGCTCTGCATCACTCACACACTCAGTGTCTGGCTCCTGTCATCATCTGTAAAGACTTCACAAACACAGAATTACGTCTTGTTCCTGTTCTAAAAAACAGAGAGAGGGTTTCGTCTAAGAAGTTGTTATTTTTCTGCAAGCAGTGAGTGACGTCTGCATCCCGCCAACAAAATGTAATATATCCTCTTGCCTGTTGTACGCAGTCATGTTAGTCCAGTCCAATCATCAGACCAATCATGAGCTTTGTCATTACTGCTGCCTACAGTAGCTACAAATGTCATTGTCTCATAATGTGCAAGTAGGGTTGCAAAATTCCAGGAATTTTCCAAGTTGGAAACTTTCTATGGGAATTAATGGAAATAACCTGGGAATTTACATTACAATTTAAGATTGGCCCTTAACAGGAAACTTTAATATAGTTGGGGAAAATATATTTTAGCATAATCTTGACTAAAACAACCAGATTTCATGCAAGTACACTTGAATATCTGCTATTGCTCAATCACATGCACATAGCACAGTGTTTGCTGCAGGGCTATTGAGGCCACGCCCCCTACATGCACTATGCATTCCTCCATCACATGCACAGACTATTGAAGGCACACATTTGAGCTCATGGACTACATAATATTGTTCAATAAAATAATTCAAACTTGATAAAGTTCTACTTACTTATAAATCTGTTGAAATGTCATGTTTTTTAATTGTATTATTTTGCATGGATGTCTGCTTATGACAAAACAAAATGTTTATATTTATGTTTGGATATAATACAGTTTGTTTAAATTACCCCCAATTGGCAGTTAATTCCCATAAATCCATAATTCCCGTGGAGTTTCCGATTTGGAACAGTTCCAAAATTCCCCCACTTAACTTCCCATGTAAATTTACCAGAAATTTTCCACCCCTTTGCAACCCTATGGGCAAGTTCTGATTTTGGCAAAAACCTGAATTAGTGCAATAATTAGCTGCCTATTGAGGTCCAGGACCCTTGAATATAATTGATTATATCATTAGGAGTTATTGTTGTACACTGCAGGAAAGTGCTGAAAAATGTTGTATAATAATAGATACTTGTCGACTGTGGACCCATTGCTTCCCATCATGCTTTCAGACGTTGGCACAGTAAGACTGTGGAGCAGGTATTAAACATTGCATTCTGTGTGAAGGTTCTAAATGGATGAACCCTGCAGACAACATGTATACAGCTGTGCTGAGCTCATCCACACTTGTCACCGTGTTTGCAGCTGTTTTTCTCGCTCTGGCACAGGCCGATAACATTGCTGCTCTTAAGTCTGCCTGCAAAGCTCTGATTGGCTCGATTGTTTGTCTCACCAGAGAAACAGCTGTTTAAGAGCAAAAACAGCAGAACTATCTGAATTCATGAAAAATATCTTGGTCGACGGTTCAGAGGTCTGGAACCAGGTTTCCTCTAATCAGCTGTGGATGATAAATACTGTGTGGATTAAAAAGTTAAAGATAGTTTCACTGTACAGCTGCATGATAAGAGGCTGTTGTTGAAAGTGTTTAAAACCAATAATGATTGATGTTGACTTTCTGTTTCCCAGTGGACTTTGGTGTGAGTGCTCAGCTGGACCGGACAGTAGGTCGAAGGAACACCTTCATCGGGACGCCATATTGGATGGCTCCTGAGGTCATCGCTTGTGATGAAAACCCAGACGCCACCTACGACTACAGGGTAAGGACCTGGATCTGCTGTGTTACAGTACATCAATCCCCATCAAAGCTGCAGTTTTTAACCAGTTAGTGAGGGCCCATCCAGAATGTGTACATAATTCAACAGACACAACTGCCAAATAACACAAAACAAAACATTTTCTCACAGACCCGTGGCTGAGGGGTTTTGTTTTACACTCCAGACTGCTGCCACCTCATTACAGTGGAGGTGAAGAGAATTTTGCAGTAGATTTAACCCTGTGCAGAAAGTAGTTTGTTAATTATCCAGAGAAACCTGGACACTGTCTCTGGATCAAATATTGCTTTAAGTCTGTTCTTATGAAAACTGAAATTGCTTGGCTAATTTCTGAGAAGTTACAGACCTTTAAAGTTTGAGATCCACTGCTACCTGCTTCCTTGGTAGATATTCTAAGTGTGAGAAATGCGCGCACAATGATTGACGAATCTGATCTTCTGTCCTTCAGAGTGACCTGTGGTCCTGTGGAATCACAGCCATCGAGATGGCCGAGGGAGCTCCCCGTAAGTACACATCACATTAACCTGGCAGTGCTTTGTTTGGCATTCTCAGAATGTTAAATCATTCACACAGTAGTTTTCAGAAAGGAAGAGACAATAAGACACAGTTTTATCTGTTTAACATGTTCATGAAAACACAAAAGGGTTCAGTCTAAAATGTGTCTGGCTCTCACCTATCTTCTCTTTTTTTGTTTCCTCCAGCTCTGTGTGACATGCATCCAATGAGAGCCCTCTTCCTCATTCCCAGAAACCCTCCACCTCGACTCAAGTCCAAAAAATGGTGCGCTGAGGATTTAAACTTTATCCTCCCATATTAACAAATATACTTATGGCTGAATATGCGACGTCATCTCAAACATCACATTTAACTCTAACCTAACAGGTCCAAGAAGTTCTTCAGCTTCATTGAGGGCTGCCTGGTGAAAAACTACACCCAGCGTCCTCCCACCGAGCAGCTGCTCAAACACCCCTTCATCCGGGACCAGCCTAACGAGAGGCAGGTCCGCATCCAGCTCAAAGACCACATCGACCGAACCAAGAAGAAGAGGGGCGAGAAGGGTGAGTCCCAGAGGGGAGGTCTGTTGAAACTTGGAGGGAATTTTATCCTGTAAAAAACAACAGACACCAAAATGGACTGCTGGATAAACATCTGTAAACAGTAGCTGCTCTACAACATTTTCTTGTGAATCATGATTTTATCATTGTTTTATTCACCAACTCAGAAGGAGAAAGTCTCAAAATGTTGGTTTATAAATTTCATTTACTTAAAATCTCCAACCCTGATGTACGTGGTGTGTTAAGTTACATGAAGTTAAACTAAACTAAACACTGTTATATTCATTTTCCCTATCCACAGATGAGACGGAGTATGAATACAGTGGCAGTGAAGAAGAGGAGGAAGAGGCATCTGAGCAAGAAGGAGAGCCAAGGTAATAATATATTATCACAACACATATGAAACAGTATAAATGTGTAGGAATTAGTTAGTCCTTGTGTATGCAAACTAGTCTACTATAAACAAGCTAAACATGCTAACTTCTCCCAATACAAG
This sequence comes from Miichthys miiuy, assembly GCA_036365135.1. NCBI lineage: Eukaryota > Metazoa > Chordata > Actinopteri > Sciaenidae > Miichthys > Miichthys miiuy. Next base: position 23,429,160 of record CM071612.1, read on the forward strand.
AAGCCAACCATTGCTGTATTCTAGTATGGGTCACACACATGCCAGTTTGTTTTTTTTACTTAATGTTTGTTATGCTTGCTGCATATGCAATGTAATGCCAAGGCAAATGGCTCATATGTGAAAACCTACTTACCCTAAACCTGTTTCTGGTTCTGAGCATGAATTCACTTTGCAGACTTTAGTGTTAGCAGTTATAGAAATGAACATTTAGAACATAAAAAGCTCCTCTGTATTTTGTCTCGTTCTTTCTTGGCAGACGGAGCTCAACAGCAGCTCTCTGGTTCTATGTAACAAACTGTCACTTTTATTTTACAAAACAGTTAGCAACGTCACTTTTAACACCAGCACATTGTGAGCGAGCACACCAGGTAAAATCCCTCCTTGCATCCTCTGCACAGCTCCATAGTCAACGTCCCAGGTGAGTCCACTCTGCGCCGTGACTTCATCCGGCTGCAGCAGGAGAACAAGGAGCGTTCGGAGGCACTGCGTCGCCAGCAGCTCCTCCAGGAGCAGCAGCTCCGCGAGCAAGAGGAGTACAAGCGACAACTGCTGGCTGAGAGGCAGAAACGTATCGAGCAGCAGAAGGAGCAGAGGAGACGGCTAGAGGAGGTGAGGCCTCATAGAGGACTTGTTTTACCTCAGCCACGTGAGTTTTCTGTCAGCATCAGAGTCAAGACACCGTAACTTTGTTTGCACAGTCACCTGTTTAATTTAAAACCATATTTAAAGTGCATCTATTATTCATGGAGCATCACAGGATTCCTCCCAGGAGCTCCACTGAGTGTTTGAATAAGACTATAAATACTCAGAGAAGGACTTGTGTTATTTATGAAGCTTCCTACACACTTCTCTACAAGCAGTGTCTCCTTTGAGAGAGTGACTTCACCATTTTACAACACAGAAACATGAACTGTAGTCATCATACTGTAGAGGTGATTTGATGCAGGAAACAAGAAATCCATTACAGATTGATGGTGATAAACTACTGTAGTCAAGATCTAATAAACCTTAATAGAGTTTAATACTGTTGATAAACTGTTAGATAAAAAGCACAATACAAACATGCAGCAGGGAAACTAAATGTACTTTACGTGCTGTGTTTACAGGACACACACTGGACGTCTTCTGCTGTGTTTGTAGCTTCAGGAACGGTGAATGTAGTTGAAAATCTGGAAGTGCTCACCTGGTAGAGCGTGGCCTCATGTACAAAGGCAAAATAAAGACCGAAGCCCCAAAAGATCATGACAACCGTGAGCAAGTGCAAAAAAATGAGTTAGTAGCTCTCACCCAGACGCACGTCAGACCTAAGAATGTGCAGCCCGATAGTGTGAGAAGCTGGGGGGAATTAACCGGTTTGCTGGGCGTCGGCACACTATCTGTGTGTAATAAGATTAGAGACTTTTGACCTGGAGGTTAGTGGTTAGATTTTTGGCAGGATCATTTTATATAAAGACTCTGAAATCAAATTTAGAACATTAATTGGTGTTCCCTGAGGACGAGTTTGAAAAACCGTTTTGTAATTATCCTCTATCTATCTGAGCTGTGGTTCTTTTCTATTAGTGTCTGTGCGAGCGCGGCTGATTTTTCTCCTCTCTTGGCCTGACGTGGTCACATCCCTTCAGAAGTGGACCTCTGGAAGGAAAGAACAGCAACAGAGACTTAGATACTGTAACATAGGAATAGATAGAAGCAAACACATTAAATGAGTTTCAGCATGTGAATCCAGGAGCAGGACTTGTGTGTGTTTGTGCTCATGTTTTCCCACAGAAGTCACAGCTCCAGGCTGTGTTTTTGATTCATGACCTGATGGTGCCTGTAGATAAATCAGACATGAGAAGCCACAGTTGAACTCATGCCATGTCACAGAAATACCACTGTACATGTGCTCTCCTGTTTTCATAGCTTAAATCCTGTTGGAATCCTGACACTGAGCGCTCAATGTGTATAAACACGATGTGTCACAGTCAGAAGTGATGTCCTGCAGCTTTCACAGCACCTTTTCATACCGCAGAGACAGACAGAGATCAGAGTAATGTCTTCATCTGTCTGCTTAGAGAGCCAAGTGTTAGATAACTGCCTGTCAGACTTAAGATATTACTCCGATTAAAGGATGAAATCTGTTGACTTCCCAGCTCATCCACTCTATGTTTTCATCTAGATTTTCTCACATCAATCAGAAGTCACATTAGTACAGTTTTAAAAGCCTTGAAAGCCCTTGGATTTGAAGAGAACAGCAAATGTCCTTGAACAGAAGGCCTTGAATTCTCTGGATTTTTTAAAAATTAGAACAAAACACTCGATATAAATCTATATCCTCTGCAGCAGTTTTTAAATCATTGTAGGACTAAATATGATTTCCATTATCTGTTAATCTTCTTTATTTTATTTTTTCTATAAAATGTAAGAAAATAGTGAAATAAGCACACTGTGACATTTTCAAATGGACTGTTTTGCTCAAAATACCCAAATATTCCATTTAGTGCAATATATAGCTGGAATCAGAAAAGAGACAAACGACTAATACATTTTCAAACTAGTTGCTGTCTCAGCGAGGAATCAACTGGTCGATTGTTTTAACTGAATAATGTCTTGTCACTGTCACGAGAAAAGATTTGAGCTGCTTTGATTTCATAGTGTCATCTCAATTCAGAAACAGTTATGACTTTTTCTGTGACTTTGTCTGTTTTCTGTCTGTTCACTTCCTTTTTGACACTTTATAACAATGTGTCCTGTAAATGGAGTTCACTGTGATCAGCAATGTTTTGGTTTACTCCAATATCACAATATCACATCCACACAAATAGATCATCTCCTATTTTGTGTCTCATTGTGCTGCTTAGTCGAGCTGCTTTGGCACCAAAGATAAGTGAAGAGATGATTTACTGACAGTAACAACAAATCACAGTTGTGTTCTAACAAAAGGTGCGTGCAGGTCACATACAGTAACTCAGGACCTGATTTTGATACTAAAACTAATACTGAACTTTTAGTTTTCATGCTGTTGAGAAAACAGGAGTTCTGTGTCACATATGACTAGACAAAAACCAGAACTAGGACACTGTCAGCTGTTAACTGGCCTCCTGTGTCTGCCTGCAGCAACAACGGCGCGAGCGCGAGATGAGGAGGCAGCAGGAGCGCGAGCAGCGCCGACGTGAGCAGGAGGAGAAGAGACGCATCGAGGAGATGGAACGACGCCGCAAAGAGGAGGAAGAACGCAGGAGGGCCGAGGAGGAAAAGAGGAGGGCCGATCGAGAACAGGTACGAGCCGGTATCACGGGGAAAAATCAGACCTTCCTCATAATTAAGATTCTGAATGTGGAAATATAATCTATTGTTTTCTGACATTGCGGGGTGGGCTGTGTTTGATTGACAGGAGTACATCCGTCGTCAGTTGGAGGAGGAGCAGAGGCACCTGGAGATCCTGCAGCAGCAGCTGCTCCACGAACAGGCCATGCTGCTGGTGAGTGTTTGGCTGCTCTGTCTAACCCCAGAGATCACATTAATTTACATTAAAGTTCATTATTTTATATAACCATATATTTTTATTCTCTGAGTACTGGTCCATATCCTCCTCTCTACATCTACAACATTTCCTGACTGTTATATTCATCAGTTTCTGTCCCAAGTGGTTCATTTTTTGAACATTTCCACAACTCCCACATTGTTAAATTTCATAATGCAGGTACTTATTATTCCTCCGTTACACAAACTTTCCTGATTCGGTTTTCTTTCCGATCTAAACTGAGTGAAGTTTTTGAGACTGACTTCTGACTTTTGTTGATCCCAGAGGAGCCAATAACAGTTGAGGTCCGTACATAATAAATAAGTATTCTCAGGTTTTTTTCTGGAGAAGTCGGGATGTTTACAGGGCCCTCAGTGATGGTGATGTTGTCACCAGGAAACTAGTCATCCACCAGGAAGAGAGGGTTTCCCCTGTTTTTATTCCAGATGTTCCAGTGCAGGAGAAGAATTCAGTTATCTGGAGGGGTTTTTGGATGACTTGATGTTTTTCATTTTTAAAGTTTTCAAATCCTCTCGGGGTTACAGAGGATACTCTAAGAATGAAAGGATATGACTCATGTCCTCACTTCCAGGCTTCACACCATCACTTAATCATCGGCTGCACTCCTCAGGTCCTCCACAGTCACCACACTTCAGTCAGAGCTGATTTAAAGTGCTCAAACACTTTGACCAGGTTTACGAAAAACAAACTACACACCTTTCCTTGAACAACTTTTTGCTATTTCACATGCAGTTTCTGGCAAAGGGCTTTAAAAAGTATTACAACTTCAAAATTCTTCTAAAACTTCTAAACTTCTACTTCTAAAAATCATTGCCCTCTTTGAATTTCTCAGCTCAACCCTGACTTTCTATGTTAATGAAATGTCATGGGCTTTAAGGCTGTAATATTTGCACTCCAAATTTGTGCTGAACATAACTTGATTAATTTAATTTGAGTTTGTCCATCAAAAAAGTCTTGCTCCTTAGAGACATTATGTCTGTTTAGTCCTTACTAACGATAAAGATCCACATGTACTGATTCTCAAAGCAGATGCAATGGTCCAACCTAGTTTTTTCTAACACAGTCCCTCCAAAATTGTATTCGTAGCACAGCAGAGTCATAGTTCACAAGCATTCTGAGATATCATACAACATTAATAGTAATGACAACAATAATAATGAGACAAATAATAAAAAAAAAGAATTCAACCTTCATTCCTTGGTCGAGAAAGTGCCTTCCAGAATATATCAGATATTGTAGGTCCTACATAATCAAGAAATTGCTCCATATATGATAAAATAAATCAAATTTTCCTCTGGACCAGTAAATCAAATATTCCATGGGTAAAAGTATTACCATATGCCAATCTAACGACTGAATCGACTGTTGGTTGCTTATTTGTAATCCATTTCAGAAATACTGAATACTTTTATGTGCAGCATATGTTAACGCATAAAAAGAAAATTGTGAGGCACCTCCTTTTTTTTGTGGGTGTGGTAGTCCTAACAAAAGACAAAGTCAAATATGTTATTTGCATGCTCCTATATATCTATTTCTGTAGCTTCATCTATTCCCACCCCAAGAACTATTCACTTTTACAAGAAAAGATGAAATAATTGAAAAACTTGAGCAAAGAGGAAAAAAATACACAACCCTCCTCCTTCTCTGAGGCTGACAATTGAATATACAGCCCCTTAGCTGCGGTGTACACCTGACAGTCCATCATTTCTCTTATAAAGATCAGGTGGACTTTAGGGACTCTGCTTTGGGACTCTAAATGGCCTGTAGGTAAAAACATGTGTGGATCTGAGAAGGAACTAAAGTTTCTGAGGTGTCATCTAAATGGGCCCCTAAAGAATAAAACACAGTGTTTACAACTTCAGCCACCATCTTTCTGTCAGAGTTTTCAACTTCCCTTCCTGCACTCAGGAGTATAAATGGCGGGAGCTTGAGGAGCAGCGCCAAGCCCAGAAGCTCCAGAGACAGCTGCAGCAGGAGCAGGCGTACCTGCTGTCCCTCCAGCAAAACCAGAACCTGGATAGTAACAAAACAGCCCAGCAACAGAGCATCAAACCCCCACAGAACCCCGAGCAGGACAGGATAAATCCCCCGCAGAGCCTCGAACCGGATACAGTGAAACAACCGCAGAGCACCCACCTTGATATGACTCAAAATCGCAGTCTGGAAAAAACTACAGAACCCAAGCAACCTGTCGCTGACCTCCAAGGCCCCGCCCCTGACTCTGAGCCAGTCAGAGAGGTGATCCCTTGCAGCTCGTTGCCGTCGCACTGACTCCTGTAGAACGCTTCCTTTGCTTGTGTGTACTCACTCCCATTGCTTTGGGTGTGCGATGTGTACATGGTGATGGCTAGCTGCTGGTGTGGGGTGTGTGGACGCTTTGTAGTTGAGCTGAGTGACTAGAATTTATGAATGTCTCTTTCTAAACTTGTGAATCTAATCATTAAACCGGTCCATGATGCAAAGTCTCTGATCTCCTCCCAAACAGAGCAGTCATCCTTCCTGGATTAGAAAACACTATCTAGTTTTTTCCTCCTGTCTGAACCACTGTGGACGAAGACATTTTCGCCTGAACAGCTCATTCTCCTCAGCGAGGACACTACTGCTCCTCTAATTGGCCTCACTGTTGTCCTTACCACCATATTAATGGAGTTACTGTAATAATTAGCCACCTCATTAGCTCTCAGTGAACTCCTATCTCTCTCTTTTTGGCTTCCCGCTGTTGCCATTTAGCACTTGCCAGGGGAGGAAAAGCAGCTGCTTACATGTAGCTTTTGCTGCAGGACTGGGTGGGTCAACATACAGTAGAGCAACGTAAGAACTGCCAGGACATTCAGATGTTTGCAGGATTTCTTTTCCAATAGTTGAACTCTTTCAGGTGATCCAAACGCACTCTGGCAGCCATGTTGGGGGATAAACTTGGATAACAGTGAACAGTGGGTGTTTGTGACATTCAGTTGGCTGCTTCAGCAGAAGTCAGCATCTTTTCCATACTGAAAGGATAGCTGTGGTTTACAAGTTAACAACTTGGGACATCATTCCTGTCTGTAATAATAACATTGTAATCACCAATTTCACTGCTCAACTCTGTGGTTGTGGCAACATTCCAAAAAAAACTTTCAGACACGTTTTTTTGATGATGATTATTTATTTGTAGAGTAGCTCAGTGAAAGTTCTGTTGAGGAGCAGTCATTTTCAAATTAGGATACTTAATATCTTAATTTGGGTTTACCTACAATTTTTAAGCTTTCAGACTAAAGAAACACTCTTCAGTTTTTCCTGTGAATCCGTGTCCTGGACCTCGTGTGTGTCCTAACCTTTCCAGTTTCACCGTGAATGTTTTCCCTCCACATGAAAAATGCATGACACTCTTCGCTGGTCGCGGTGCCGCTGTCCTACTAGCAGGGATGTGGGAATACTGTGGCAACAATAACACTACTGCCCTTGAGGAAGTGCTTTGTTGCTCCTGCTGGTGTGCCTGTATCAGCAGATGACTTTCTGATGTGCTGCTAGTACAAATCGTCTCTGCTCTGCAGGGGGAAGCTAACAAACTGTAGCACCTAATAGCTTCTGTCCACTTACTCTCGTCTTTATGTCCTCACACACATTGACCTGCACTCTCAAACCACTGCTAATGCTGCTGTGTGTATGTCCTTTTTAGGCTGATGAGCGATACCGAAAGAACATCCAGGGTTCTCCTCAGGCAGCTCAGACCAAACCACAGCAGCCTCCGGTGCCACCACGCTCCGAGTCTTCCTACCCCAATGGGAACTCGGCATCTGAGGCGCCCGCCATGCACCGGCCTGTGGAACCACAGGTGAGCATGATGTCTTCAAACCCATCCCCCTATCTTCTCTACTTTCACAGCTATTGTACACAGGCAACATTTTGAGTTGGTGTGGGGTTGGTCTCTAGTTACAGTCCAGTGTTATTTCTCTTAGCTGTGTCATAGTTTAATGGGCAGATGGAGGCACTAAGGCTGGTTTAGCACACCGTTGTATGCTCCCTTTCACTCCACGTCTGTCGACAACAAAGTGAACAGATTGTGAGACTCATGACTCAAAAACTCCTCAAACCATAAAGTAAACATACATTGAGTCATATGACATGCTTGTATGTCACATGAAGACGTCCTGTTCATACTTTGATCTGACAAACAGCTTTCCATACAGATGGAACTACAAAGACTTATTTCATACTTCCTGGTGTGGCTTCAAATTAAAAGTGGCCGGTTGTATTGTGTGCTGCAGAAAATGCTGACATTCTTGCTCAGATTAAAGACAGATTGGTTGGTTAGTTGGTATAAGAGGATACAGACATAAGTGAACTAGTAGAAGCACAGCTTTAATGTGCCCGCATCATGGGCTGTGATCTGGGTGATTTGGATTGTTGGAGTTGTAGAGTTAACAGTTATAATTACACCTGGTTGGAGTGGAAACTGCAGTTTTGTTGATGGAGAAGCTCTCTTGAAACACACTGCAGCAATCAACTTAATCAACACAAAGCTTTTGGTTGTAAACGTGCCATTTTTCCTATGTGCACGGGCCAAATTTGATTTTGTTTAGAGGATTCTGGCAGCCTGATGCTGCCAGTGTGGGCTCATTTCCAGGCTGGACTGACCTTATTAAAAGTGAATGGATTCATGGTGCTGTCATTCAATTTGCAAGTATATTGAAAACATTCAAAACCTGCCTTGTTTGTGGCTTCATGTAACACTTTCTCCCTTCTCCACTGACTCCAGATGTTGCCTGTGTGTTTTAGCTTTGTTCTTATCATCTGTCATTAGGATTCTTTTTTTTCAGGTGGCTTAAAAACACTTCAGTCTTTGCTGTTTGAGTGAACTGGTATTTTTGTAAACATGTGAGATGTCTTAGTTAGATGTCACTAGTTGTGCTGCTTCTCTGTCATGTCCTCCTCCCTGAATTTAGCTCAGCTCTTTCAGGTTGTTTCATCCAGATCATGGATCCAACTCTCTGCTGTTGTTGAACTTCTATACACTCTTTTTAGCTTCAGGGTTGTCATCAGTTCTGTTTCAGTTCACCAGTTTTAAAGTGCAAATCTCCAAGCTAATGACAGAATGTTGATTTTCACACAGAGGAGCCAGCGGTTCTTTGTCAAAGTTTCTTTTTCATCTCAAAGAAGTCTCCCTTTTTCTGAAACTTTTTGTGGTAATGAAAATGAAATGATCACAACCCTGATTATATACTCTTCTCCCATGATTAACTCTTTGATTGACAGGTTGTCCACCCACTCGTTGAAGAAAACAAAAGTATTTTTCAAAAACGTATTTTCTTCAGAGTCACTTCTTTCTGAGTGTGTATCTGTGTGTTTGTGTGAACATGAGTGGTTGTATGAGGTGCTGTTGTTGGGGGTTTGTACTTCTCTGCTGCACATACTGTATCTCCTTATTGTGTGCTGGTGATTAAACACATCCATAATTCATGGGCACCCAGATTTGCAGCAGGGTGACTCAGACAGTATTAGTCATCATCAGAGCGAAGGCTTCAATCCACTACGCATGAATAATCGCAGTTACTGAAGTCAATCTGTTTTGAGGGGGAAGAGGGGGTGATGATGTAATGATGTAATTCGCTGCTGCGTTATTGATCATTACGTTTTGTCTCATTAGCTGCAGGTCATTAGGCTCAGTTGCAGCGTTGTGTTTTAACATCGTAACACGCAAATTCTTCAACGTGTACTGAATCAAACTTGGATGAGTTCATTTTGAGGTCTGATTAGAGCAAATTAAATGAAAAAAAATGCAGAACTGCAGTGGCAAGAAGCTGCATTCTGTCGTATTCGCTAAAACTGGAGGTGAAACTTGATCTCATGGTGCTGCTGGACCCACAAAATAAGCTGTGAAGTCTGGTTACAATTAAACAACTAAAACTACTCGGTTAAGGTTGGGGAAGGTCGTGCTTAAGTTTAAAGAAACTAAGTCCAGTTTCAGACCAAATCCAGTGTTAGGGTAAAACAGGTTTTTGCATTGATTTGAGGAGGGAATGCATTTTCCTTCACAGTCGGCTCGCAATTTATGCTGCAAAATTGTGACACAAAGAAGTTTCCTTTGGTTTGTGTCCAATAGTTTGAAGGAGAGAGACAGTTGTGGTCAAACCACATAGACAGTGAATGAGAATGAGGAGCACTGGTATCAAGAAAGCTGGTAAAACTGTATGTTTCACAGCGATTATATTCAGCAAAAAATAAACTCAGCCCCCTCCGCTCTCACAATCCTGCAGCGATTCACTGCAGCGCCTGGTTTGGTCTGAATACAGCCTAAGATGGGATGTGGCCTGCAGTCCAGTGTCAAAATCAGAAGCTTTCTGCCCCAAACCATGAATGTGTGCATTGTGTATGAGCTGTATGTGGTTCTGTTTGCATGCTGGCCTGTGTTCATGCCCCATAAATACAGTTTGTCTCCATGCTTGGTACCGGGGATGAGACTGAAAATTGAGGAGACTCAGATTGTCTCACGTTGTCCAGTTTGACTTAGTGATGTTGTCAATTAAACTGGACAGGAGACTGAATTCAAAGCAGAACAGATTGTCTGCAAAATGTCTTAATCATCTGAATATGAATGCAGGGCTTTACATTGTCTTGAAGTTACATGTAGTGTTTTTTTACCACTGCCATATTATAATCAGTTATTCTGAAAGTCTGACCCATATTTGTCTCTGGATCCTCTCAGCTTCATCTCCACATTCACTGCCTGTGCTTTTTGTTGTTGTCTATTTTGTTCTGCCTGTGTCACTCTGAGAAATCAAAAGTATGACATGTATGATATGACATTTTTGTTGCACCGGCTACACCTTTTCCCTCCAAAATTAGTCATCTAATATGGGAATAACCGCTTTCACATCAGACTTCACTTTGCCCCTTTCCTTTACGTCTGGCCTCCTTTCTGCTCCCTGAAAAGGTGCAGCCTCTGCAACAAAGTACAACATGTATGTACTTTTATTTTCTGGGGATTTCTTCCCTCCTCCGATGCACTCTTTAAGAAACTGGGTTCTTTAGGAGCTTTGCTTTGATTTGAAGCCATACTTTTAAACTATGTTCCACTGAGGCCAAACTGTCTTCAGGTTTTCCCTCCAAGTAACTAACAAGTCCTTCCTCTGTAGTTTAGGTAAAGCCATTAAGTTAAATCAGCTGTTGTGGTGTTGAGCTGATCTGTAACATTTCCACTCTCAATCAGTTTCAACATGAACAAGTCTTGAATGCCATCAGATTAACATTAAGATGAGGTTAAATACACAGAAAAAGATAAAATGTTCCTCCTTCCTTTTTAGTTCTCTAATACATATATGACTTAATTATAATCTTGACATTTACATCCCTGTGAAATGCAGGGCTGATATTTCTGAATGTCAGCAAATAGGACCTAAATAAGAGGCCCAACCTAATATTTTATCATTTTATGCTTACGCACATTTGGATGTTTTTAAAGGGCAGCATAATTCTCTAATAAATAAAGAAAGAAAATGAGGAAAGAAAATGTATTCACTAGGAGAGCAGGAGCAGGCAGTGGTCATTGAGGCTTTAGTATCAAAATAAGTTTTAAAATCCGTCACTGATGCAGCCTGTGAAAAGACAGAAAACGCTCTTCTTCCTTCATATTATAGCTTTTCAACTCATTGCTGGAAGCCACCTTTACATTCAGAGATGGATAAAGACAGCAGTGCTATCTAGTCCATGTCTGAAAAGGGCTAATGTTCCTGAAGCTTTTACAAAGGTGTTCCTCAGAGAACCCTTTTAGGCTCCTGTATGGCTCCAATCTGACAAACTCCTAAAGATCCCCCGAAGCCCCTGTCCTTGTTAGAGTGCACTGCATGCAGATTGACCCGTCCTCCCCTCGCTGTGTTCTATTTTTGTCATCTGTAAGGTCCGTTCCCATCTGGCTGCTTTAAAGAGCAGCGGCAGTGTGGCTTCGTCAAACTCCTCCGCTACCGCCCCACCCGTTGTGTCGCGGTCGCACTCCTTAAGCGAGCCACTCGCCCCTAGCTTTGAAAATCTTCACCTTCGCAACAGCCAGGAACCCCACCAACACCATCACCTTCCATCTTCATCATCATCATCCTCCTCCTCATCATCATCATCATCCACGCCTGCACGCACTGACCCACAACCCCACCCCCAGCTTAGGCCCTCGCCCCATGAAGTGACCCCTTCAGAGGAGGTCCCGCCCAGGGTAAGGACAGGACGAAAGAGCCCCAGTGTTATCTGGCAGCAGTAGTTTTAGACTTGACGCAATTTTCTGCTTACTGACCAAACGGGACGATTGTCCTGATACCCAAGAAATCAAACTGTCATTATCCTGAGCTGTTTAATTCATTACTTTAATAGCTTCCCACCCTCTGCCTGATTCTTTATGCTATCAATAATTCATTCTTTATTGGATTTTCTTTTCTTGTAGTGCAGAAAAAGACTTGTAGGGGAATTATATATGATCTAATTAAACCCACATTCAATTGAAATACAAGTTTTTGTAATGAGGCTTGTCGGCAGCTAAAAATTCTCTTCTCTAAAACAAGGTTCAGCCTCATAAGGCTTCCTGAGGAAATCAGATATTGTTCTGGATTTATTCCCCCGATAGACAAACTATCATGAGAAAGAGGAAGCTTGCATCACTCTGTGTGATGTGAATCAGTAGTGACATAAATAGAGGTAGCTTGCTGTTATTATGAGCCACAACAATCAGTTTGTGACCTCTTTATGCGAAACACTAGTTAAGGTTGGAGTTGAAAAAATTGTCTTTCTGTCTCATGCTGCTTTTTCTTCTCACCAACTGATTAAGCCTTTTACTGTGCAGCCACAGAAGGACATAAAAAAACTGCAGAGGGAGAGAAAAATAAGCAAAGCAGGAGAGAGCTCTGCATTTAGAGAACAGTTTGTCCCACCTGAATGTATGGCGTGGCGAATGCTTCGGCTAAGTATAGGAAAGACAGGAGAGCTATGTGGTCCTACCCACAAATGTGGGGAGTCCGAATCCAAAAAAGTAAAATAGATCTAAATTCAGTCCACAGACGGGAAAAAAGAAACTGTCTGTTCTAAACAGATCGGCTGGCAAACCGCACCACAACCCTGTCGAGACTTTATAGAACATAGTTTCAATACAGCTCATCAAAGCATCAGATAAACAAAAAGAAATGTCACAAGAATCATGTCAGTCTTGAAATACAGGAGAAGCATGTCGCTAAGAAAAGATTGACCTTTCATTGTCCCTAACTTACACTTGTAAACAAGGCAATATAATGTCTGTTGATGTTATTCTAAATAATGTTGGCTGCTGTGACTGGCAGGTCTACTCTGCACTGCTGTCGTGTTTTGTTGAGCTTTGGCTGCTGCCAAATATTCTGCATTGGCTTGTCTGATTTTTACATCTGAATCAGGAAAATGTTTGACTGTGTGTCATGTGACCACTACTGTGATGATTCTGTTTTACAGTGGTGCTCTGGGGAATGCCAGGTGGAGATGAGTTTAGTTGGTGGAGGATTTGTCTAGAACATGTTTTATGGTGCATGAGTTGGATAAAAAGTCTTGGTCTGCAGCAGGTGACATAGTTTCCTTTCAGGTGAAGGCACATCCACAGCTCATATCAGCAGTGACTTTAGTGAAGGTTTTGTGATAGACTGCTGTTTTTTTTTTGAGTATTTCATGCATTCGCAGCACTATGAAGCACATTCATACACACAGAGTGTGTATGTGTGAGCTGGTCACTGTCTTTATCACAAAAGGTTCCTGTCAGGACTACATCAAGGTCCCCGGTGTTGCCAAGGCGAGACTCGCCTCATCACCATGGCAACGCCTCACACAGCAGCCATGCTGTGCAACGCAACGCTGCCAGGTAAACTGACATAACCCCTCTGATTTGTATGATTGTGTTGTAACATATCTAATGTGTGTATAAATATAAATGATTATGTGTGGGATTATTAAAACTCAATAACTCAATATGAAATGTTTAATGTAATGTATAAATAATGTGATGTAATGTGGAAATGTATAAATAAGTAAAGTCATGCCAACTGTTTGATACACATCTGCATGGTTTGGTTCATCTTGGTAAAATAAACTGTAGGAGATTAAAAATAGTCAGGAAATGACAGAAAATCTGAATTTTTGCAATAGCTTATTAAATTTGTTAATAGTTCAATTTTAATTTATTCTAATGCATTTCCATGCAATACATGGACATTAAATATAAAATAAAATTAGCATCAAATTACAGAGAGAAGAAAAGTTTATAGGCGTTGAAGTGGGCCCAGAATAGTGCCCTGTGGGACTCCACTGATTATATCTTTAGAGGACAATATACAGTATTAGTGCAGCTACTGTGTGTTCGTGCAGAACACATTGTGGGAGTTGAATCAGTCCAGGACTCTGACACAAATGATATCTTAAGAAACTAAAACTCCACAATGTCAATTTGTAAAAGAAAGTCATTTGCACCCTCCAGGAGTCGAAGTGCTGTGAAGCAGTGTGAAACCAGGCTGCTGTTTTCAACTATGTAATTAAAAAGACATGAAAAACAATGACTTTCTGAAAGACACTGGGAAAAACATACTTGTTTGGAGATCTAACACACACACACACACACACAGAGGTGTCTGTACACTCAGTGTCTGCACTGTGCTGCTATAGTCATTGTCTATGGAGTTGTGTGGGAGGGTTTATGTAACAGAGCTAGCTGTCTAACTTTGTGACACACACACACATTCACATCTTTCTATTTCCAAACCACGAGCCTTCTCATGAGAGTCTGTGTCATTTCTCTCCCTTCTTCAGACCCTGCAGCTGTACAACACACACTCTGTTCTTACTGTACAATTATTTATTTAGCATATTTCTGTTCCTCATTGTGGACTTGTTTTTGTGTTAAACAGAATATTCTAAAATTATAATTTTATAGTCAATCAATCAATCAAATTTTATTTATATAGCCCAAATTCACAAAACGCATTTTGCCTTGGAGGGCTTTACAATTTGTACAGGGAGTGACACCCTCTGTCCTTAGACCCTCGGTTCGGGTGAGGAAAATAGTCCTTCCCACTGTAGTTTAGAGTACCACTGTGAATGAGTGTGATGTGTACCCCTTATGTCTCTTTGTATTTATTATTTATTGTTTGTTTTTCTCAAAACAAAAAAATGCTTCATTTATTGAAATTATTGATTATGCAAAAGCCCTACTGAAATTAAAAGCGTAAACACATTTACCCCATTAATTAGGCATATTCTGAGCCACAAAAGCATATTGAATATTATTTTAGCTGTTAGTATGTTGAATCTAATAATATGAAACGCATCAAATCACACCGTGCAGTCAGTCTACAGCCTTACCAGTTAAAAGTCTCTGGCTTCATCTCTGACTCTCTTGACTTCGGTGTCTATTGGCTCTACAGTGCGGCGGAGCCTCGGCTGCTGTGGGAGCGAGTGGAGAAACTGGTTCCCAGACCAACCAGTAACACCGGCAGCGGAGGCTCCAGTTCCTCCAGCAGTTCCAGTAACTCCAGCTCTCAGCCCGGTTCTCACTGCGGCTCTGGAGAAAGGTTCAGGGCCCGCTGTGAGTCCACCCACACTTTTAACAAACATGCAGGAGGTGGACAATATAACCACATTAAAATAGCTTTTTCTAGTAAACAAACACTGACCTTTTCACCTCCACCTCCTTCAGCCTCTTCCAAATCAGAGGGTTCACCCCTCCAACGGCCAGAGAATGCTGGGAAAAAACCAGAGGAGAGGAGGGACTTGGTCAGACCGAGCAGGCCAGCGGTGAGAGCTGACTCAAGCTGACTAGCCAGTACTGTAGCGCGATAGCTGGGATGGATTTAGATCTAGAGCTGTGTGTGTGTGTGTGTGTGTGTGTGTGTGTGTGTGTAGTCATAATGACATGATGAAATATGTGTGATGATTTAGTGTGACCTGATGGGACTTTTGGCTCGTGAGTGTGGGAATGATAGTAAACTGGCTTCTTAGGAGTGACGTGGTGATAAATGGTTGTTTTATCTTTGGTCTGAGCTCACTGGCTGAGGGGTTTCCTGCACTTATCGCTTGCTTTCTCTCCACTGGTCCTTCTGCCTGGGTGGTGGCCATCTTAACTCATGCCTTCTCTAACCACAATAAAGAATTGACATAGTATAATTCTAAGTTTTCATCTTTGCAGCTCTAATACTTTTCTCATTAGAATTAATCAACTAACCTGACCTACAGTAGCTTGAAGAGCATCAGCTGTCCGGCAGTCATCTCTTTTCTAGCTTCATCTTCTGGCTTTGCTGCTCTCGTGTTGACTTCTCATTAGCTGGCATTCCTCTATAACCACTCTTCCTCTCCAGCAGCTTTCTGCTTCCTGCTTTACCTTCTTTCATTTTTTTAACTGAAAATATGATATGACTGATCTTGGCAACGACTCAGATGAAGAATGGCCAAAGTTCCAACACTGGGAGAAAAGTGAGTGAGATAAACTGACCTCTGACTCAGGTTTTTACCTTTCACCTCCTGACTTTTAGGACCTGACGGCTCTGGCCAAGGAGCTGCGTGCAGTTGATGACGTTCGCCCCCCAAATAAAGTGACAGATTATTCATCCTCCAGCGAAGAGTCGGACACCACTGATGAAGATGACGATGAAGAGGTAGACCAGGAGGCAGGCGAGGAGTCGACCTCTGGCCCAGAGGACTCCAGAGCTGTGTACGTATACAACCTTAACCTCTGATCTCGTACACAAGGTCAGATTCCTCTTTAACACAACTGCAGCGCCCTGTTAGCTCACCTGATACGCGTTCGTGTTGAATAGTTCTTTGTCTCTCCTGCAGCTCCTCCAGGCTGAGTAATGGAGAGACAGAGTCGGTGAAGACTATGATTGTTCACGATGAAGGCGAAAGCGACGCAGGCTCGACACCCTGCAAAGACAGCACGCTGATCGTCAGACAGGTACCGGCTGAACGGAAAGAAAACAACAAACATCAGCTAAACAAAGCAGTCATTCACCACATACTTTGAGTTATTCTGTTGTGTATTTTGTTCATTCATACCCATTCCCAAGTGTGTGTTTTTCCATTTTGTTTGCATGTTCTGTTCTTGTATACGTCATGACCGGTGGAGAGCAGCTTAGTGTTATAAAGTGCTGAAGTTCAGTAATGGGGATTTATTCTAACATTAGATATTCAATTAGGTTTTACATTTTTTTTAGGTGTTACATTTTAGATCCATTTAGGACTTCAGGTTGATACTTTAGCCATTATGACGTGTATTTAGTACCACTGAATGACTCAGCATATTGTTTTAGCATATAATTCACGACTAACAAGAGTTTTCTTTGCGCCTGTAGAATAGCCACTGTAGTTTGCCCTTTGCTCTAGCTAACACCTTCCCTTCACCTGAACTCATCAGGAACACATCTAGACCCAAAGTCGTCTACCCCTCTTTCTACTTCCAGAGTGCAGGTGACAACAGAAAGCGTCCGAGCCCTGGCCCGGGCCAAGCCCAGACCCCCGTCCGGCTTGCGGGCTTCGCCCCAAGTCCCGGCTCGGGCTCGGGCCCGGCCCTCGGCCAGCACACCCCAGTCCCCACCACCATCATCATCACCACCACCATCACCCCACACAGCACTCGGACAGGAACGGCTTTGCTGGTCGCATCCACCACCTCCCAGACCTGATCCAGCAGAGCCATCATTCCTCCCCCTCCTCCACTGCATCCAACTCCCCTTCCTCCTCCAGCCTTGCCAGCCCCTCCTCCATGTCCCCTCAGAGTCCCCTGGACAAGCTCGGCATCCTCACAGAGGTATGTCCCCCAGGCCCCAAACATTGAGTGATCTACGCTTCTAATTTTTCTGTCCTGGTTTGGGTAGGCCACCCTCTGCTGGTCACTGTTGGCACTGATGTTTTTTTTCTTCCATTGGTGTAAGCTTCCTGCAGAGAGATGTGGAATTACAGCTAAAAGACAAAGTAGACTTAGATTTTTTAAAATGTTTTATTTGCTCTGTGAACAGGCATCTTGAGTTCATTGTACATGTTTTTAAGTACTTTGGTTTAAAATCCAGTACTACAATAATGTGGTCCCACCGCTCCTCAGTCAGTTTTATATTTATGATCACAGATCTGTTAGTTGAGTGTCCTCGGAGGCTAGTTGTGCTTTTACAAGCACCGCCCCCCTCAGCCTCTAAATCTCCTTATTGCCTATTTTCATCAAACGAGTCATATTTTCACATTCCCCACACAATAGATCACAGCAAACAGAGCTGTTAGAAGCACCACGGCAAGTATGTTTCCCCAGAAAATCCTTTTTTTTAAACCAAATTTTTGTTTCTCCTTCTGTTCTTTTTGTCAGCAGCACTCCATATGTTTTACCCTCCACCATTGTTTTTGCCTTTTTCCTCAGTATATCATTTTACCCTCCAATTGAATGCTCGTTGTATTTGCATGCAAAACATACCCAAATATATCATTTTGCCTGCTTGTTGGACTGCATTGTCTTGTTAACTGTTTACATGAAGCGTTATCTGTAGACATTTTATTCTGTAAAAGTGTTTGACCTTTCAAAAATGTGATATTCTGTCACCACTAACTGTCATTCTGTCTCACTGTAGAGCCAATCTAGTAACAACATGCAGAAACACAAGTCCTCTTCCTCCTTCACTCCGTTCATCGACCCACGCCTCCTCCAAGTCTCTCCATCCACCGGCAGCGCCCTCAACAACGTTGGTAAGTCTCGTCCCCACTGGCTGCTGGGAATAATCAGATACCAAAAGGTTCAGATGCACAGCAAGTTTTAGGTACTTTCTTTAAACGTGTGATTCCAGGCGTCCACAGGCCTTTTCATCGAAAGATCCAGGAACTGGAGAAAACTCAGGACCTGTGAGGTTTAGAAGCTACAAACGTTTCATGAGTGTGATCTGTTTTCTATTTGCCGCTCGCGTTCATGAACATTAAGTTTGGAAAATCAGAAGTTACAAAACTGGGACAGTTCAGATTGAGAACAGTAACAGTGTTGAGGAGTAAATTTACAGAGAAACATTCATAACCAAAGCAAAGCAGCATGGACTCTGTGAGCTCGTTAGCTGCCACAGTTTATAAGCAATGCTTTCTTATCGAGGCAGTCCTCTTGTTCCCATCATCCCGCAGAGGTTAGGTCATCATCAAGGCTAGATCTTTCCAGTCTTAAGGACTCTGGTATGCGGAGCCATTACCTCACCTGATGCAGCTGGTGACCAGCCATTGACCCCTTAACTATACTAGATGGTTCATTCTACATGTAATCGCTGATTTGATAAGTTTAGATTTTCCTACAGGCGTCTAGAGTCCAGATGGCAACTGAAGTGAGGCAGAGAGAGCAGTGGTTGACTTTCTGACTATGAAATGATATGATGCTGTGGCTGCATGGCATTCTGAGGTTGCATAGATTATGTCACTGTGTTGCTGTGAACTGAGTGACCTACAAACAAAGCTGCAATTTGAAGGAAATGTTGACAGACTTTAAACCACCTTATAGATCTGAGTAGATCATTTCCTTGGATAATGGTCAAATTATGCTCCGTTCTCAATCAAACGGTCCCAGCCTTCAGGTTCAGACTTTGAAAATCAGTGCTGTACTCAAAATGAACAAAAGTAAATGAAGGAGATCTGTCCATCTTTCTAATGCTGATCATTTGACTGGCCCCCACCCTGCCCGGTAAACTCTACATCCTACACTGTCCTACCTAAGCCCTTCCCTTTGACCTTTTAGGCTATGGTAATGACGCCCGGCTGGCAGAGGCGCTAAGGGCCGACCCTTCTCGGAAGGGCTCTGTGGTCAACGTTAACCCGGTCAACACTCGCCCGCAAAGCGACACGCCAGAGATCCGCAAATACAAGAAGAGATTCAACTCTGAGATTCTGTGTGCAGCACTCTGGGGTAAGAACAAAGGCACACGGTTACCAAAGTAACAAAGAACAAAGTAGTAGTTACACATCAGTAAACGGGTAGCTTGTTAATTGTGACAAAACCATGAACAACAAGATGTCCACCTACACAGCTTGTCTGTTGATCTTTAAGTTAGAAAGCTAGAAAACTCTTGACCACAAGGTGGCAGCAATGCCCTGATAAAGCTACATACTGACCAGATTGCACACTGTATTTGCAGCTGTGCTCCATGTTATTGGTGTTTTCCTAAGTGTTTATCTGTGTGTGTGTGTGTGTGTGTGTGTGTGTGTGTGTAGGAGTGAACCTTTTGGTGGGAACAGAGAGCGGTCTGATGCTTTTGGATCGCAGTGGTCAGGGGAAAGTTTACCCTCTGATCAACAGACGGCGTTTCCAGCAGATGGATGTCCTGGAGGGACTCAACGTCCTGGTCACTATATCAGGTACAAACACACACACACACATCATGCACACACATTTTAAACTTCATGTAGTCAAATGAGTCCGACTGGAACCAAAACCTCCATGTTAATGTACAAGCCTGATTCCTAAAAACAAAAGTTGTGACGCTGTGTAAACATCCATGATTTCCAAAATGTCTGACCACGGCACACTTTCCATTAGTTAATCGGCTATTTGCTCAGACCCAGAGAAGTCAGCAGCATTACTGGATGTTATTGATATCTGGATTTCTCTTTGCATGTTCAAGTCTTAACTTGCGTTTGTAGATGCAGCAGCGAACGGTTTTCTGAAATGTTCCTGGACCCATGTAGTAATATCCTTTGTACACTGTGTTTCAAATTATTATGCAAATACGATTTCAATTAAACAAACATTTGATTTTTAGTTTTTCAATGAAAGTTTTCAATTGTGCATCTTCCCGTGTATGTTTAGATGACATTGACATCAATCTCGGATAGGTTTGGTAATTTGTTTGCCAAGTGAGCCTCATTAACAGGAAACTACTTAAGGATTTTGTTCCACATTTTTAAGCCACAAGTCACAGGTTTCATGCAATATGGAAAAAAGAAAGATCTTTCTGTAGATAAAAAGCAATAAAAGTGCATATTTTGCAATATCTTGCAAAAGGTAAGAAAACACTGGATATTTCATGAAAAATTAAGAGTTTACAGTACCAGTTGTGTTAGTTTAGATAAATGTGTGTTAAGGAAAGTTTCTGTAAGGCAAATTTATCATTTATATTTATATTATTTTATATTAAGAGAGCAGCTGTGAAGCGACTGCCACTGATGAGTAGAAAACAGGTATTTGAAGCTGCTGGTGCCTCAGGAGTCCCAAAAACCTCTTGATGCAGGATACTCCAGAGGCTTGCTGATGTGCATAAAGTTATATTTCATCTACCCTTAAACAATTCCCACGTCCTGCAGTGGGCTCAGAAATACATGATGACTAATTTTCAACAGTTTCATTCACTGATAAATGCCGTGCTACAGTGGATGGTCCAGATGGATGTAGTTCTGGATGGTTGGTGGATGGCCACCATGTCCCAACAAGGCTGCAACATCAGCAAGGAAGGTGGTGGAGGGATGGGCTGGAATCATAGGAGATGAGTTGGTAGGCCCCTTTAAGATGCCTGAAGGTGTCAGAATGACCTCTACAAAATATGTGGAGTTCCTAACTGCCCGTTTCCTGCCATGGTATAAAAAGAAGAACTTTGCCTTCTGGAATAAAATCATTTTCATGCAAGACAAAGCACCATCCCATGCTGCAAGAAGTACCATTGAGGCCTTGGCTGCTTTGGGCATAAAGGGGGAAAAAATCATGATATGGCCGCCATCATCCCCTCACATCAACCCTATTGAGGACCTGTGGAGCATCCTTAAAAGGAAGCTCTATGAGGGCGGGCGGCAGTTTACCTCAAAACAGCAGCTCTGGGAGGTGATTCTGGCATCTTCAAAGGAAATACAGGCAGAAACTGTACATGGACTTACAAATTCAATGGATGAGAGAGTTGTTAAGGTGATATCAAAGAAGGGCTCCTATGCTAATATGTAACTCCATCTGTAAATTGTTTGTTTATGATTGAAATAGCTTTGATTAGACAAAAATTACCCCCTCATGCAAAAAATACAACTGATTTCTGTTTTCAATCCTTTAGAAACTATTGAGTGTTTTAAAACTCTGTTTTGCATAATCATTTGGAACACAGTGTACAATCATATTAGTTTTTAATGCAGTGAGTTCGCTGGATGCTCTTGATATTTGAATGATTTCATGGATTGAAGATGGCAAAACCAACACATTATTTGGACTGTTTGCCCACACAGTTTTTCACAAAGTGGTGAACCCTGGCCCATTCTTTCTTGTGAACGATATACATACCCAATCATGACACCTGTTATCACCTGTTACCAGTGAACCTGTTTACCAGTGGAAGGTTTCAAACAGGCTTTTCAGCTTTACACAACTTTCACTCTGTTCTTGTTCTTGTTCAAACTTGTTATGTGTTGCAGGCGTTAAATTCAGAATGAGTATGTATGTTTACAGAAAACCATAAGGTATATTAGTTTGAACATTAAATATCTTGTATTGTTCTCTATTCAAGTGAATTTAGGTTGAAAAGCATTTGATAAATCATTGCATTAAGCTTCTATTTATGTTTCACACAGTGTGCCAACTCTTTAGGAATCAGGGTTGCATATTTGAGTCAGTTGTGAGACTGAAGAGAAGTTTCACTTCCGTTTATCCCGCTGTGTCAGCTCATGGTGCACAGTCACACTACAGAGTGTGTGTGTGAGAGAGTGTGTGTTTTAACTCAACTACATCTCTTCCTGGATTGTGTACACATACCTGCAAACACACACTAAAACGTCCCCAGATTAATTGTTTGCGTCTGTTTCTGTTGTTGCATAAATATTTTTAAACGCTCACACACAGCTGAGTTGCAGGATTTTCTCAGATTGAAAGTGCATTCATGTTCATACTTCTCCTCTTTCTCACAAACACACACACACACACACACACACACACACACACTGCAGTCATAAGTGTCACAACAGATATTTTGAGCTAAACGGATGTTGAGTAAATCTCAGCTCGCTGAGACCACGTCGTGTGTGTACGATATGTAACCCACACACTTGAGCTTTCCATGATGGAAGGAAACGCCACCAAGAGAGTGACATACGTCCATTTCCTGCCATGAAATAGTTTGTGTCACCACTAAACAAAAGCCTCACACGCTAAATGTCTGACCTTCAGTGTTAAATCTGTTCACAGCTTCATTTCTTCGGTTTCTTCTGACATTAGTTGACGTGGTTCTCTGAGAGCAACAGGAACAAGGTGTACTTTAAGATAAGATAGACTTTAATGATCCCAGCCTGCAGAAATTCTCTTGTCACAGCAGCTCATATACACAAAGTGGATAAGAACTTGACTGTGCACTCGATTCTTGCCAAATGATACAGAAGTAATAGTTCAGTGTCAGTGTGTATGTGATTTGTGTATGAGGGGCCATTAGAATCAGATTCATAGATGTCAGTTGTTGCTTTTTGTGTCTTCTCCAGATGCCTCCTGGGTTTAGCAACAGAAAACTGAGCTCTGAATATTAGATTATAGAATTCAGAGCTTGAATTCTATAATCCAACTCAGGTGTAATGACACCACCTGCATGTAGACGCATTAAGTATCATCTCCACGATGCACACACAGTTGAGTTGCAGGATTTCTCAGATTGAAAGTGCATCCATGTTCTTACTTCTCCTCTTTCTCAATAACACACACACACACACACACACAGTGCAGTCATAACTGTCACAACAGATATTTGAGCTAAACGGATGTTGAGTAAATCTCACGACCACGTCGTGTGTGTACGATATGTAACGCTGACACACACTTGAGCTTTCCATGATGGAAGGAAACGCCACCAAGAGTACCAACTCAGGTGTAATGACGCCACCTGCACGTAGACACATTAAGTATCATCTCCACGATGCAATTTTGTCACCAAACACAACAATCCTCAGGAAAATGAAGGCTTGTTATAGGCTAAAAGAAGAACAAACTCACTTCTAGTAATGTTTTTCTCATGTTAATCCAGACACCAACCTTGTTACTTAGACTGTGTTCATTACTGTGCAGTGCTCATCAGTAGAATAGCTGCTGTCATAGAGCGAGGCTGTGAGGAAAACAGAAAGCAATTCCACCTGGAAAACTTGCTCAACTTTAACCATACACTGAAACTCTAACTGTGAAGATGGTTTACTGCATTTCATCATGTCAGAAACATGACTTGCACTTACAGTTTGCTTCTCATGAATATTACTGCATTTTCACACAGAAATAGAAATACCACTCAGCAGCCAAAAAGGACATTATTATTATGTTATTGTGGACTCCACAAACGCGTTTAGTATACCAGCTTTACTGTGAGACCAAAGTGTTTCATCAGGGTCTGCACAGACCGATATTCATGAATGTTAAGTTTGTAGTGATCAGCTTCATGTGTGAATTTTAAAGGAGAAACACCAGTTCACTAATTCTTAGGAAGTTTGGCATAGAAAATCAATCTGACCTGATTTGACCTTTCTCGATCAACAACAGGTAAGAAGAACAAGCTCCGTGTGTACTACCTGTCCTGGCTGAGGAACAAGATCCTGCACAATGACCCCGAGGTGGAGAAGAAGCAGGGCTGGACCACCGTGGGAGACCTGGAGGGCTGCGTCCACTACAAAGTTGGTAAGTCACGTTCTCACAGCAGTATTACAAACACATTCATGCGTATAAATACTGTAATGTTTGGGCCTCCCTGTGGCCTAGTGGTCTAAGATGCAGACCATGGGGGCACTCTGGTAGCTCACCTGGTAGAGCCTGTGCTCATTGTACAAAGGCCCAGTCCCTACCACAGCCCCATTCCAACATATACTATGTGATGTATCAGTTTCCTGGTTCAATTCCGGCTTGGGACCTTGATTTTCTCTTTCATTTAATCTTTCCAGTCTGTTTCTGCTTTCATCACTAATTCCTCTGATTGACTTTGTTTTTAAATCATGTCAACCTCTGAGCTTCAATAGAATGAGATTTGTTATGAATGCATGCTTCCCATCAGAGATAAACCGACCACATGTGGTTTCAAATGGCCGACAGCAGATACATAGTGAGTGTACATGTAGGAGAGCAGCATGTCGATGGAAGGAAAGCCCTCGATTAAGTAATAATGCGGTAAAGACATCCGAGTGGACATGTAACTACACCGTCCTGTCTAAAACTCAGAATGTCCTCTGTGATGGTAAGGCCACTGTGCAAAGGCCAGTACTTCCTGTTGGAAACCCCTCTCAATTGATCAGAGCTCTCTGATGTAAAATCCATTTCCTGTTGAGGAGTTTTATTCATGCGTGCCCATCAATGTCAGATTGCATTTTTTTGGACGCACAGCCAGCAGAGACAGAAGCAGCACGGGTGGAAAGTACAGGAGTTTCCAGAGATAAAATCAATATTTGGGGAAAACTCCCAACTCTGCACACTTTTCTGTTTTTCAGAGTTTTGCTGCACATCAGAAATACTACATTCAAATATTTTTTTTACATCTGTGGATGTAGGTGGAGGTAAATAAACTGAGCGGGGAAAGTTGGACTAGAATTTCTTGCATTGAATGATTCTCAAAAAACATCTACAGATGTTGCTGAAGATGCTGTTGAATCCTCTCATATTTACAGTCAATGAATCATTCATACCCCAGAACATGATACTGTCATGCATATGCCATGAGTAAGATATAACTATATGGCACATATAGTGAATTACTTTCATTTTGCACTGCAAGTATTCTGCACTTTGAGAATTTACTTTGGCACACTTTGCATTTCTCACTGAATGTTGCATCAGGAAAGGAAATGAACTCATCGTGTGTGGAGTCCCAAAATTCTGAATGAACATAATTTCAAATCAATTTTATTTTTAAAACTTTAAAACCCGTCACTGAATGAGATGATTTTATTGGTATAGAGTCAGATCACGAAGCCTGACAGCTGCAGTGTTTCAAACATTACAAATATAATCTGGCTGTTTGGTGATTTACGATGCAGCAGCTCTTCTCATGTTGTTTTGATTTTTCTTCCCCAGTCAAATATGAGAGGATCAAATTTTTGGTTCTGGCTTTGAAGAACTCTGTGGAGGTCTACGCCTGGGCACCCAAACCCTACCACAAGTTCATGGCCTTCAAGGTGAGTCCACATCCTTTGTTGTGAATGATGAATGTTGAGGCTTTAAAACAGGTGACAGGTGAAGTTCTTAGATAGTCCAGATTCATTGATCACTGTTTGTACAGCTGCTTGTCAACATTGATAATCTCTGCCCTGGCAAATATTTACTGATCTGATGTTCAAGCGTCGGCTGGCTGACTGAACCTGTTTTTCTGACCTATGTGCTTCAGTCTTTCGGTGACCTGGTGCACAAGCCCCTGCTGGTCGACCTGACTGTGGAGGAAGGTCAGAGGTTAAAGGTCATCTACGGCTCATGTTCAGGCTTCCACGCTGTGGATGTCGACTCTGGCGCCGTCTATGACATCTACCTACCCACACACGTAAGAACGCACATACGTACGATCTCACATGCATTGTTGGCTGGTGTCTTTATCAGTTTTGCACAGTTCTAAGATGTTTGTTCAGTTGGTCTCAGAGAAAGTATTGAGCAGTCGTCACCATGTTGGTGTTGTGTGTCCCTGCAGATCCAGACCAGTATCCAGTCTCACGCCATCATCATATTGCCCAACACTGACGGCATCGAGCTGCTGGTGTGCTACGAGGACGAGGGCGTTTACGTCAACACCTATGGACGCATCACCAAGGACGTGGTGCTGCAGTGGGGGGAGATGCCGACCTCAGTGGGTGAGTCACATGAGCAAAATACTACGCGAACACACACCTCCTCATACATTGTCTTTCTTCATACATTTATCTATACAAGTGTTTTGAGATGAGGTCTAAACATCATGATGAATCAGATTCTTCATGACTTTGATCACTGATTAATCATTAATCTAACACATGCTAACGTATGCACACAGCTATTGTATTTCACCAACACAAGTCGCTTTCATTGATCATTTATATGTCGCTGCAGAGGACACACACACACACACACTTGAAACACTTGTTCAGTATCAGTGAGATCTTAAAACCTTCTATCTGCCTTTAAACATTTCATTCTTTTAAATGTCAGTGTGTGGGTTAACTCGAGTCTCTCTCTGCAGCCTACATTCGTTCTAACCAGATCATGGGTTGGGGAGAGAAGGCCATAGAGATCCGCTCGGTGGAGACCGGCCACCTGGACGGCGTCTTCATGCACAAGAGAGCCCAGAGACTCAAGTTCCTCTGTGAAAGAAATGACAAGGTGAGACGTCCATGTGGACGTGATCCCGATCTGATCTGTAAGCTGGGATAAATGACTCATCAGAACTGGTATTAGGCGTGGCACAATATATAGGCATTGACAATAAACATGATATTTAAAAATGAAACATTGAAGTCATGTTAATTAAACACATAGAATAATATTGTGTAAATAATGCAGAGCCTCTTAAATCAAATCTGATTCTTTCCATTCTCACTAAGTGGTTCACATTCAGTGTCATTGTCAACTTTTGTACATTGATGGTCACAGACTCTCTCCACCTCCATACGTATTTTGAGAGTAATTCATTTGTCAAAAATGGTCAAAGATGAATTTGCGCTTTTATATTAGTCTCTATAAATATTGTGATAACTTAGTTACAGTGAATTCTTTCGATTATCACGTGGTGAAAACCTAATACAAAACCTCCAGTTTCTAGTGGTGTGGGGCTTAATCATTAATCATTAATCATTAATCATTGCACACTGATTTCCACACATCAAACATGATGGATATGGTAACTATCAGTCTTACCGAGGTCTTCCAGTCACACATGGTGGCTCAGCCTCTGCTGCTTCAGCTCTGTCAGCTGTGCAAGTGGCTGAAGTGACTCTAGTTTCTCTTCCCTCTTAACCTTACCAGGCTGTTGAGACTAACGAGAAGTGCAGCAAGAGGGAACCTTTCTGTGGCTGTCCATGTGGGAAATGATGTGAGCTATTGCGGACTGCAGCTTAGTCAATTAGCTGATCTTTGTGCCTCAGCTATATGGTCATCTTTCTTATTGGAAATTAGTAGGAAATGTCATAAGAGAAAGCACAGCTCTAACACAAGAGGTGCTTCTACATGACACGTGTCTACATTAATAAGAATATATGATCAGCCTCATTGAGAGAAAGATTTCTGTGGACCTGAAGACTAAAAACAAGGTGGTCTGAATGATGCATGGGTGCTCTAATAAGCCATCTGTAATGCTAGATGACCAACCCAAAAGGTCACATGTCACCCGCTGCTCATCGAGCTCCACTGGCTACCTGTTGGAGCCCACATTAAATTCAAATCTCTAATGCTCGCCTACAAAGTTGTCGCTGGTACTGCACCTACCTACTTGAACGCCCTTATACAGGCATATGACCGTTGCGCTCTTCCAATGAACAACACCTGGCTCTGCCACCCATTCGTTCAAGGCAAGCTCTTCTCGTTTGTTGTTTCCCGTTGGTGGAACACACTACAAGTTCCTAACAGAGCAGGCGCGTCCCTCTCTACCTTTAAAAAAACCCCTGAAGAACCAGCTCTTCAGAGAGGACCTTCTCTCCTAGCACTACACGACAATGTCACTAACACTTATTGCTGCTTGCTTCTTATCGCTCTATACCTTGATTGTTCCCTTTTCTGTAAGTCGCTTTAGATAAAAGCGTCTGCGAAATGGAAATGTAATGCCACCCACCTGTCAATCAAAGCGGCCACGCTGTTAATTATGTGAAACTTTAGCCATAATATCATTTGAACAGGTGAGTTGTATATAAATTCACCCTCAGTACAGTTGTCATGAACGGGGAAATTAGCTATAGAGACCAAAACAGTTTTTTGTACCAGGCTGTAAACATGTTTATTTCTGCTGTGAAGAAGCCTCTTGGACGAGAGCTGAAACGTCTCCATGGATCTATAAATTCTCTTCTATTCTATAAGTTCTATGTTCATCAGAACACTGTTTAGTGGTGAGATAAATGACTCCACCTGTCTGTTTCTCCTCTTCAGGTGTTCTTTGCCTCCGTTCGGTCCGGAGGCTCCAGCCAGGTCTACTTCATGACTCTTGGCCGAAGCAACCTGCTCAGCTGGTAGAGGTCCACACCCCTGCCCTCTTCCTCCTCCTTCTCCTCATCCTCCTCATTGTCCTCCACCCTCACTAACACTGGATCTCAGAACCCACCGTCGATGTCTTGTCAGCACTCAGACAACCAAAAGAGAACAAGAACCAACCAGCCCTCTGAAGCAGACGACAACAATGACTTCACCCGTTTTCTGGAGCTGCACTGAGGCTCCGGAGCCGCCTGTGACGCAAACCGGTCGAGTCATGCAGTCGTTGCCCACTGAAATACCTGAAGTGACAACTTGCATACAAAATGAAATCAACGATTAATTAATATACGAGAGAAAGTAGAAATAAATTAAATGTGAATTGAAGAAAAGGGGGCAAACAACTTTTTGTTTCCCTCTCCGTTTTTTCTCGGCGCTCATCGGATTATGATGGGATAGATTTTGTACCTCTGCATCATTTCCGTGCTCCTGGGCTGGTCAGTAAGCTTGAGGTCTCCTAACTACTAGTACTGCTACCACTATTATTACTACTACTGCTACTACCCTCTGCAGGTCTGCCTCTTTTAAGAGAGTTTCCCCCCCTCTGCCCCACGCTCCTGCCCTCCGCCCTCTCTTCTGAGCGTTTCATGGGGCTGGTGAGGTAGGAGTCTGTTGTATTAATGCTACAGTAGTGTGTGTAAATGTACTTCTTTTTGGTCCAATTACTGCTGACATGCTGGTTAGAGGTCGAGACCGTCAGCCTCCAGGGGTAAACTGTAAAACCCCGGCGCCAGTGGGGCTCGTCACGGTGACAAGCAGGCGAGAGGGGCCTAATGTTTGAGGTTCTACCGTAAGTCTGATCGATGGGACTCGGCAGGAGTGTGTGTGTGTGTGTCGTTGAAGTATTGTGTTGTTCGGACAGGTGCTTTAAAGAAAGGGGGATGATAAAGAGAGAAAGAGACGTTGAAGCAGATGGATTTCAGAATAGTATTTTTTGAATTATTACTATTATTATTCCTTGAAGATAAGTGTAACTATGTGGAGTAAAACATGTCTTTTACCTTGTTTTTTGTTTTTTTAAGATTTATGCACATCCACCCACAGTCCAGTTTGCTTGCTTTTACTTTGAACCCACAGAAATGCAAGGTGTGTTTGTCTAAGAAGAAAGTGATGTGGGTGTGGTCCAAAAAATAAAGTAAAAAAAAATGGTGTCTATGTACAATAAAAGTTCATTTAATCTTCCAGATCAATGGTCAGTAGTTTTCCCTCACCGGTCAAACATGATGACCTAAACTCATCTCTAGCAGGACGGTCAGCCGATGTTTCTCGACTCCAGAAACTTGAACTGCTGTGAACGGTTAGATATAAAATGAAAGGATGATAAAGGAGCGATAGAGTAGAGAGAGTTCAGTATGTGTGTGTTTGTGCGGACGTCGACGAATCGTTGAGGTAAAGGCATGGTCAGCAAGTTTATTTCAGCAGAGGAGCTTTTTTCTGGAAGGCGCTTTTTCTCTCTTCCATTTCATTTTTCACTTCATTCTTTGGTTCGTATGAATGCAATGCACTAAGTGTCAAGAATGTAGAAAGACATATTACTGTGTGGTGGTCCAAGGCATGAGATGATGTTTTTTTTTGCTTTGTATCTTGTCACAAGTGATCAATCCTAGATGTTCAATTTCGAGTTAAGACGATTGAAAGCTGCAGCAGTGGAGCCTCTACGACAGGTGTAGATATTTTCCGGGGTGAAGGGGAGGTGTCGGGGGGGATTCTGTGTTTGTTTTTCCTCCTTTTCCACAGCTGTGAGGATCTGTCAGAGCTGAGGAGGGTTTTCTGGCAGCCTCTTTTCCCATCAAACGAGGACGTAAACCTTTTCAATTCACACCTAGACTGAATTTCAGTATTACTGTGATGATGTCACGAAGCAGGAGCAGACAATTTCCTCACTCGGCTGTCTGTGAAGAAACTGAAGACAGAAACCCACTCCCCCCACACACACACTTCCTGCTCCACCTGTTATTTAAGTTGTCTGTATATGTGAAAGACTGAGCAGCAAACAGCAGCATCGATCGCCTTCAGGCCTCCTTCTTCTGCCGGGCTGGACTTTCCTCCGTTTCCACAGCGACTCTTGACAGATTGCACATTCACTGAAAAAAAGGAGGGGGCAAAACAGAGTCCAATTATGTGCTTTCAATTCATGTCCAGACACATCAGGTCACAAACAAGTTGACCTTGACAGCGTTTTTTCCTCTGACGACAACTATTACACACATGATGAGCAGTGTTTTGACAGGTTACTGTCAGTCATGCAGTAACAGTTTCTGTCACAAACTTTTTTTCCCTCCTCCTATAGAAAAGCAGTTTGGACCCCAATGCTGTGTCGCCTGAGGTCTGTGTGTGCAGTAATATCCGCTGTGTCTCTCTTATTGCATCAAGGCCTTGATGAGTGGCTGTATTGACTTCATGGAAAAATATGGTGGTTATATTATTGATTTTATTAATGGAAAAAGGATGAGATATGTAAGTCTATATCTGATGACATTGGGGAAAAGTGCCAAGAAGGCAGCATTTAAAACGTGTAAACCTTGTTATGAGAACCACTACTTGGAAATCCTTTAAAAAAAAAATCACTTGAAGCATTGTGTATTCTTAAGTTTTAGCGTTAGTCAAGAAGCTTAACAATAGTTTCTGTTGTTTCTGTAAGTCTATGTACACGTAAATATGCGACTGCGGTGGTTTAATATTATTACGCTCACCTTAGGTGGAGAAAATGTTTACATCATGGTATTTATGTTTAATGCATATGCGTCTTGTTTGTTTTTGAGCCCGTTTTTGTTTTGTTTTGTTTTGTTTTCTTTCGGTCATCTCCCCCTACCCCACTAAATAACCTACTTACAAAACAATAAAGAACACACGTGTTGTTCATTTTCAGGTATTCGCATAGCGCTGCTTAAACGTGGAAACATTGCAGTTCTGTTCCCCGCAGGCTTGGACGTGAGGCGACGTGTTTTTCCTCTGCTGTTTCTGCCATGCTACTCTAACTTATGTCCTCTCTGTGTATGACAGGAAGTCATGTATTTTCCTGAAGGTTTTTTTTTCTTTGAATAAACTTTAAAAGTAATTTTAAAAGAAGTGTCCTTTTTTTTTGCGTCTCAGGCCTCTGCTGCTGTTTGTTCCCCAAACATGTTGAAAACAGAAATGTCGTAACACGTGTTGGCTAACTGAAACACCTCAAACACGTCAGTTGCACATTTTGCTCCGTTCCACTGTAACCACTGCTCCATATTTCCACTTGTTTGTTTTCACATAAACACACAATCTGTGAATGACTGTTCAACGGCCATTCACAAGTGCAGCAATGTTGAGTTGGCCATTCACAAGAAGAGTCACTCAGATGTAAATAGTAGCAGTGTGTTGTACATTTTGACATGACTTGAGCCCATTCTGTGGTGTTTGTTTGTCTGGTTTCTGTGTGAGTGGGCTGATGAAAAGAGAAGTTAAGGACATGGGTAATTTTTTGACACAACATACATTGTGGTATACGCAACACTTCGGCATCAACAGTCTCATCAACAGCGTCCATCTTCAATGGGCCAAGAACTCAGAAGAATTCACTTGAGGCTAAAATGATTAACACATATTTATAACTCATTTTATTTGTAATGTATAAAAGTTATTTAATGTCGTGATTTTGCAATTTGGTGCCCCAAAGTGGCAGAAAGCAATTAGATTTGTTTTTGTAAGTGTGAAGACAAGTTGGTCAGAAAATAAGATGTTATTTTGCCGAATTTGCCCCAGTGATTGTAGCGATGTGGAGATGTGATGAGCTTTGACCAATTGTTGTCATGGTAGGGAGAGGAGGCTCTTATTTCTCCAAACTTTAGTTAACATTAAAGCGACATTGTGCAACTATTCTGCAAACTGTGATGCTGTTAGGTAACGTTAGCTAATCCTAGCTCAGTTTGTTAGCCAGGCCACCTGGACTGTGAGCTCAGAGCACCAGGGGGAGTGTTTGTGTTTGTACCACCAGCAAGAGGAGGTTTTCAGCAGGAGGCAGGAGTGGAGCGGTGTGCCAGAATCAGAGCTAGATGAGTGGGCAGTGTAAGCAGGGTTAACCGCTTCTATTGACATAGTTAATGTGGTGAAGAGACCACAGAAGATATTGATGGAGGAAAAGGAGAGAGTGACCAACCAAGAAGCCACCAGACATGAGTAAATCTTGGTTAGCTGCTATGTCTTTTGCTGTGTTGCTGCACTTGCTTCCTGTTTGTCAAGTTGTCAACTTGCTAGTTTTTGATCATAAGAAATATAATCAGAACAAATACACGTACACAGCTGTCCATATTTACCACAGTGGTAATGCACAATGAAACTGGGATGCTAAATCACAAAATTACCAATTTCTACGCAGTGTTGATTTAATGGTGGTGCACATCTTGGGCTCAGGCTCTATAAAAGTTGACCAACACAAAGGTTGATAATGCTGCCGCACCTTTTTAATCTCAGTTTCCAGTTAGGCAATGTCATTGTGTAGTTTCCTTTGAGAGCAGTCTTCTCTTTAAATCATCATCGTTTAAAGATGTTCAAATACAGTGTGTGCTGATATGATACTGCTACTTCCTCCAGCAGATGAAAAACAATGCAGGTCTGTGAAATTGTTTAGTCATCTATCCTGAGTTATCGAGTATCAGGATACCAATGAGGTGATCTGGAGAATTCCCAAACCATGCAACCTCTACTGTTTTCTCAACGGCCAGTCATTCAAGTTTAATGAATGACGTGTCCTGTCTTTCACCTTTTAACCTGCATGTGGTAAAGATGCTGACAGAACACTGCTGCTGCGTGTGACAGGCCCGTTTTGGTCATTTCTTACTGAGTATTGTGTCGAAAGACGATAAGAAACACATCAATTCCAATAAATGATAAAAACAGGTGCTCTGCAGCTGAAGATGCTTCCCAGAGGTGAAAGTTTCTCTTATCTACTTTGTTTTGAATAAATGCCATGATTACATTTTATCACCATCAAAATATGAGAGGTAAAACTGCTTGGACCAAAGGATGAATATCTTTTTTGTTGTTGGTGTTCTGGTTTTCTAAAGTATAGTTTCAGGTCAACTTCAAACAACTGTTCATGAGTCACTCAGGAAATATTAGCTACAAATGTCCACTGAACACACCCGAATCTCTGAGCAAACAGTCGGTGGGCTAGTTAGATCGTGGCATGGGAGCACAATGCTAAATCTGTGGAGTACTCTATACTATTCTATACTCATCCATAAGACTTATCTGTGTTTCTTTCACAGGTAATTTGGTCGGGTGAGCAGTGTCATTCATACTCGTGACACCACGATGCCTGAATGTACAGTAAAAGTCAAAGTAAGCAAAGCAGGTTGTTTTGAGAAAGAAGTGCAGGAGGTAAAGGTTGCAGCTCCTTATGCATGAAAACCAACAAGTTTTTGCTAAACACACAAAAGACAGTTACACACACACATCGGATCACAATGCGACCACCCTGAGAAGCTGACATCATTTTACCAAAACTCTGTCCTCTAAAGCAGAACGTTATTAGTCATGTGACCTCTTTGGTTTATAAGTGCTGGTTCTGCTTGTGACTGATCACTGTGAACCCAAACAGACTGAATACAAACCTAAACATAGTAAACATCTATGTTAACACGGAATAATGAATAAAATGGGATACAGCCTCACTTCAACAAGATCCACGATCCAACCAGCAACCCCTCTAATGGGATTTCCATGACAGCCACAATACTGTACAGCTTTCATCACCATAGAGTGCTTATGTCATCTGCATGAGTAGGTCCACACTGAAACATGCTCAGTCATGATCGATATGTGCCCCACAGTGAGTAATGCACAAGAATGCACAATGGTGGACATCCTAGTTTCTACGCAGGGAGATAACAGAACACACACAGCTGCCTCTAAACATCTGTTTATATAGGGATGCTTAGCTGAGCGCCAAGTTTGTCTTCTTCTGGTACAGTTTGTTTCACAGTCCATTACATCAACTACTCAAGAGTTTGACTGCTGTTTAGCAATAGCTTGCTACAGTACGCACACTCACCAACGTAACTTGTTGGTTCTCTTATTAGAACAGATGGAATCGATTATGTACACTAAATAAGACAAAGTTCATACGACGTTCTTTTTATCGAAAAAACAGAAATTGCAGTACAAATTCAGAATGTAATTAAAATGAAGCCACTTTTTCAGACCTTTTTCACAGCAGCCATTTTGACATGAAATAGTAAACACAGGCGTTACCACTGATACTAATGAAGGTTCAAGTCCATTCAGGTCAGACAGAGTCAGGGTGCTGCTGTGAAAAAGGTCTATTATGCCATTTTTTACAGGATGCAATTTTAAGGGGTTCATTTAGTAAAAACTTAATTGCTGACTTTTTAAAAAAGTACCAACATACTACCAGGCTCTCCACAGTTTGTCCCGCTCATGTTTCTTTGACTCATACTGCTAAGCTTTCATTTTTCTGAAAATCCCTGACTATTATTTAAAAAAAAATCATTTATTTAAATAAAGAGCCAGAAATGGTAAATGGACTGTATTTATATATCTCTTTTCTAGTCTTCCGATCACTCAAAGCTCTTTTACACTACATATCTCATTCACCCATTCACACACACTCATACACTGATGGCATTAACTGCCATGCCATGCTGCCTCATCAGTTTTAGGAGCTAACCATTCATACACATTCACACACTGATGGTTCAGTATTTTGCCCAAGGACACTTTGACATGCAGACTGGAGGAGCCGGGGATCGAATCACCGATCATCTGATTAGTGGACAACCTGCTGAGCCACAGTCTGCAATCTATCCACTCAATGTGTATTATGTAAACCAAGCATTTCTCTATATTAATGTTATGAATATATATTATCATATATTTTCATCCACATTAAACCCATTTATATGTATCTTATGCATAACAGTCTGTTAGCTTGCCAGGCTAACTCAACTAACTAGCTTCTCCATGTATATTTTCCCACTATAATCCCACTGGGGATTGTTGATCTACCCTCTTTGCAACACAACATGCATTGATGCAGTCAGTCAGATAGAAAATGATACTGAATTCATGATGATTCATAATGAACTACAATTAAAAATAACCAGACCTGAACTCTGAACAAGTTTAGACCTTTTCTCAACAAAATGGCAAGGCTGGGAGCAAACATTACCTAAAACTTCTCCACACTGCCACCCACTCTAGTTTCCACTTAACGCAATATCAAATGTCACTTAAACTGGTCAACGTGCACATGATCACACTCTGCTTCACAATTAAAAAAAATAGGGAGTGTCGCACATTTCATTACTGTATGGCTCGCTTGTTATTCACCAATCATGAGGTATTAACCCAGCCCGTGAGCTGTGCTACTCATCCAAAGAAACAAATAATTAGCACTCTAGTTACATGTCTCAACAACTCTGGAGCTAGTAGGCTCACATCAAATGATCAACTGCATCAAATGATCATCAAATGATCAGCACATGCAACAGAAACAGATGCTTTTATAAAGTAAGAGGCATGTGGTGAATGCTGTCTTTGTAAAATGTTGGCTCAAAAATGAAAACTCACCAGAATACCAGAAATGTACAGTCTTAAGGAATGTGCTAAATTATGCAAACAAAGAAGTCTATAATAATGACAATAATAATGAAAATAACGTAATTAATAATATAAATAAATAAAAAAATGTGCTTTTTCAGAAGACAACAAAAAATAACCCCAGGTAACCCAAACCAACACCAACAGCACACTCATGTCTTTGTGTCAAGAATGGACCTGGAGCCAGGAGGTGATTAGCTTAGCATAAAGACTGATAAAAGGGGTAAACAGCTAGCCTTGCTAACTACCATCACTTGCTAATTAAATAATAAGATAGCAAAAAAGATTTGATAAAAGTTGCACTGATGACCTTTTCAGTGGTTTCAGAACCAAAAACAATTACACATCTCATGGGTGGATAGTTGGAGTATGTGTGTGTGTCTAACAGGCATGTATTTATGGGCTCTTTGTGCTAAAACAAACATAGAGATGTCCACTGCTGACGCAAGAGGCAGATGATGCCAGAGGAACAGCAACGACAGATAAACACTTGTAAAACTACACCACTGCACGTTTTTCTTCAGAATGAACCTGCAGGGAATATCAAAAACTGTAGCTCTCAGCCCCAAATTCACAGTGTGTGTGTGTATGTGCCGGCTGAGGAGTCAGCAGGCATGAGTGGTGAGCTGTACAGTACACTGCGTTACATTGGGAAACCTGAGAAATTTCCATCTGAGAGGGGTGGGAACCTTGAAAAGAGAGCGAAGGTTCCCCCTGAACTGACAGGAAGCTGACCACATGCTGCCACAGTCCACGCTGTCACCACATCTGCCTGTCATCACCGTCACACTGCCGGGGCCACCACGCTCACCTGTACACAGTGAGTATACACTGCTGTGTGTGTATAATCATATGCATACATTCACATATGCACATGTCTGTGTGTCTGTCTCTCTCTCTCTGTCTCTCTGTCTCTCTCTCTCTCTCTATATATATATATATATATATAGATGTTGGCTGAGGACACATCCATATATGTCTAGATATATATACATAAAGTATAGATGTATGTTAATATTATATTGAAATGATATACAATGCGTTCATGTTTTTGAAATGTAGTATATTTACTAAATGTGTGTATTTATATTATTTAGCATTATATGGCAATATGTTAAATAGTATTAATTTTATGTATTATACTGTATACAGTTTATTTATAGGGCCTACATATTTATATTTCTATACATGCTGATATGAATGCAGTATTTTTACATTGTAGTACATTGATACTTTTAAATATTGTTGGCACTACTACGACTGTATTCAGTCTATGAATTTGAGGGCATCTTCAATTCATTTACAACAGCTTGAGATTTATTCAAAAATGCATATATACTTTTGACAAAATGAAAGTACATATACAGAAAATATCTAAATTCACTCAGTGTATTCAGATTTTCTTTGTGGACATGTACTGGCTTTATAATAGAAACACAATATAATACTTACAGTAAATGCAAAAGCAGTTAATGTACTGCAGCATGACTGCTGAACCGGGCTCATTATCTTATTAGACAGAGAGTTAAACTCCCTCACACAGCATTGTCTTTGGATTATATAATGTGGAAACAGTACAATATGACTGAATGTCAGTTATGAAGTCATACAAAATAAACTCAGGTAGGGCTTTGATTGATCCATGTGCCAAGTTTCCATTTGATCCAAGGCAATGTCACGCTTTTGACTCATGTGTATACATATTCAATTACAACGACGACACTCCCACAGATGTTATGAATGGGATTGCCCTGTGATGACACGCCGACCCAAAGATTTCCCAGGGAAGAAAAAAAAATGCTTGCCTTCTGTTAGCTGGTCACTGTAAGAACAGGCGAGGAGTCAGAAGCAGAAGTAAAAATCAGCTTGTTTCCATGGAAATGATAGTTTAACTGCAGCAAAAATGACCAGCACAAGAGTTTACCTTCCTGTCTGACAAATCCAGGATTAAATGAGAGAGAATACAAGAAGATTCATGTGGAGCAGAAACCAAATACTCTATAGAATGTATTAAATTAAGATGTTAGAATAGAATATATTACAACAGTAAATATATTGTCTAGTACTGCTAATAGAGTATTAGTAGTCTTGTCTATCATATATAATTGCCAGATCTGTAGCACCATTACATTTGTATTTATTACTCCTAAAATCAACACAGTTCTTTAATACAGAGACAAACTCTGTGAATCTATTCAGTTTTTTATATTTTCTGAAACAGTTAAAAGTTTGTTGAAACAGCACAAAAAATAGTTTTTATGTTTAATTATTAATAAGTATTTAAAAACCAAAAAATGCATTTTTTTTTTATTCTATTATTGTTGGGAGTATCCTTTTTGCTGACCTTTGATATAAGTGGCCTTTACCCACATTAAGTGACTCACCTCATGCGTTGCAGTTGGTAAACCCCTGCGGTTAAATTTGGCTGCTGAGCGTGGGGGAGTGCCGGCGTTTCAATGACGTCTCGTGATGTCACAAGTTTTAATCTACACAAGAGTTTAAATAGAAGCTAGAACCTTATTAAAAACTCAAAGGTGCTTGAGGAAACAAAAGCAAAATCGAAGTGCTAGGCGTAACTCTCGCTTTGTTTCCTCCTTTAGCTGTCTGAGAAAAGTAGCCTTCTGTTATGGTTGCTGTGGTTTGTTACCAACACTGTAGCTTCTATTTGCTGGTATTAAACTCAATAATTGGCACTAAAAGCAACAGAACAAACCCTGCTCTGTCAGGAGGCCACAAGTGAGACATCACTACATTTTGTCAGCGGCTCTTTTATTTTATTTTATTATTATAATTATTTTTGTGTCACTGCAGACTGGCATCATGGTCCGCTTCGTACTAATCTTTGCTGTAGTCATCATCCAATATGTTTATGGAAGACCTCCATTACCTCCTCTTCCTATGAAAGGTGAGCATTTATGTATAAAGACACTTTTTTTACAGGCATATATCCACAGTCTGTTATATGTGTATGTGTAGAAGAATTTAGTTTTTGAGTGTTGTGTCCTCGCAGACGGCTGCTACCTGGTGTCTCCAGAGGTGGAGATATTCAGAGTGGAGGGTGAAGCAATCATCCTCTCCTTCCCAGTGTTCGTGAGAGTGCTTGAAGTACGTAAAATCGCTCCCCCAGCAGCGAAGTTCATCATCACCAAGGACAACGGGACAGACAGTGTGAGCTATCAGGGCGAGGGGCGAGTCCAGCAGAATAACAAACAGCTGTGGTTCCTTCCAGCTAAGGCTTCAGACTCTGGGGAATACATCTGCACCTACAGGTAGGCAAAGGCAATGTCTCTCCTCTTGCCTCCATAGAGAGGTTCATGTCAAAGTGAGCTACAAAACAGCATCTTTGAAACTTTTTGGTTAATCCCACTTCAGTGGCCAGAGGCCTGCCATCATGAGCATTCAAACCTTATAGTTGAGGAAACACCTTCCTGTCTCCTGTG